>KK502404.1:1284068-1347378 GCA_000688735.1 Glossina austeni | reverse complement strand
TATATATATATATATATATATATATATATATTTAAATGTATAATATAAGTTTATTATTCGCACAAACACACACTCAAAGCCACTAATGTTCACTCGAGCTATGTTAGTCTACCAAGGATGAGTATAATAATTTATCACCCAACTGTTTAACAATTAATACGAAAAAGTTATACTCCGAAGGAGAGCCAGGAAGGAGAAGTAGCCTGAAACACAACTAAATTATGTGCGTATGAATATATTTGTGTGCTCCCCGGTGTACTCCTCGATATACATGTGTATATGTACACTAGACGAAGACACCCATTCAAGTTGAGTTTATGTAATTTGTCTCACGAGTAATTAGTGAGATTTAAATTGGTTTTACTTTTTTTGTATTTCTTAAGAATGCGTTTTTTTTTTTTTTTTGCATCTCTTATTTGCGCGCAATTCACTTTAACTTCCGCAACATCGTCTCGTAGAGAAACAAGCTGCCAGGTTTTGCTAAGACAGTAAACATTAACTGTTTTGTTCATATGTGAAGGTTTTCCACAGTATTTATATACATGTATATAAAAAAAAAAATATATATATATACATATATATATATATATAATTTTCCAGAAAAAATATTGCGAGATTTTTTGTTACCTCTTTTTTGCTTTTTTCAATCTTTCCCTTCTCCATGGTCAAGGAGAACAACGTCATTTCAATTGATCAATATTGGCAAGTTCTTGTTTAATCGCTGGCTGCAATCTGATTAATAGTGGTTGATTGTAGGTTATAGGGAGAGTTCTCAGGCTTTAAAATTTCGCAGGAATATCATAAAGTGTCCAAATGTCGTCTTTCAAAGGCGGCACAATGCTGCACGGTATGTGACACAAAATAACATTTAACGAAAAAAAACTCTCAAGACTTTTTCCCCAACCTGAATGCATACTGAAATACGAAGATTGTATATTTTCTTTTTTTTTTCTATTTTCCGTTGTAAGTGCTTGTCTAACTTTTAACTAAACGTTTCAATTAATTTCTTGAAGAAATGAATGACTGACTAAGTGAATAAATGAATCATCATTTAGTCAGTAAATACTTGTTAATGTCATTGTCAATGGCGTCGCTGCGAAATAATATGCACTGATTTCTTAAGCCTTTTAAGAACGATTTTTTGCTTCACCCTTGCATGTTCATGGTTGAAACTTACCTAGAAAGAGAAGACAAAAAGGAAAGAATTATTTTTACATTTTTTTAAATATTAAATTGAATTAAATCAAAAGTTTTCAAAAAAAAAAAAAAAAACCCTCTACGGCATCCTATATAGAACTAATTATTCAATGAAGAGAGTACTAAAAAAATTTCTTTCATTTATCAAAGAGCGGGAGAATTAAAATCAATTTCCTTTCACCTAAAATTTCTAGATTAGTGTAAGTTTTTCGCCAAAGCTTTTCGATAATTCGTATGTGCTGATGTAGACAGTTTTATAAGCGAACAGTCGCGAAAGAAATGCTTTGTGGATTCAATTTTATGAACGTTAACGAGACATGAATATTTCATCTCCGGAAGTACGGCGCATCGTTAGTTAAAGTTTCCTTTCTCCAAAGCTATTCATTCAATAGCTTTACATTTTGTTGAGGTCTTGCGATAATATCCTTATCAACAAGTTTGTAAAATTTCTTGGCTTACCTATTGGCCGAAGATTAAGATGGAAAAAATCACATAAAAGCTGAACGCCAAAAATTCCACTTAAAGACCAGGAGAGTCTATTGGCAAACTCGCCTACAATCTTAAGTTAACCTAAGAATTAATTGAGTATTGAAATAATTGCTTCAAACTAAGACTCTTCGTCTAATTGCCAACGCCCTGTAGTGCTGTAGTAACAAATGTATTCCTAATAACCTGCTTTTTCTATTCATCAAAAAACCGATTCAGCACATGCCGGACTGAAGAATCACGTAAACCCTTGCCAATATCTCCTCTTAATGAAATCAAGGAAACAAGAAGATTGGAAAGGCATCATATACTGATATACTAGGAATTATTTATTATTATTATTATCGCACGATCATTGAGTTGTTAATCGAGATCCTTTGTCTACGCGGCCACTCACGCGAATAGGAATTATTTAATTTCTATATCCACCACCGAACGATATACCGAACGGTATACGTGTTCTAATTTCTGTTGTAAACATTTTCCTGGCCGGAAAAGTTCAGCTATCGGCTTCAAATTTGGCCGAAGCATTGAAAGTCCCTGCGCGTAGAGTGGTAATGAAAACGAGCCAGTACCACGTAAACTGAGAACTCATAAACTACAGCAGGATAATCTGCAAAAATTTGAACGTATATTCTATGGACGATGTTGTGGTACCTGTACAAAAATGGGATCATTCCACCACGTCTCCCCAATTCTGTAGTCTATCAAAATTTAACTTTGTTCAGTAGCTTTATAAGGCGCACGAACAAGGGCAAGTATCTGTAGTCAAGTAAACATTCTCCCGTTTGGAAAAATGAAGATGCGACCCTCAAACCACCTTTGAGACCATCCTCAGGCTCCGTGTTTTCTGCACGTTACCCATAATCTACGTACGAGTCATATGATATAAATTTTCACAAAATTATTCTAAAAAATAGAAAAAAACAACGCCGCTCATCCAAAATTATGGAGCAAGAAAAATAAGTTTTTTTCTCATCTTTCTTAGTTGTTTCTTAAGACGTCTTAGCCATATTATTGCATTGCCGCCCTTTTCTAGGGGACTATAACATCAGTTATTCTCCTGACCTTGTTATAACATTTATTTATCATCTCTTTGGACAGATTGCAAATTAAATGTGTAATAAATAAATAAAAAAAAAAAAGAAGAAAATTTCACAATTTTATTGTAATGCTTTGATAGGATAGTTTAAGAGAAAAGGGATAACAGTTTTTTACTCGAATTTTTGTGTTGTACGCCTGTGGTTACTAACAAGTTCGTATCTGATAGTTAGTTTATGAGTTTGACATAAAAATCAGCGATAATGATTATTAACAAATTGAACTTTGTTTTTGTTAAGCCAAATTTTTGCCTGTTTCCACGCGTTGCCATACATTAAAAGGTAATTTGTGGAGACTTTAGCATGTTCATGTTTATGTTTCAATTTATTCACGTTTATAATGCACGGATATGCGCTTGTGTGTGTGTGTGTGTTTATATATATATATATATATATATATATGTTGTGTGTGCATTTTTTCTATATGCAATACTATCTCATGCAAACTATTTAGTTATTAAAGCTAATTACAATGTATTACATAAATTTTTAAACAGGCACGGGCAAGACAAGTCGTAGAGTGCAATAGCATGAGACTCTCTAATATGGTGCTGATGGCTGGCGCTGCGTTGTTACTAAGTTGCTTTTAATTGTGCATTTGTGAAAAGGTGTCATAATTCGTTGTTGTTGGCGTTACTGTTGTCGAGTTAGAGAAATAAAAGAATAAACGATAAAAATCTGACATTCATTTATATTAAAATCATTAAATGGCAGGTGTGACCAGAGTCATTTTGAAAGCAAACATACAGGGTAAGAATTAAAAAAAAAAAAAAAAAAAAAAAAAAAAAAAAATCTAGAAAAAGTAAAAAAAAAAGAAAGAAATTAATTTAATTTTTTTAAATGCATTAATTGCTTTCTGAAAATTTTTAATCTGTTTGTGAAGTAATTTTAATTAAATATATGAGCAAAAGTCCCACACACACACACACACACACACACACACACATGCATTTAAACTTACAAATATGTAAGTGAATGTATGAATGTATGCACATCAATACTCGCACACAGGGACACGCGCGCGCATGTATATATCTACAAAAAAAATATATACATACATATATATATATATAGATAGATATGTCGACCGACATCATCTATTGTGTTGTCATTGTCAATGTTTTTATCGTAAATGTGCACTTTGTACGACGGACCACACTGCAAGTTAACAAACGAAGTCTGCCTGTGCGTGCCATTGCCAGCAGTAACAACAATACTAACCACGCTATCGTTAAACAATGAATCGTTGGCAATATGATAAACACGACCACTGCACTCTCGTTCTTTAAATGCTGAAAAACTTTTGTTTAGTATCGACTATTGTTTGATAACAATAATTATAATGATGATGTTGTTGCACAGTGTCTGAATCTCCCCTAAAACGTATTATACATATCCACTAAAAATCTAACTAACTAAACGTAGTTAAATAACACAAGATTATGCACGCATATGAAATTGTATATACGTATATTGTCCTGCGAAGGCGAAACCTATTCTGCTAGCGAGCAGCAATCTTGCGGTTTTTAATGCCATATAGCATTTATCGCAACCGTCTATTTATTCGTTCATTCATTCATTCATTCATTCATTCATTCGCTCATTCATTCGCTCATTCTTTAATTGTGTCATTTGGCTTTGAATTTTATGTTAATCTGTCCTGCAGCAATTTTAAATTGGGAGCATGTTCTTAATTTTCAACCATTGCAGCGCACGCATATACAATCAGCAGCAACGGTATTCGTAGCATACTGAATACATATATTTATATGCATGTATATAAACATAAACATACTTATATGCGTACCTCTAAGCTCAGTCATTTAAATAGCATTGCAAAATATAGCTTAAAATTATTTTGTAGAAAACATTTGCCGAGTGGTGCTACCTAACTATTCTCGTATACATATATTATATGTATGTATGTATGTAAGTTAATATATATATATATATATATATTACTTTGATATGTATTTACATTTACGTTCATATGCTCCTTTCATAATTGTTTAGTTGTGACATTATGTTTATTGTGAAATTGTGGCAGTAAAACTTTATGCAAGCACCAACACTATCATATCCAAGGCAATTAGAAATGTGTATATGCATGTGTGTCTGTTTGTGCGCACATCTATATATGTTTGTTAGTTAGCGGAAACGATCCCTAAATAATCAACAGTCAGTCTGCGGCGAAGACATGTAAAGAGACTGAGAAAAGGCAGCCGAGTAAGTGTAAGAACGTAATTCGTTTGAGTTTTAACTTCTCATACAGCAACCATATGCATAAGGGCTAAATGTATATATATATAAACCCATTTGCAATGCATACCGTTGCCTTTACATACATACGTTTGAATTATAAAATAATTTAATATAATATTTACTGCAAACCTTGTTACGGCTTCCCTGCCATTAGCTGCTTTACATTATTTCTTTCTCTCCTCGCATATCCATATCCTAACCAACGATTTAATTTTACGAGACATTAGCATATGTTTAAATTTTTATATAACTTGCATGCAAAACGTGTCTTAGCAGTAGAAGAGGATTATCTTTTGGATGCAATAGAAGTGATCCCCGTATGCCTTTGCCCTTCGAAATAAACAATGAATTTTGAACCATGAACATACCCACACACGTATGTATATGGGGAATTCCTTGCTTCCATGCATCGTTTACATGGACCAGTCTGTCCGTCAGAATTATGAGCAGACAAATTTTACTTTTTGCTTTACAACAATACTACTTCTTACACTGCCTACCGTAGATGCGTTATCCTCGTCCGCGTAACTCAAAGAAACGGTTCGTCGATTGAAGGAATAAAGATATCGGTTACAGCGTTTGCATAGAACGCATCCTAGCCCGCTTGCCTCACTTTACGGGGAAAGAAATAAACTAAAAAAGTTGATGAGCAATTTGAAATTTCTCACCAGCTTCTAAGGGCAAAATGCGTGTATGCAAAGTAAACAATTCAACATTTTATAGTCGGCCAAAGATAATCATCAAATAGACTACATGACTATTGATACTATTCAGCTGTTGCTGTCATAAAACATCCAGCGTGACAGCTTTTCGTCGGGTTTTATTGGTGGTCTGGTGGTCTGGTGGACTGGTTTTATTGGTGGCCATCGAAGGTCTGATTGATCGTATCACGGTCGGAGAAAAACAAACAAAAAATATTTTCCTATCGATCTCCGTATCAATCGATTTACTAAATAAAATGGATCATATGTGCCCCCAGGCAAACGAAAAGAAGGAACAATGTAAGCAACTTAGGTGTTTTAAGTGAAAGCTGAAAGAAAAGTGTAAACCTTTAGATTTACCCTAAACAATAATGGGGGGGATATATACAAAAAAAAAAAACCACACAATTAAAACAACCCAGAGAGACACGAGCTCCATCGAACGTATTCTATTCTCTACATATGTTGATCGTGTGCTCTGTGTAGCTTTTGCATAGCGAGTGAAATACATGGCAAGTAAAGTCGTTATTTGTTTTTGTTGCATTTTGTTGCATGTTCTTTAACGATTTTCAAATTGTTTTGCAAATTTGTAGGGCATGGAATGGTTTGTATCTACGAGCGAATATTTTTCGCAGATACTACACAGTTGGGCCGTCAGAGATATGGGTAGACAACCAGACAAACATGCTCAAGAAGTTTCCGACTTTGACTTTAAGGGGGTTTTTGCAAGATTCGAAATTAAAAATTTATTTATTCGAAAATTTTTATGCTTTAAGACCCTACACAGTCCAGTGTGACCCTAAAGGAGTAGATATAAGCTTCCAATAGAGGACAAAATACCGTATATATCGTTAATCGGTTCATATACTATATACGTATACTCTATTACTAATATATTTTTTTTTTTTTTTGACGTTAACCTGATTTGATTTTTTTTATTTTTAAATTCATTTTAATGCAAGTCTCCCTTAATAGAATTTAGACAATAATTTATTTTCATTCATTATACACACACACGCGCGCATGCCAAGACAAAAATGCATTGCGTTATATATATTATTGTGCATGTGTATCATAAACATAATTTCACAATTCCAACGTACGATTTTGTTTTTTATTCTTTTTGCGTGCTTCTTTCCCCAGTAGACAAATTTGTTTGTAACATGTAATGTGAAATCTGAAAAAGTAACACTTTAGCTATATCACCATTGGAGGGGGGTGAGGGGCCGTTGTGCGCGTATTGTGTGCGCTGCGTTGTACTGCGACACCTGTTCACCTTAAAATTCTGACATTTTATGATCCTGACAGAAAAACAAATTGTTAACACGTACAAGTGCGTTTATTCAAGCAATAATCATATTTTTTTATTTCCGAATATAAATGTGTGCAGTTCTTCAAGGAGATCTGGTTGAAATGTGCGAGTAATGTTAACATACAGTAGATAAATAA
Source organism: Glossina austeni (assembly GCA_000688735.1). Lineage (NCBI taxonomy): Eukaryota > Metazoa > Arthropoda > Insecta > Diptera > Glossinidae > Glossina > Glossina austeni. The sequence goes on along the minus strand of KK502404.1, from coordinate 1,340,183 downwards.
AAAGTGTATTACATAATTTAAAAAGTATTCAACCCATGACTGCTTACTTACGATAACCGCATATAGAACCGCATCGAAAATCAACTCAAACTGTATTCGATTTGGATCTCTTGAAGCGCGAAGATAACTGCCTTCCAAATTGTAACAACGTTACGCAAATGTAATGTAGGTTTCTTTACAAGATCTCTAATGAGATATATAATTAAAGGCAGACAATCGGAATATTGTCGCTTTTCCTCGAACACTCTTGAGATTCGGCGACCGAAACTTGCTAAAATTCAATTCAGTGAAGTTTCGAGATAAATTAAGCTGTCTACCCTCCATTACGTAGGGCCCGAAGTTTAGGTTTATTGCAGCCACAAGGTCAGTGTAGCTTTGTGAATCGCGCTACGCATAATATGCAGTGAATGATACAAAGAGCAGACTAAAAAAGCTGATCAACGCTAAAGTACACCCGTTCCTGCATAAAGCAAAGTAGACTAATAAGCTGGTCAACGTTAAAGTACACCCGTCCCTGCATACAGCAAAGAAGACTAATAAGCTGGTCAACGTTAAAGTGCACCCGTTCCTGCGTACAGCAACGATCTCGCCAAGAACTTGCCACCACTTATCGATAAACAATGTAAAACGGTGTGGGGGAAGCTTTGTTGGCTACAAAAAACAAAAAAGAGTGTTTGCCCTGATCTACCGTTAACAACCTTAAATGTAACGATTGAAGATTATCGGTGATTCGTGAAAGCTATTTTAATAAAGTTTAAGTGCCCGTGCGAGTGTTGTAAATGAATTGTTACAGACGACCTACCCTTTCCATTGTATATGCGCTCATGTTATGAGTTTCTACGTTTCTTCTTTCTTACGAAACACAAATTTATTTTGACTTCTCTCATGTTCGAAAAAAATATCTTATTGTTTGCTCTTTGATTAAAGTAATATAAAAACAAGAACGTGACGAAGTCACGACAAGACGATCTAAACTTTTCAATCAAAGTCCAATTGCTTTCCTCCAACTTATTGCTCCGCAACAAATGCGCTCTTTTTATGTAAAATGCAGCCAACTTCACCTCTTCTTTCTTTTGTTAAGAGAGTCCTCTTTATCTTAATAAAGTAGAGTTACCCGCTCAATTCTTAGCAATCACTATTTCTGAATCAGCTGAAAACGTACGAGGAGGATTACCGTAAAGGAGACAAGAAATGAATAAATATTTCTCCAAAAAAATAAGAAATTCTCTCTTCTTTTTCTTTTTGAACACGTCTCGTATAACAAAAACTCAGGCGCAAAAATAATCTGGGCAAACTGAAAGAGTCCGTTGTACGTTTGATGTGCTTGAGGGGGCGATAGAAGCCGCTGGCGCCAATCCCGATCTCTACTGTAAAAAATTAAATCGTTTCTGAATAAAAAGAATCCGGTTGACCTTACTTACGAAAGCTAAAACGTATAGAATATCGCTCGAAAAACTTGCAACACAACAGTTTGATGCGATAGAGAGGCTGTAACTCAATTGCGCAGCTTAAAGCCATAGCTTTATATACAATTGAGTTAAATATGGATATGGATAGTGTGGGTCTTAGTTAGGCTATTAGAATATTTTTGATTGGAACACCATTTCACATTAATCGACTAACAACAATATTATGAACTTATTGAAGCTGAGCGAACTATAACTATATTAACGCGTTGCATAAATGATTTGATGCTATTGCTGTGAAATAGCAATTCTCAAAGGGTTAATACTTTCTAGCCAAACTTTTGTGTATAAATTTTACATTTTATCGATGACGAAGACTTGCTACCAAAGATCAATGTTTTTATGTACTTATTAATAATTTATCATATAATATGTTTAAAAATGTTTTCTCTTTTCTTTTTTCCTTTATTATTAAAAACGTGAAATCGCGTGCCATATAAAAACCAAGACGTGTGTGTGCGTATTATTCGAAAAGTCAAAATAACTTGAAGGTATATTTAACTATTAATTCGTTTTTTTACGTCGAATTATGATTCAGCGATAAAGCGATAAATAAATGCGTTAATAAAATCGCCAGCGTATTTAACATAAAAAATAAATATTGAAATTACAACTTTATCGTATATATATATATATATATATATATATATATATATATATACAATTAAAACGGCGAATGTAGCGTGTTACGTCATTTACATAATAAAAAATTATTCACTGCTTGCGTGGGGAGGGGAAGACACAAGTTGAAGGAAGCGGGGAATACTTCAAATTGCTCAAACAATATGCTAAATAAGCATGTGCTGGCGTTAATTAAAGGCCTTCAAGTCAACAAAATGACATGACAGTCGGTCATATTCCGTGTATTTACTGATTGGTATCTCTTTCCCTTGCGGTCATATATGTAATTGCCGGTTACAAAGTTAACAACACAAACAATTATAGACGTACTGTCAGTTGTGTATCCTACTCGTTAACAACTCAGTGCAAATAGTTGTCATTAATAATTATTTAGAAACAATTTCACATCTATTTTTTTTTTGTCTTTTCCATACCATTGGAACAGATTATTAACAATACATTGATTATGACATATAGAGAGCGAGAGAGAGAGGAAAATATTTTTGAAAATTTCCGTATCTCCATAATCCGTTTCCCGTAACGCAGTCGCAATTATGCCATGAACAGTTCCAGATTTCACAAATGGCTTTACCAGACGAGTATTTCATTAGAAAAACTAACTGTACATTCTTAGTCAGGGTGTAGAGGAAACTCCTTTTAATCATCTCTGTGTATGTCCCTGCATTCGCCGGTTGATTATTACTACAGCGGTTTGAAAAATGCATTCCATTATACACTTTTTCCTACAACACGTCGTTTAATACAGATATTCATGCAAGGACTTTTCAAAACAAGGTCTTGTATGGGAAGTGGTCGAAAGATGGTCTGATTCAAACCACTTTTGATAGCGCTCGGCGTTGAGTCAAAACATATCGATTTAGCAAATTCGGCAAAATATCCCGAAATTTTCAAGTTGTATGTTGAGCACAAGTGCACAAGACGGACTGGTGAAAAGACGGGCGGGCAGAGACCCTTGGCCCCGGATGGTGTCCATAGAATTGCCCGCTATTATTTACAAATTCATAATTTTCCCTATTCTCGTAATTAAGGCGAATGGTTTGTAGCCCGTCTGTCCGTCAGTCCGTCTGTCCGTCTGTCCTTGTATTTTTGTGTTTAACTTATTAATTAAACCTGTGAACTATTATGACGAATGTTTTGTACCCAATCTGTCTCTCTGTCCCTGTATCTTGGCGTACATCCTACACACCAAATTCAAACCACACGCTATGTAAGACCGCATTTTTGCGAAAGGCATTCTATGAAAAATGTTTGCAATTTTAATTCAAAAAAAAAGAAGAAAATAAAGCGAGAAAAAACCGTATTTTAAAAAACTAAGCGAACATGGTAAGCTTGGGTCGTGAATCGAAACACCATCCTTTGACTCATTCCATCCGATATAAAAATGTATGAACGCAAACTAAGCCTATTGAACATTAAAAGTTTTTTCCGTATAAAGATTCTTATGAAAACTAAAAATTCACTTTTCGTCACCAGTGAATGAAACCATCAGTGTCAGATATGTAGCGATCATATCTATCATATATAGCGAAACATAATTTTAAGGTCCTATTATATGTGCGTTTGAGATATTCGAGAGACACATGGAGTAAATAGATGATTTTCGCTACATTTTATAATCAATTGTTGTTTCCTAACTAGTTCTGGATGTTGTAGGGTTTTGCCGCGAGCCCTGTATGCAATTTTGCTTCTCGTTACAGTTTTTTAAATGCTTTTGAAATGAAATTTTATGCTGAATTACTTAAGATAAAATCAATTTAAATTAAATGAAGTAAAATACTGCTTGGAATTGTAAAATTTTCGTCTCGCAAGCGAAGAGTGTATACTTTTAAGCTCAAGTTAATTTCTTTAATAGATTTAATTCAATTTGAAATCTCATCATAAATGTTTTAATAAAATTGTTTACTTATTTATTTGTAATTCCTTTGAAATGTTAAATTAAAATACAAACCCCTCGAAGCAATTCTTTGTTCTTTGTTTTCGTATGTAGAAGAAAAAAAACTGAAATCATATTTTTAACCCTTTTATTGCTGCTTCTTCATTTTTATATAACATTTGATTGATGTTAAGTGGCGCTTAACTTAGTATTAATCGCATATATATAAATAAATATTTGATGGTCAGTTGATTTCTATATAAATTCGTATATATATATATATATATATATAAATTTCAATGTTTATTTATAGAAGCGTATGTACGTATGACTTGCTGCCTTATCTACATCGGTGATAATCTTTAAAGCTTGAATGCTTTATTTACTCAAGTTGAAACTTGAAGGATAAGAATATTTCGGTCAATGATTTAACAGATGTACATATATATATATATATATATATATATATAATTTGTGTAAACGCATGTGTATAGATTTGCGAAAAATTTATACCTTCGAAGAAAGGGTTGCAATCCATATTCACGTGCGTACGGCGAATGGTGGTTAATTCAAATTATCGTTAAAGGCTTCTTTCGTTCATTTTAGAGAATAATTATGAAAGGCTTAACTGCTTAAAGAAAAGCATCTTCTTAAGAAAGCCCTTTTGAACTCTTTATTTAAATGCTTGAATAATGAAGTGTATGAACAAAAGCGGCGTTTATTCTATCACCGTCGTCATCGGCAATCGCGGGCGGAAATATTCATTTCATAATTAAATTAAATGAAAATTCTTGAAATTAATCTCGATTCTACTGTGCGAGTTTATTTATTTATTTATAAACTTTTTCTTTTTTTTTTTTTATAATTTCATTTTTTTTTTTTTTTTTTTTTTTTTTTTTTTTTACCAGGAAACTCATCTGTTATACAATTATTTTTAACAGAAAAATAAACCGCAAAATTCTTTCTTATTTTTTTATTTTTCTTCGAAATAAAGTCAACTGACTTATATTAGAGTCATGCGGAGAAAGCAAAAGCAAAGGAAGAAAATACAAAAAAAAATTAAAACAAAACTTGGCTTATTCTTCAACAAAATCAATTCTGTAAAAGTTTCTCTTTTGAGACGTAATACAATCGGATTGAAAAGAGATAGAGAATTGAAATGAGAGAAAAAGAAGAATTGAATTGCTTCTCAAGGAATTGCAAACGTTTAATGGCGGGAAGCAGCAACCATAAAATACATTTTCAGTTGATTAAATTAGAGAGAAATATATAAAAATATATATATACAAAAATGTATATATGTATATAATGTATAAAAATCGAACTTTGTGTTGCATATATATGAAAAAGAACAGTATCGTCAATACAAATACGCACACGACTCCCACACACTCACTGACTCATCCCCCTGCGCACACACAAACACAACACACGCTCATACATAAACGAATACGTGAAAAAATCCTTAAGGTGCTCAACTTACATAACAATGACATTTTGTAAAGATTTAAAAAAATATATATATATATATATATATATATATATACATACATACATACATACATATATTGAAGTGGAAAATTGAAAAAAATAAAGCAAAAAATGTGGGTGATATGGGCGACAAGCTTGCGTTCAACTTACGTTTTGTTGCAATTGCAGGTATTGCCATGTGCGTACATACACATAGGCACATATATATATATATATATATATATATATATATATTTTGTGTATGTCAATTGATAGTATTTTTTAAGCCACTACCAAAATAATGAACAGCAACAATAATAACAAGGACAACGACAATAACAAAATAATACTATGTTTTGTTGAATACATTCCCGGTTGCTATCATTCTCTTCAGCCTTTACATTTGCGGCATTGCTTGGTGGATTGCAACCTATCAGATTAATAGGAAAAACAGCACAAAAGTATAGAATTTACACAAATGCACACGTGCTCACATCGATGAAAGGAAGTGATTGAAGTCTGTGTGTGTGCTTATGTGTGTGCATGCATGTGTGCCCATATCAAGACGGCAAGAATAGTGAATCGGAGGTAGTACTGATACAGGCCAGCGCCTCTTCCACCGCTTTCATATGACACAAATAACATATGCAACTGCGACAGCAACGGACAGTGAAGGACAAATGGACGTTCTCGTTCATTCGTTCGCAATATGTTGCGATAGACTGAATAGCAACGAAGTGAAAGTAAATATTACGTTACGTAATTTCTTTCATAGTTATATCCGCGTCACACATCCAGTTTCTACCGTGATAGCTCACCGGATTACGCAAAGCGAGAAGACCAAGCAGCGAACGATGCACACTGTTTAGGTTCACGACCAACGGACTCCTGAGAAAACACAACAGAATTCATAGTAGAGAGTCCTAATAATTGAGGCGATGTGCATAAGTTGCTCACCAACATATTCCAGGCGTTATGACGATTGAAACAAGCATTGGCTTACGGAATGATCCAGTTATGTCCATTGCAATTCTTTAATGTTTAGGAAAATGTTGACGGAAAATTGCAACTTATTTGCGTCAGTCACGCGGGAAAGTGTTGTCTGAGAGCACCGCGATTTCCATCGATATTTGCAAACACTCTTACCCTTAGTTTGTGTGCCAAACATAAAAGAAAAAAGAAAAGAACCCTTCCTGCAACGTATATATGTATATATACCGATATGTATATAAAGCCGACAGTTACATGTAATAAATTGATTATATTCGATAAAAATCGAAAATAACTGATTTATCTTTAAAATGATTTTCAAAATACTTTTAAACCAAGAATTTAGTTCAACAGAAGATTTGCTTGTTTTCTATATATATATATATATATATATATTCATTTTTTTTCTTTGGGAATCGGGCAACAATTTCCTTCAACGTCTTCATCGTGGTTAATTCCGGATGAATCCGTTTGTAGGTTTTCATTTGTATTTATAGCCCGGAAACGAAAGGAGAAAAAACATTAAAAATAAATTAGAACAAAATACGCGAGGACCATTAGGTACCGTACACTACTTCGCCTAGTACAGTTATTCTCTCGTCTTGGTAATGATGCCCCAAAAATTTCACACTATTTTCGTGCAAAGACACACGTCCCATGAAAGCCAGCATGCTGGAGAACGCGCAATTCATCACATGGCGAGAGCCAAATTTCGAAAACTTAATTTGCTTCGTAAAAATTTTATCATTTTTCAGTTTTAGACTTTCTTTCCATATAAGGGTTCGCCTTTCATATGTTAGGGTCTAAAAAATCAACCCATGCGATCCAAATTCTCTACCGTTCATTTTCTTATTAAGTCGCGGGCTAATTTTCATCATAAAATAGTAAATTTTAAAGCCATTTCGGAAACACTTACCGCTCATGATAAATAGACCGATATGTCTGTCGTCAAATTTGGTCCCCTTAAGTTTTATGTCAAATTACTAGCATGAGTAAATTTTGATCATAACAGGTTAGCAATTAATTATATATGTAGCCATGTAACCATATAACATTGCCTCAGAAGCCTTATATGCGGTGGTATCCAGAAAATAGATCTACGTGGTCCAAATCCGAAAAGGTTGATTTCTTGCTCAATTTACTATTACGAACCAACTTTCGCCATGAAAATTTAAAAATTGTACCTTTCCACCACATGAAGATTCAGTTTTCGTAAGAACTGTTATATGAGAGGGAGGGGGCTGATAAAATCGCCCCAGCCACACTAAATTTTCCGTACAAATTTCGAATGTCGAAATACTGTTACTCAACGAATTTTGTCGAAAAATTTTGAAAATTTGCAACTTTCTTCATAGAGAAGGCGTTACGTAGGGAGTATTCGAAAAAATGGACGAAGGATGACGGGTGTGAAAGTCCGCATTGTGCATTGTCTAGAAAAATGATAATAGTCGCGTTTCCTGTTATATTAAATTGTTTCTTTCAAATATTTACAAGCAGTTTCTTAAACATATTTGAACTGATTGTAGGTGTCTGTAGGTAGGCTGTTACTAATGTTTGGTTTATTAACTTTAGGAATGCTGGTCGCTTTGGCTACCTTTAATACTCAAGTACTGATAATCGTGTCTGAGGTGGTTGGAGTTTTTAAATTTCTCGAAGTTCACGGATCATGTGCTATATGGACGGTGAGCCATTTTCATCATTGGGCTCAGTAACATCAAAGTGTCTTAGAAATTTCCACCTTAAGTAGAATACAAATTAAATTAGGGTGACACACGGACCGATAAGCTTAAATCAATTTAAAAATAATTCAGAGATAATTATGAAAGTTAGGTTCATCTTAAGGCCTACTGTCCGTTACATATCATGAGATATTTTATTGATCCTTGAAGATGTGTAAAGGACGCTTCTTGTTCTTATAGGCAAGTAATTAATTAGTTTTTGTTGTTATCGTTCGGGCCTTTTGTTTGGTTTTCTTAGGCCTGGTCTGTTTTATTTCCTTTTTCTTACAAAATTTTGGAAGTAATTAAGAACAATAAGCATTTAAACGTTTGTACTAAAGAGTTTGGAAACTATTCTCATTATTTGTCGCTCTCTAACTGTACCTCTCTCCCGCTGTCTTTCTTTCTCTCCTTTTCTTTCCATTCTTATCATATATATATATATATATATATATATCTATATGTAAACATATTAGGATAAAATACATAAGTGTTTGAAATTTCCTTGTTGTTCAGCCAAAACTTATAACTTGACATAACTGCTATAACATAAACACGAATGACAACATTGAACTACTTGAAGCATAACATGTTTTATCTATCTGCTGTTGTTATTGTTATTTTCTTGTTGCTGTTTTTGTTGTTGTTATTGTTATTGTTTATTATATTCCTGCAGTGAAACAACACAGAATAACCCATCAGAGCACAAATAGGAGCACGAGAAACACTAGAACTATGCTGCGATATAGATGGCGGATGTTTAAATAGCGTTGACAACATACGCAGATACGCACACATGCATTGAAAATAGTGTTGTATGAGAGAGGGAGATATAGATAGAGCATGAGTGATAGGATGGGGGGTGGGGGAAAGGGGAGAGTGAACATACCAAAGGCGATTCTCATGTTAATTGTCTACCATAATCATGTTGAAGTAAGTGTGTGGGCAACTTATACACAAAACTACTCGACTGCAGTTATATTAACAATTAAACATATGTAGAGAGCCGTCGTGAATGTGTGTGAATGAATTGTTTAATCCATATATGTGTGTGTGTGTGTGTATGTGTGTGTGTGTGTGTGTGTGTGTGTGTGTGTGTGCGTACGAGTATATAAATGTAAGAATTCTATTTGTTTGCTTGTTTATTTACTAAGCATAACTATGGACAAACTATTAAACTATTGTTTAAATAAAGATAATGATGTTTAACACCCTTATAACCTATACAAATACATATATATATATATATATAAATATGTGTGTGTGTGTGCGTGTTCATATGCATATAATATATATACGAAGATACATGTGTATACGTATATGTATGCATGTACGTCTATAAGGCTACATATATGTGTCATACATATATACATACATATATATATATATATATACACATGCATATATATGTATGTATATATATATATGTATGTAGATATATCTGTATATATATATACATATATGTATATGTGTGTGTATATATATATATACATATATATATATATATGTATATGTGTGTGTATATATATATATACATATATATATATATGTTCGTGTGTATTAATATATATGTATATTTACATATATACATAGAAAAAGTTGGAATATTAAAAACAAACTTCGGCGTACATGTATTCAACACAAACACACTTCTATAAACATGGTGCACACGATTCTAAATGGTCTGCTTTTCTAAATAACAGAATATTTTCCATTTTGAGATACAGTGCAATAGATTTTGCTATGTGTCCTTTTGCTCGGGCTTTAATTTTATGCTTATCTTACTTAAATTCGAATACACATAAAAGCATGCACATACATATTTATATACGCATATATGTATAGGTATGCATTAGCTTTTATTACGGTAGTTGTGTAACATAATTTTAGTTTATATATTTTATGTGCTTTAGTATCTTAAACTCTGTCGGATAAGTTTTCAACTTTTTCCTTCTCTCTCTTTCTCTTTCTATTTGTCTTACTCTTTCGTTCTTCGATTTTCTGCAGCAAACTGTTCAATAAACGATTTTTATTGTATAAACATTCCAAATGCATTTAATGCATACACTAACGCAAATACACACTCATCCACCTATACCTCGACGCACACTTATTTATAAATGCCAACAATATTTAACATGTTTTGTTTCTAATCATATGTTTACTCTAATGTTCTTCAATATATGCAGATATATGTATGTGTTCGTTCATATACAAATATTTTGAGGGAAGCTTATGCTTATCGTTGTTGTAAATGTTCATGTCGAAAAACCTATCTATCTGCCTGCCAGTTTGTCTGTCTTCCATGTCCGTCCATGCTTCTGTCTTCTCTGTTTGTTTATTTGCGAAATATTCTTCATGAATGTACGAAAATTTATGTATATTTGCCTATAAAATAACATCAACAACAAAAACCAATATATATATATATATATATATATATATATATATATATATATATTGTAGAAGCAAATGTACGTACGTACACATGGTATACGCTGCCATACACTTTCTCATTTACATTTACATCGGCAAAGGTCTTTGTGTATGGCCATCGGAGATAAATATATTTCAGTTTTCAGTTAATATTGCATTGTTTTGTTGTTCAAACCCGTTAATAAATTAATTGTTTGCTTTAGGTTGTGTCGGATAGCCTAGAGAATGTGAAGAATCACCTTTTTACTCTTCTTCTGCGTCTTCTCACTACTTCGCTCACTACAATCATTCTCTCTCGCACTCCTCCCGCAATATCATTATAGCTATTCGTGTTACTTTGTTCAATTTGTCATTTAATTTGTGCACTAATATCAACAGCATATGTACGTAGGTACATAGATGGGCTTATGTTTTGATTTAATTGACTTTATAAAATTTATGCCTTCTTTTCCCTCTCTCTTTCTTTCTCTCTCTCTCTCTCTCTCTCTCTCTCTCTCTCTCTCTTCCTTTCTCTCTGTCCCTCGGGTTTTTTCTTTGTTGCGCCATACAATCGCTCGATTTTAATTCGTTGCCGGTTTATAAAAATTTGATGTAAGAGAAGTTGAAATTTGATAACGAGGAAGCTGAAGGATTTTCTATAATATTTGTGCTGTACAGAATTTCATTTGTAAAATATTTTCATATCATCAATAAAAAATAGCTCGGATTCGCTAAGAATTTGTAACGTCACGAAGTGCGCCGTATACAATAGTCCCTACAGAGCGTTTGTACAAAAGCTTTACGACCAGAATGAATAAAAAAAGTCCTCGTAGCCATTATTTTCTAAATACGTTCAAAACTTGTTTATGTGGCTTAAAAAACATAACTCATCTTGAAATTTGTTGTGCTAAGCTTGAAAACCAAATAAAAACAGGTCGACGAAACATTTTAACATTCTCACGTTTTCCTACTTTTTGTTTTTTTTTGTGCTTTATTTATGAAAAATTATTCAGGGGGTGCCACCTACATGTATAACACACCGATGATCGGAAAGCGGATGTGTGACAAGGAGTTAACGTAGGCTCCTGCCGTGGGGGCTTAACACTACGGTGCCCGATGGCACAGGGAGTGAGAAAGCGTAAGTCACGCTCCGCTGGGAGCAGGGAAGCTCCCAAGCAGAAGGGTATGTGCATGGCATGCCCTTCCCTCTGACGGGAGCGAGGCCTATCTAACACCTCAAATATTTAATGTTCCCGCGATTTTGGGGGCAACCACAGCAGGGGAAAGCAGTGGGAAACGAGGGGAACAGATACAGAGAGAGGCCGTTTGTATGTAGGCTATGCTTTTATCGATCGGCCGCTCAAACAGCTGCAGCCAAGTACAATCAAATCGTGCTGAGATTTGAATCCTAATCTTCTGATAAGAAGTCCGTCTTTCTTACCCAGAATTGTTGAGTTTGCGCAGTGAAATTTCAGCAGATATCGATCGCAACCTTTTCATCACTTTGCCCAAAATTATTGTTATTATAAATTATTGTTATTATAAAACACGTCAAGTTCACTCAAATGTGAAGGATTTGTTCACTTTGGCGTGATACATCGTGAGGTCTTGCCGCTGTTTGCGTGAAGCAATAGAAAGGAACGCCCGGAATTGTGGAACAACCAACCAGTCATGGATATTGCATTACGATAATGCGATGTCGTGGCTTGTTCGTAATTTTTTGGCTAAAACCAATATCATAATCAGGCCCCAGCTGCCGCATTCACTGTGTTCACCAGACTTGTCCCGCTGTGACTTTTTCCTATTCCCCAAAACTGAAAAGACCCAAGAAAGGACGAACTTTTTCCACGATTACGGAAATAAGGACCGCATGTTTGGAAGAGCTCAAGACCATATGTCAAGCGCACATCAAAAGTGCTTCAAGGATTGTGAAAAGCGAGGGCGCAAGTGCACTATATTTAAGGGGATAGAGAATAAATAAATATTTTTTGAAAAAAATAAAGAACCACCTTTTTTTTGAACACACCTTGTATGCGAATTTTTTTACACGAAAATATGACCTTCGGTTTACTATTACGCAAAGTTTCCTAAAAGCAAGCACAAAAACAAAACAAAACAAAACGCTCCATAGGCGTCACGAACGTACTTCGCGTACTTCTATTTGCTAAACACTCTCATACGGTTCTACATTTTTTTTAAATTGTTAAACCAAAATTTTGCCTAATTTTTCTTCTCTTTCTATTTCAGTTTTTTCCAATATCCGGTTTTAAGAAAATCAAGCTGCAATTGAAATGTTGTCATAGGGAATTAATTACATGTTTTACCGCAATAACGAAAAACCGAAAGCAAACACAAGGAATGAAAAAAAACATTGACAACAACCTTATGATGAAGCAACGATTATCAGGCATCTTTGTATTTCAATCAATTCAATAGCAATGACAGTATATTGAAAAAATTTAAAAGAGAAAAAAAAGGGAAAAGAAGAAGAAGAAGAAGAAAAATAAACGAAGATAGAAAAAATTTTAAGGAAGAAAGCCAAGAGTAAATTTTCATTAGTTCCATTATGGCAAAAAAAGAAGCAGCGGCAGCACCAGCAACGCAAATCCCTAAACACAAAGACAAACTAAACTAACTTTCGCAAAAAAGGAAAAAAAAAAAAAAAAAAGTAGGAATGAAAGAAAGTAACAAAAAAAGAAAAGAGTAGAATACGACAAAGAATAGAAACTACAACAAGCTGCACCAGCTTGCCGAGCACTAGGAGAACAACAAGGAGTAACAGCACCGCAACCAGTAGAAGACAAAGTTAAAAACGTCAATCTCTAATTGAAATTCTAGACAAAATCTTCCGCAAATTACCTTCATTGACAAAAATCTGTAATCTTCCAGCAAACATGACAACACAACAATGTGACAGCCACAATGTGGTACAACGAATAAACACACACACACACACACATACACACACACACACACACACACACGCACGCATATATATACATATATATATATACATATATACATACATATATATATACATACATATATATATATATACATACACACGCACACGTACACACATTATATCATAGCTTTGCATCCGTTGTTGGGGTTTTTCCTTGAATGCACAAATGTAGAAATGTAGACGAGAGCCAAATATGAAAACTTAAAGAGCGCGCTTTGTGCGACGAGAGATCCGATTTTGTGTCACCGGAAGCGGAAGTTGTGTGTTGTGTACACACAATCTTGTAACATTTTCTCTGCACTATACTTTAAGTAAAGGAAAATTTCCCATTTTTAAGCAAATACCAACTTAACGCTACTGATGTCCTTCGTGTTCCCAAATACAAACGTCTACAATATGAAATGTTAACAAACAAAAAAACCAAAACCAAAAGAAAAATAAATAAATAAAAAAAAAACCCGGGAGCTGTAAAAGCGATGGTTACATTTTAAACCTTTCTTAAAAGGTCTGATTCCAGGCAATGTTGTCTTGTACAAATTTTTGTACCTCAAATGGTGCACACCGCAAACCATATCCACAATTTCAAATTTTTTTAAGGGGAAAAATGATTTAAAAAAAAAACGTTTGCAAATAAATAAAAGAATTATTAAAGCTTGCGTAAAAACAAAGTTAACTTTAAGTATTTCAAGCATTCACGTCTGCGGCCAAAAGCCATTGCAGCGGAAGTGATTTTTATAAAAGCGACGCGAAACTTTTGCATCTTTCTTTCTTTCTAAAGAGTTGTTGTGATTGAAAGCGATCTTTTTAATTTTTTAATCCACATAGGCTTCCGAAAGAATTGACAGGGAACGACATCGGTTCTATCAAGGATCCCTATCAGTGGCATGCCCGCCCACGCGTGAATTCGTAAGAAAATCGTTTGGCAAAAAGCAAGAGGTACAGCGCGTTAGTACATATTACTCGATGCCTTCATTAAAACAAAGTACAGAAGCGACATTAGATTTTGCTAAGGCGCGCGAAGAAATATGTAGATCAGCGTTATCTTTCTCAGATCGAATCAATCGCTAATAGACGATTGCTTCGATAATTTCACAAAGTAAATACTATGACCTCTACCAGGGCCTTTTTAAAACATTTGACCTGAGGCTTAAGACAAACTCCAGAATCGACTGTCATTACACCGATTGGTTCGAAAACGGTTTTGATTCCATGCTTGCCTTTTCGCCCGTCCGTCTGTCCGTATGGTGGTTGCCCATGTGTTTTGTGTTCAACGTGCAGGTGGCAACATCGGAAATGTTTTGATGAAATTTGGTACACTAACGTGCTTTGATCCAACAACAAACGCTTTTGAAAATTCTTCGGATCGGTCCACTTTTTCGACCACTCCCCATCTAAGGCATTATATTGAAAAGACGGTATAAATCGATAAATCGATAAAATGGTAATTTTTAAAATTTTTCGACAAAAGGTGTTGCTTGAGAAATAATATTTCGATGAATTTCGATTTGTATGAAAAATTTGGTACCACTGTAATCTGTCTTTCTAGAACCGACCCTCTATGTAATAAAAAGATATTATTTTTAATATCACATGCTGAAAATTGATTTGTAATAGCAAATTAACAAATAAACACACCTTACGAAATTTGAACCGCGTAAGTCTATTTTTCGCATGCATAGAATAATTAACAGAGTTCTTAAAAATCTTGAGTTGATCGATCAGCCCGAAGAACATCTTAAGGAGTATAATGTCTGCGAAGGTGTTCTGAAAACTGCTTCCGATAAATCGTTCCAGTTAGCATAGTTGGTCCATTGGGGTTTTCAAAAACGGTACAATAAAATATACTCGTTTTTTGACCATCTAGATAACTACTCTTTTGAATTATTCACTAAAATTTCAATTTATTCTCAATCTACGACGCTTTAGATGAACATAAATTAGCGAAAAGAAAACCATGAGCATATACACGTGTGAGTTTCATATTAAATCTTAGCATTACCCATAAGCTCAATATAAAAGTCAATTAGAGATTAAATTTAAAGAGTTTCGAAGGCTACCAGCAACCAGCAACCAGCAACCAGCAACCAGCAACCAGCAATCCTAATACAACTTATGCTTATGTCTGAACTGAATTATCTGCTTGTAATGAAAACGATTTTGTTAGAGTATGAACGCGTTAAGAAATATTAAGACTTATCATCCTTCGAAAGCCTATTAATGCTACTTAAAAATAACAAGTTGTTGTACAACCATGAGCAGAAAAAACAAAATTAAAGTATTTTAACATAACTCTCTCAGGTTGTCTCACTGCATGCTTCCTTGCCCTTAAGAGAATTTAAGTCTCAAAATTCACGCTTATAAGAGCTTATCGTCATAGCGTCCCCCTCCCCGCTCTCTTACGTAAGTTATTTATATGGAAGCTGCTGTTTATGTAGCTGTTCTTACTTGTGTTACGCTTGTCACAAACGCTTGGCAAATTTTTAAATGATGCCCTTCAGCTAACAGTGCTTACGACATCGAGCGCATTCATAAAGAGCTGCTTTATAAAAAAACACGAGTTTACTTGGATATATGGTTGTGGATTCAGCTCCCTATGGATTTTTGTACCAATGTCTTTATTCCTTATTTCATTTATTTATTTATTTATTTATTTTTATCTCGTTTTATTTATTTATTTTTTTTCTTTTTGCCCAAAAAACTTTGTACACTTACGCGTGAAATGTACACGCGTACAGGGCATAATTTGACGTTAATTTCATCTCCCGAGGTTATAAAATTCAAACGCATACTTCATAAACCGTTAACTATGGCGACAGAGCGAGCGATAGAGCGAGCGAGAAAGAAAGAGGAAAACAGAAGGCAAAGCAGTAACTTAAGGTGGATTGAATATTTCAAGTTTATCCAATATTATGTGAATATTAGTGTTTCTTAATATTAAATCAATTCGGTAGCGAAAGTCTGACTGGTGCGGTGTGCTGCTCTGCCTCTTATAGGAAATACTCCGCAGCAACAAAGAACAGCACACATTTTTATCATAGTCTATGATATACATGATGTTTTATTCATATTTAATCCTAGTTCCAAACGGGACATTCAAGAATCAATTGTGCGCAGAGATTTTTCTCTCTTCCCCTTAAAAATATTTAAAAAACTTGTCAATAGTGCGTTATTTTGGTGAATAAAACAAATAAAGAAATTTGTAAAAACGGTCCACGCTTCATATCCCGATTAAACAGAACCGTTGCAATATAGTACAGCAGTAATGCAGTACAGCAACAGACACCAAGATTTAGGTGTCCGTACAAACAAACAGGGTAAAGAATATAAATGTGGCACACAGGGCACAACGACACTGATCCCCAACCTTAAAGTTTTTCAAATGAAAATCTTGCGAACAGAGTTCATTTTAAAGGTGGACAAAAGCAAAGAGCAATCCTTTCATCGGCTTGGAGCGAACAGTAATTGTAAGTAACGCAACAACAGTGAACACGATTCGGTTATAAAAGTCTAATGTTATTAAATAGTATTATAATTTTTTAATTATTTCACTTTTAAATTAGCTCAAGGATGGCTTTACTTAAGTAATCTTGAAGTCAGTGGCATTTTCGATAATGTTTTTATACCCTCACCGAACGATGAGCGTGTGTATTCGTTTTGTCAAAACGGTTGCAACAACGAGAAGGAAGCCTCAGAGACCCCATAAATTATTTATATATCCTTGATTAGCGTCAAGTTCTGAACTGATTTGAGCGTGTCCGCCCGTCTGTCTGGCTTATGTCTATAAACATCCTTCTGGCCGCAAAAGTGAAGCTATCGACTTTAAATATGGCATAAAGGTTAGGCGTTCTTGGACGCAGGCAGGTATCGAATTTGAGCGAAATCAGAGTGAGAGGACACGACTACAGTCGTGGCTTTTCTGCTTATGCCCGATCAGAAAAAGCTGAGGGAAGATAAAGGGACAAGGACGTGGTGGCCGCACTACGGTGAATGTGCATCTAATTGGTAAGTGTTATGTCTTTACCGACTGAGCACTCACTATAGCTGCGACCAAAGAAAACTCTGCCATAGTTGAGACTTGAAACCACGAACACCTGACTTGTAAATCAGTTAGTTCAACGAATACAACGAAAAAAATTGGCATTTATATCCCTGGTCCTGCAGAACCCGTACAAACTTTGGCCACGCCTACTCAAACAAACCTATACCATTTCGCCTAGGGTCTAAAAATCAACCCATGTGATCCAAATTCTCTACCGTTCACTTTTTTATTAAATTGCGGACTAATTTTCATCATCTAATAGTAAAAATTAAATCTTTTTCTGCAGGACTAACTGCTTGAGAAATTTTATATGGAGTGAGGTTCAAGAAATAGACTAATGTTTCACATTTGGTCCAGTTGATTTTTTTGTCAAATTACTATCATGAATAAAGTTTCATCATGAAATGTTAACAATTATATATAGCCACCGGGTAAGCGTTCGCATTTCTTCAGAATGTTTGTCTTTGGATCAAAGCACGTCAATGTACTAAACTTCACTAAAATATATCAAGAATTGCTAATTGCAGAATGAACACACGAAAACAAGAGCCACAGGTAAGCTTAGATCTGAATTATTTGTGAATCGATCGGGTTCCTGGGTATTACATACGGCCGCATAAACCTAATATACCCTGTACCCCAAGTGCTGTGTGGTATAAAAAAGGAAAAAAACTCTGATATCGAACTGGTCGTCAAATCCTGAACGATGGCGGTCTATATTTGCGCATCAGGCGAAGTTGGTCCTTCCTTCACTGAAGTAATTGTAAAAAATAAAAAAAGCATTTAATTAGCTTAATAAGTGCTTCATATGCGAGAGCAATAGAGCATGAAAACAAGCTTTCAGCAAACAATATTTAAAAAACAGACCTGTATTCGGATTAGATCGAATTAATCGCTTGCTTTCATTTTATTTTAATAAATATATATTTATAGTCCAAAAAATATATATTTATATTATTAGGTTGGGGAAAAAGAAATCCATTATTTTTTCGGTAGATGGCTGCACTGGTAGATTTCTCGTAAAGTAACGTTCAAACAATTTCAGATTTATGCTCGTTGGAAAGGTGACATTTCGCAGTAAAAAAAATTCTTTTGTTGTTTTTTGTTTGGTGCATTCAGTTGTGAGTTACAGCGTGTTAAAAATGGAAGTGAACAAAGAGAAAATTCGGTACATTTTACAGTTTTTCTGTGACAAAGACGAAAATGCAAGCCAGGCGGCTAAAATTGTGAATGGTGTTTATGGTTCCGATACTGTAACAGCCAATTATGTGCAATTTTGGTTTCGTAGATTCCGTTCAGGAATTTTTGATGTTAAAGATGCACCTCGCACAGGTAGGCCGGTCGTCGAAAATGTCGATAAAATCGGAGAAATGATCGGTGTTAGCAGTCGTAACATCGCCCAGGAGCTAAAAATCGACCATAAAACAGTTTTAAACCATTTACACAAAGCTGGATTCAAAAAGAAGCAAAAGAAGAAGAAGAAATAATGGATTTCTTTTTCCCCAGCCTATTATTAACTTTTTTATTGATTTTTTTTTTTTTTTTATTGCCCATCAAGTGGTAAGAGTGATTATTAAAGCAAGTTAATAAATTGCATTCGCTTTGGGGCGAATATTTGATGCAAACACATTACCATAAACTGACACTATTAAGCATACGAATGCAAAAAGCAAGGCAACGTATCATCAATCGGTGCTTTAGGACGTTGCGCTTTCCCTATGAGAGTATAATTCTTAAAGTCTTTTGAAAACATTTGTTCAACATTTACTCTTATTGTGGATTGAAGATCAATTACGCCCCTTGATCGGTGAAACATTTAGCAAAATGATTGTATAAATGACGTTAGGTCACTATGGATGTTTTCTAGCGCGAAGAGCGAAACAAACGGTAGTCGGACGGATTAATTTTCCAGTCACACTCTCTTTCGGTTATTTCCGTGCTCTCATAGACTTGCGAGATCTGATGTGGACCAATATTGGCTCGCTGCAATATGGTTAAGGGTTGACACTACCGAAACCAGAATCCGTTCTCTGACGAGCTTCTAAAATCTGATAATATAAAGTTCGCCTTCAATGCCGTCATATACCATGCATAAGGCATAACTTTTCTTTTACCCAATTCTGGCTTTGCTGTCATTGGTGGTAGTTCTACTATTTTTCAACATTAACTTTTTCGATTTCGATTCGTTGCAATATATTAATTAGTTAAGGTTTTCATGCGCGCGTGTCATTCTACTGATTTGCACTATTTTTAACTATTGTAACTTGCATGCGTTATCGTCTACCATCTTTTTCAAATTTGAAGACGGTATCTTCGCGTTTCAAATCGTATAATGCAGGAGAATATTGATCGCGGCTATCACTTAGACAAACAGCTATGCTTAACACGGTTCAGAATTTGTCGCTGGTGAATGGGGGTAAAAATCAATTTTCCCAACTTAAAATTTGTTGCTTTACGTGCAATATTTATGTACATAAATCTAAGTGCTTCACTATCGTTCATATCTCGTATGGGTTTTGGGTAAACACAACTCAGATATCGATACTTGTGCAGTATAAGTTTGAGCGCCTAAAAGGTGTCTTTTAATGTATATTAACAAGAGTGTAAAGAGACCGATGGCATTATGTTTTTTTTCTTTTCCTGTTTTTACGTGGATTAAACTGGAAAAATATGCGGCTGATGTTACGGAAATGGTTTTGAGGGAACATTCAGTAAACTACCAAACATATAGAAAATGTTTGGCGAGACTTTGTGTAAACGATTTTAATCTTGAGGGCGATGAATTATTCTACAGCCAGACGGAGGATGTTGGGTAAAGAAATTCAAAGCTGCCATAGTTACGAACAAATCAACCAGCAATATCAGTTCGATCGTATATAGTGGGAAGGAAGATAAAATATTTCTATATTTCCAGGGATAACCGAAGAGAACAAGAATTCTTGTTTCCTTGTGTAACAAGTGATGTTCACTTTGGCCTTGGAACTTCTCTGCCGATTACCGTTTATTCCTCAGACCTTTGCACTCCTGTTTAGCACTGCTTCAAAAAGCGCAAAGTGAAGAGAATTTATTTATATGCCCATCGTATATTCCTAGAGTCTTTGAAACTTACTTCTGGCTGCTGCAAACAGTTTGGGACATTGAACATACCTCCCAAAATGCAGTGATGGATATAAAAATAAAGAATTGAAAGCATTTTTCTATTTCCTTAAATACTTTCGGAGAAAAGTTTTTTTTTTTATTTATATATTTTTTATTTTGCGTTGATGAAGACAAGTGCAACACATACGGAAACTTTTAATGAGGTACTAAAAATTTCGCAACCTATTTTACAATAGTTTCTCGTACTTCAAAATCAACTATCTAAAGTAGGAATTATGTTTGCAGTCGTCTGGGAAATATGTTACTTTCATTTTAGAAAAATAGTTTCAGGAAAAGATTAAAAAATAAATGGCGTAACCGTATCCAGCTATTTAGGTAAAATATTGTCTGTCAGAGAAGTTCTACGATTGCATTAATAACTTATTAGAATCTAATATTATATACATATATATATATGTATATATATATATATACATATATACATATATACATATATACACATATATACATATATTGGTGTATATATTTTATTGTTTTATCGGAATATTAAAAGGAAATTTTTGAAAATTTATGCAATCTTTATGAAAATTAAAGCCAATAGAAAGAAATTACGGCAGAGATTAAATATATATTTTTTGATATTCTTGTTGGTTTAAGACACCTAGTTGTATAAATATGTTTTAGAAAAATTGTACACACATATATGTACACACACACACACACACACACACATATGCACACACATGAACACAAATACATCAAGTTATATGTATAGGCATCTATGTATGTATTTACATAATAGTGTATATACATAATAATGTATATATATATTACATGTTTCCATGTATGTGCACTCAAAGCAAAGTGATAAACACACTTGTGTGTTGTAAGTAAAAGTATAAAATTTTCGAAATTTTCAATAAAATACATCAGCTATAGAACATACAAATCCTACATATTTGCACATATAAACACACGTACACAACAATCTTACTTGTTTGCTTTTTTTTTACTGCAAATGTAATATGATGTTCAAATTTAATGAAAACATTATAAAACTTGCATGTACCGAACATTTACAATATTATCGTAAAATAATCTGGTTAGTGATGATGGAAACAAAGAGAGAAGATTTCGTTTGTATAATAAATTTTAAATGAAAATAAGAGTGGAATAGCTGTTTATACTTTAAAACGAATCTGGGATACTCGTTACATACGGTATTGTAAAAATTGCGAATTAATTAAACAATAAACGGAGTCAACGGTAGTCAATTGTCATCTTGGCCGTATAAGAAGAATAGACGGTGGAAAAGGAGAGAAAGCAAGACAGACAGAGAGAGAGAGAGAGCAAAATAATAATGCCAAAAGACCGCCCATTTCGCAAAAAAACGCATTGATCTCAGTTCTGCCTAGTAAAACAGATAACAGCAACCTAAAGCTTGACTTATGTGGAAAGAAGAAAAAATGAGAAAAATCTGGAAAAAAATGCGAATGAAAGCGGAATGTTAACAAAATGGAAGTGATTCAGAATTAGGGACAACTGAGTATACTTTATAGATATAAAACATATGGAAAAAGTTGTTTAATTAAACTTACGAGTATGCAAAAATTTTGTACTTGTCTCCTAATATTAATTAGATGACTGCGACAGATGGCAAACGATCTCAAACAGACCTTCTTCTCAAATAATACGCCTTCCTGGAGTATTCTTCGACTATGTTTTCCCTTGATGATGCTCATTAAAAATATGTTTGTTCTTATGGTTTTTAAGCAGGAAATCGAAAACTTGTATTAATGGCATTAAATTATTTCCTGCCATTCGAGACTTTTGCGAATGGTTTGAAGCCGTTAATTGGTCAATGCGGATTTGTCTAACAGTCGAACTGAGAGCATAAGAATCCGATTGAGGCCTGGGGGATTCTGATCGTAACGAGAAGTATCCTTCGAACTCAAAAGTTTCAATTTGATCTGCGTTTTTTATTTTTATGTCAAGGTATTCATATGTTTGACCTGTAAATGAGAGAACTAAATACGCGTACACGCGCAATACTTTTAATATTCATCGAAATAATCCTGAAAATATTCCCTTGGCCCGCAGAGTTCAGTCTTCTTGCTATATATTAGATACATTGTTTCTTTGCCAAAATTGATCTTCAATCAGTAAACCTCAACCGCGAAATGCGTGGTAAAGCATTTGCTGCAAAAAAAATAGACAGGAGTTTGTATTGCACTTCAAAAATTCTCCGTTTATGAAGGTCCGGGGATTTCATATAAAATTATGCATATGTGGACGTTTATAATAAATACTACAAAAACAACAACGCCACCATTGAGTAACAACCCGAGCAACTATTTAATATAGTGAACTGTTTCTTTTAGGAGAATTTTGAAAAACACTCAGCCATATGTAGCACGTAGGTATAAGTGTATGTATGCCGCCTTAAAAAGAATTTAATGAAAATTCCTTGAAAGAGAGAAAATGCAAAAAAAAGGGAAAAAAACCGTTATGAGTGAAGTAAAAAAATTTGTAAATAGTAAAATAAAACCACGCACACACACACACACACACATCGCATGTATACGCAAATTTAAGTATAGTTACACACATCTATACAATTGCTTGATTATATTATGATAAATACAACGATGCACACACATTCATATACAAAAATGCAAATTAAACTTAACAAAGTAATTGAGAAAATTCGTTTGCGTGCACGTATACAAAAGAAGCAGCAACAAAAGCAGCTGCCGCAGCAGCAGCAGCAGCTCTATAATATATATGCCCAAGTAACAAATACATATGAATGCTTATATATATATATATATATATATATATAGATATAGATATATATATGTGTTAATGGGGATGTGTATAGGTGTGCATATTATATATGCATTTAATGCAGTCAACTGTTGCACTTTATCTATATTTTCTTTTGCTTTTTAATGGTGTTTTTTTCTTTTTTTTTTTTTTTGGTTTTTTTGTCAATAACAGTCTCTTAATATTCAGTAAAATTGAGCATTAAAGGCAACGAGAGGGAGAGAGAGAAAGAAGCACACGTTTTATCATTTATGCAATTTATGCTTAATTGAAGTTTTCAAAAGGCATTCTCTCTCTCTCTCTCTCTCTCTCTCTTTCTTTCTTTCTTTCTTTCTCTTTCTGTCTCCCTCTCTTCTGGCTTGTATCATTTGTTATTATCATACACGCACACAAGGTCGTTTTATAAGCGCTGATGATGATGCCTACGTGGTATGACTGCATTTTATTCGTCATACATTAAAAACGAAAAAAAAAAAATGAAAAACAGAAACGTGCATGTAAACGTATACATGTGTCCGTGTGTGTGCAATTTGTATAAAACTGTTGTTGATGATAATGTTGATGAGAGAGAGTTGATTATTTTAATGATAATTTCTCAGTTTCAGTTTGCATGCAGTTCTTTGTAACTTTCCAACGCATACATAAAAAAAAAAGTAAAAGCACACAGATTAATTATGAGGCACAATGCCAAAGAACGAAAAGATAATAATTTTTGTATAAAGAAATAACGAAATGGGACAAGGAAAAAAAATGACATAAGAAAGAAGGATAATATAAGGAGATTGATGTACATATACACACACAAACATATATATATATATATATATATATATTTATATAAATATTTATATATATAGTTATATATATTTATATATATATTTATATAAATATTTATATATATAGTTATATATATTTATATATATATTTATATAAATATTTATATACATAGTTATATATATTTATATATATATATTTATTACAAGTGGCCAGAAAATGGATAGGAAAGACATGGTCAACAGTTCTATTTAGTAGGTATTAAAAATTTGTTGTTACACTGATTAGTTGAAGGCCCGCGAGATATTGATTCTATGCCTGAGAGGCCAAGTAGTCAAAGGATCTCCACTAACAGCTCAATGGTGGTGGATTCAAATCTCATCTGCAGTCTTAGAAATTATTTCCATGACTGAATTAAAAAGAGAAAACTAATAATAAACTTAACGTAAAAACAGCAAGATTATATTCGGGCGTGACCCATCACCGTTACTATAAAGGAGACTAGAAAAAGGAAAAGAACTAGGTTCTCGTATCCTCTAATACTGGATGGGCGTGACTGATTTTGTCTATTTTTAGAGTAAAAATGGAAATTTATATCGTGGTATCGTGGAAGGAAGGACACTGGTCAAGAATTTTTATACTTTATGGAGTTTTCTGGAGCTTGTTTCTGCGGCTTATGAAGGTATCGAAAAACAAATTACATTTTGATACGCTATAATATTGGGTAGACGTAATCAATTTTTCCCATTCTTGCAGGGGTGCTACAGCAAGACCCACAGAATATGTGTTCAAATTTTCGTAGGTTTATCTGCTATAGTTTATGAGCAAAAGACCAATTTTTATTCCTTTTAAAAAACGCTAGCGCTCTCAGTTTACTGTACTGTGTACTGTAAGCGTGTTCTTCGGCCGTTTTGAGCCATTTTGAATAGCAGCCTACGTGCAGGAATGTTTTCGCCCAACTTAAGGTCGACAGCTGCATTTTTGCGGTTAGGAGAATGTTTATTACAGATATTACATAAATGGACAGATGGGCATGGTTAAATCGATTTACAATGTGATGCTAATTAAGAATCTATTCATGTTATGGGTGCTCTGAAGCTTCTTTCTGGATGTGGCAAACGTTTTGAAAAATGGAATATACCCCTCAACCTTCGTTGATGGGTATCAAAATATTCAAATAATTTAAATTCAAAGTTCAAGTGAGCCTCAGAAGCCCAACATGGGCCGATTTGCGTTAATAAGTGGGAAGAAAATCGGAAGAAGAAATTAAAAAGGAAATCATTAAAATTGGGAAAAAGATTTTTCAATAATCTGTTGTACATCCGTCTAAGGTCGTAGGATCCCAACGAAAATTCAATCCGCGACGAACACTTTCTTCCTTCTTGCCTAATGATAACATTCTTTAATAAATAAATTCAACTTTTTAATTTTTGTTTTTGCGTTTGTTTGTGATGTGTCAGCTAACTTGAATGGTCAACGGGAAGCCATAAAGAAAAACTATTTGCTATCGGTGGTTAAGCCGCCAGCATCATTCTTAAAACCGTAACGTTGTAATCCATTATCAAGTGTCTAGCAGGTGTAGACAATGGCTTTTTCCGCTTTTAGTGCCTGTATTTTCACTTTTCTCAAAAAGTTTATTAAAAAAAAGAGAAGAAGAATCAAACATTCGCTAAATAATAGTGAAAGTGAGTTAACATGTAATCAAAGCAAGGAAAGAGAATGGAATGAAAAATAATGTGAGTTTTTTTCCCAAAAAACATTATCCACCGCATTGCCGTCTCATAACTTTAACTGTACGCACAAGTTGCAAATTTTGCATAAGTCTTCAAGCCGGAATTAAAATATTTTATGTAAATTGGTATTCTATGCCTAATTAGTCTTTAAAATGTAATTTACTGCAGCCAACGATGAACGCATATTCGAAATCGGAAATCGTAATTTTATTTGAAATACGTCTCGAAGCCGGTTGATATGTTTTAACATTGATCGTAAGACTGTGGTTATTGTTACAGTTATAGTTATACCGTTAAGTTATAACCGATCAAACGTAACTCTCGCAGGCGATTGCAATGCTCAATTATATCAATATTGAAGCTAGCTCCGATCCATGAGCCGATTTAATGACCCGATCCTTAGCTATCAGTCCCATAATAACTGCCAGATTACACCGGAAGCGCGTTTTAAAGATGAAGAAAAGATCCACAAAAATAGCCGGAGAGAGAAGAGTCGCGGCGACTACCAAGTCAGCCTTCACAGGTTCACTTTGGTGGCAGCAATAGTGAAGGCTCGGTCGGTAAAGTCAGAAACAATTACTCGGCTATGACCGTCTCATCATCTCTCTCTCCCTTTCTTCATTTCTTTCTAACCATCTCCGTACTACAGAAGACTACCCGTGAGTCATTTTTTCAGCGTTTTCAAAATGTCTTCAGGCCATGATAAACGAGTCGAACAAAGACTCCAAACTGTATCTGTCGAAATTGCGCTGAAAAAATAATGCATAAATGCAATATTTACTTGAAGGTCCCCTTTTTTAATATAAATTAGCAAAAGTTAATTGCGGAAGACATAAACGAAAGAATGGACCGTTCAAAGTCTATTGGAAGCAAAATTAAAGAAAAAATTAAAGAAAAATTTTGAAAAATAATTGTATTAAAAAAATGGCAATTTTCAAAATTCTTCGGCACAGTACAGTGCAGCATAGCATTCCGAATTGATATGAAAAATATGAACCGCATGGAACAATCTTTCAAGCTCCCTTCCGTATAATCGTTTCTTCGAAAACTGCATTTTCATATCGAAAAATTGTTCAATTTTCAATAATTCATAGTAAAAATTGATCCATATTCGTACTCTGACATAGTGCTGTTTACCGAATGTAGACCTTGTAAGTTCACTTTGTCGCATTCCAATCCTAAAAGTTAGTATTTTATGATGAAAATTCTTTCATACGGATAATTCGACGTCAGATGACACAGGTCTGTCATCTTTTTACACCTAAATGGCGATAAAATTTAACTTTGAGTTCCTGCAGATGGAAAATAATAAAATCTTTAGCATGTAAATTAAGTTAGCGAAGTTTGGTTGCCGTTAGTTGACGTTTTGAGCACCCTCCGGTCTAAGGGCTTTCACGAAACGCATGCTTTTGATGATGAAGATGATGTGTAATCATGAATGTGATTGGACCACATTGTATTAGGCAAAGTGATGTAGGGTGATTTGATGTTGGGTCTTGCCCAACTACAACGTTTTTACTTGTTTTCAATCCAAAGTTTGCTCCATCGAGTCGAGTTAAATGTCAACAATAATTGGGACATGATTTGCAAGAACTCGCCTTAAAATACAGAATCGACAGATCCTTAGCAAACTGATTCCTTCAGTTTTCAATTGTGGGCAAAATCTTACAATTAGGTACTTGCATACTTTGCCGCTGCCAAAGCACATTTTCCTCAAGCCGAAGACTCGCTTTCGCAACGACTAATCGTTTGGATGGCTTGTGAAGTAATTGCAGCACGCAATACATCTCAATACTAGTTTTTTTTAAAGAGTCGTCGCAATCAACTGCTGGCACTCATCCTATTTGAGTCCAAGAATTTCCCTGCGATAAACAAATTGTATTTATAACTTTTAGTACTATGTACTTTAAAGCTAAGCTGTCACACTAAATAACTCCTTTCACGCACACTGTTTTCATGGTAAGTCGTGTCGTAAACTATGCCATTCAAGAACTTCGCAGTTTATTTAGGTTATTTTTGTTTTCACTGTAAGTGAATGATGTTTTTAAATAACTCAATGTGTACGGCCGGGATGGTTAGTCCACATGCAATCATGTCTGATTGTAATCCAAGCCATACCGTTTTGGTCATGCGGCCTTTGTGTATCTATCTGAAACTTTTTCCTTACTAATCTAGTTAGTGTGAATTCTTTTCAGTAAATTTATCATAAAAATTGTTGAAAAAAAGTTTTCTACTCATTTTCTATTTGTTAACCTACGCGTGTGTGCGAATGAATTTATGCGATAATATTTATTGATGAAGAAAATGTCGGAAAGTTTTTAGCAAAACTATTGTTCAGCATTTAGGCGAAATTTAGGTCAAGAAATAAACAAAATGACGGAAATGAAAGTTTATCGAAAAATATATAAAATAAACACTACAATTGAAGCAAATCAACTTAAAAAAAAAAAAAATTAAAAAAATTTTTCTAAAGTAAAAATTGAATAAATAATAAGACATATATATATATATATATATATATATTATTATTATTATTTTTTTTTTTGTTATCTTTTATGTTAATTATTTACATTTTATTAAGTAATTCTTCCAAAAAGCACTTTAAAGGACTTAGAAGAAATTCGCAGTCATTGCAATCTGTTAAAGCTACGTGTGTATGTGCAATACGTAATTACTTACACGCAGCAAAGTCATGACGTAGTCATGGACGCTTGTGTCCAGCACTGTAAAACGGAATCTATTTTTTTCTCCTTTCTTTTTGTTTATATAATGTAAACTAACCGCTCGGCACATCAGTTAACTGAGTGTAGCCTAAAAGAAAATGTTATTTAATGTTGATATGCAAATGACTTTATTTTTAACATTTTTTCAGCATATTGTTCTTCGCATGCGATTCAGTGTATGCACAAACTGTACGAAATTAATGAATGTTGGTATGTGTTTGTGCGTGCGTGTGTGTATCCGTATCACAAAATGTTGAACGTAATGTTCAGAGCTTGGACGAAAAGGTAAATAAATGACAGGCATTACATACTAACCAGTTGAGTGACTGAGTGGCTGCTAGTCGAATAATTCGCAACAGTTACTATATAAGTCACCGAAGAGGGTAAACAGTTCTTCATGACACAAATCACACAAATTTGCCTGAATGCATGCACCACCCAGAAGATCTTGAGATAGATCCATTTTTTTCTTATACAGAATTATTCTACTATATATAATATATAATACGTCTACGTGTCTGTCTGTCTGTCTGTCTGTCTGTCTATTTTGTTTTCTTCTATTCAACCTACAGACCGCAATTTTTGAGATATGTAGATGAAATCTGATACACTGACGTCTTTTGGCCCAAGGACGAAGACCATTCAAAATGATTCAGATGGAAGTACTTTTTCGATAACTTCTCATACAATGGGTTACTTTCAAAAGTTGATATAAGGATAACGGTAGGTTTGTGCAGGCATGCCTCACCATTAACTTATTTTTGTTGTAGTTATGAATTGATATTAGGATTTTTTCCACCCACACAGAAAAGAAATTCCAAATTTCTTCACAATTATATTGTCAAGTGTCTGGTCTTCTTAGGAAATTGAAATAATTTGGAAAATGTTAGCAATTAATTTATTATAAATGTTGACAACCGCAATAGTGTTAATGGTGACTTCGACTTTGATGCTGATGTTCATAATGATGATAATTATTGAAGAATTTTGTCAAAGATGATATAAGTGTTGCACCGATGACAATAATAGTAACAATATACACATACACATATTTAAAGCAATTTATAATATTTCTAAAGAAATTTCGTAACGTGCGAGTGTTTGTAAATTATTTAACATTTTGTCCTTCGTTATGAATGACTTTCGATAATCTTAATAAGACACTTGTGCAACACTTAAAACAGAAACAATTATTTAATAATAAATATCAATAAATATGTATTTTGAGCTTTATAAGTTCTATATGTGAGTAATTCGCATACATACACACACACACACACATATATATATATATATATATATATATATATATATACAAACAATTATGCAGCCTTTTGAACACGTTCGTATCCTTCTTCTAAATGGCTTGCAAGTATGTTAATAATAATAATAATAATAATAATAATAGCAGCATAGTTTTTATATATAACTATATGCATATGTATGTAAAAATATATATTCATGCAGGTTCATGCCGGTATACATACGTGTACAGAGGCAAATAATTTTAAAACCAATTGTGTCATTAATTAAATACATAGACATTTCAAAATAGATAAATACACTTAGCAGTTGATTTTTTCGAAAAAGACGAAACTGAATACAAAGAAAGAAATTATAAAATTTTCTTTTTTTTGTTGGTTCTTAAAGACATACGTTATATTTGGCCTTAAAGAAAAAAGAGGAAGCACACAAACTGAAACCGTGTACTGAAATTTGAAAAAAAAGAAGCAGAATCAAGATCGATCGATTAAAGGATCATGATTTAGATAAACTTTAAATACAGTTCACACATCGAATGCTATCAATGTCCCCTTTACTTTAGTCTTCTCTCAAAATCGTTCACGGATCGAAAACTTCAAGAAATAGTAATCGCTTATTTTAAGGAATTTTGCCGCAAGTTAAAGCGGTTAACTAAGAAATGCTATGCGTTACAGCAGTCCTTGCATTACTCATCAAATTCCCTTTCATTCTTCGTCGAATCGTTTTTTTTTGGGGTCCATAAAATGATGACTTCGCTTAACTCTCTTCGCTTGAGCAACCGAGATATGCGCGGCTACCAAATGTGTCCTCGCGGATTCACATCTCAACCACGAATGCTCAATCGGTAAAAGCACAACACTTATCGCGTACTAACCTCATATCCGCTTTCCCTATCTCTTTCTCTTCCGCCTTTTCTGTCCAACCGTCGACAAATACACAAACAGCGGGCATCTCTTGAATGATTAGGCATAAAACAAAAAAACAGAAAAACCTCTAACGACACTACTAACTACTAACACCTGCAGCGTACGGATTTAATCACAACATACATTAAGCAGTTATGTCCGAAATCCGCTTCATTCCACATTGGGGAGTGCGTGCATATAAATAATGAACGTTTTTCATTTCTATTTCCTAACACGAAACAAAAACTGACATAAACTTATCCCCTTTGCAGGTCTTCACGCCTCGTTCGCCCCGTAATTGAAAATTGGGCGCTATTGAAAACAATTAACAAAATGATTATAAAAACCGAACAAACATAGAAAATACAAACATAAATATCACACTTTATGTTATAAAAAATATAAAAAAAAAGAACTAAATATATATATGTGTATATATTGTTAGGATTTGTCAACCAAAGAGCAGAGGTACACACTTGGCGAATAGTTGCAATGTAGAAAGCATTTAAATAAATATTTTGAAGAATTAACGCAACTCCAGATTTGTGGTACGCCTTAAAGGGCGTTGATCAGATAGATGATCACGAAAACTTAGTTTCATTGCTATCACCCGTGAAAGTCCTCCGACGAAAAATAAAATAAAGAACTTAATTAAATTCGGAAAAACGAAAATATTTCTTCTATTAGCACTGCCTGCTTCATTATTATCGAGGTGAGAAAGTCAAACCGACACTTGCGACGAATTGCAACGGACTTAATAACAAGCTGAGTTCTTTGCATTGTTTTCGCTTTCTTTGTTTGAGTGCCACACAGAAATATTTAGCCCAGCCTGAGACGCCGGAATTGTATCGCAGGCATTGAATAATTCTCGCGACAATTCTGCGATTTGCACTCCTTCGTAATTCAGTTCAGTTTTACTCGTATACGGTCTAGTGGTTGGGATATCCACATATTATAAGTGAACGGTCACTACCGGATGAAGTGGGCGATCAAAACACCGAAATTTCATTTTCTTATCATCTTATCTTTATTATCTTATCTTCTCCTCCTCCTTCATTTGTTAAGCGCTTTTTACGATAGCGTTGATGTAATTTTCTTACTTGTCTGTATTAATTTTACAATTTGAGTCGCGGTAGGAGAAGAAGAGCTAGCTTCAAATCCGCGCAGTCGTTTCGTTAAATTCTTTAAAATTTCCTATAATTAATTTAGTGTGCTACGTATATGGGGAGGGCATAATAAATCGGGAACAGAGTAGCAAAACTAAGTTCTTCTGAAAGCGTCCTTCAGCGTCCTTTATAGTTACGTCTCTAACCAACTCTTTTTGGTCAGGTGGAAGGGGATAGTCGTTTGAACTTTAATTCATCTGACGTTGTTTTGAGCGACATGTAGATGGTTTCATTTCTCTATTAGAAAGCGCGGCATACAAAGTGGTGAATACATGCTTCTTGGTGTATTTGGCTATCATATATATATTCAGCTATCTCTTGTAACTTGAATTTTCGATTAACGAGAATTGATTGTTAAGGCGTCATTTGGTGTTTCCGGAGCGCCCACTAAGTTTAGCTATAAGTCGGTATAGGCACGACCTGATTTGCATTCAGAAAATTATCGACAAATTCTTGCTTTGGGTTGTCATCACATGTCCCAAGACGATGCTGAACTTGAACGGCCTTAGTTTCCCATCCAAAAGCATTATTTCATCAAAGCGCGATATTTGAAATTTTCTCTTGTTCAGAGAATAGCAAAGGTAACGCGTATATTTCCCACATAAATCCTCGAATTTTGATATTCGTCGTTCTGGGTGGTGAAAATTTCTCAACCTAACATGAATTGCTTGGTAGAGCTTACATTTACATGCCAGTTGTTAGCCAGTAGTGTGTCAAGATATTATTGACTGGCGTATATATATATATATATAAGCGATAAGGACATATGGTTAGGAGATTAAATGTCCTACTTAGCTTAATAAGCAGGCATTTCTATTGCTGCCGAGAAGCCCAATTGTTTTTAATTACTAATGGAGAAAGCTGCACCGCTTTCAATGCAAAGAAAAACGCATACTTGAAGTTCTCTTGAAGTTCCTAACGAGCTTGTAACGCAAATGAGTTAACGCATATTTTAAAATTGAATACAGAAACCCCGGATGTTCCCACTTCTCCACACCACCATAAATTTTTGCTTAGAAAGCAAAAAGAAGGTATGAGGTATTCTCTAACAGTTTTCTGAAATTCGCTTTAAGCAATAGAATGAAATACATTTTTCTACTGGATTCAAGGCCATTAAATTTCTGATGATAGTCCGGTCCTCGTAAACTTTCACTCATATTCATCGATAGGTAATCGAAACAAGTAAAAATACAGTAAATGGGTGCGGTCTATCATTAAAAATCCTACTCCAATCCACAGTTGTCCATATATCGACTTGTTAAAATAAGACGTTGTATGGGTAACAGCCAAAGAGGTGATCCAATCTGAAGGGTTGTCAAGAGGTTTTCTCCTTGCGCCAAATATTGTCAAAATATCTCAAAAATTGCGGCTTGCAGAAAACAAAATAGACAGACGGACAGACAAGCAGATGGGTATAATAAAAGGTGGGTCTATCTTTAGTCGTTCTGGATATGGCGTACACCCACCCACCCAAACTTAATATAGTATAGCTTCGCATCAGAAGTGGTGTAGAATATAAAAGCTTCGAGCATTTCATGTCACATTTGTGTTATAGTCAATGTGAAATTGAAAGGCTTGAATATGTGCGATTGAACTCGAAGCGTGCAGGGTGGTTACTTAAATTAAAGTTAAACTAAGATTAATTGAAGTAATTCCACAAACGAAAAGAATAAATAAAGAAAACACATCCGGGAACAACGTAATTAACAGCAAACACCGTTAATGTACACTCTAAAGATGTAAAGTAGTAGAAGTAGAAGTAGAAGTAGAGAAGTAAATGAAAAAAATGAAAATTTGTGTAAAGCAAAAATTCCTATAACATTTAAATGTGTTTGTCTATTAAGTTAAATCATGCATAGATATATTCGTTTATTTATTTTTATTTTTATTTTGATTTAAGTCTATCTTCGCATTTGCTATTGAAATTATAACAGAAAGTTTCGCTTTGCGTTGCTTTGACTTTGCCGGTTAGAGAGAAAGCAAATGAAAAAATAACTTGCGAAGAATTATTTAACAAATGTTGTTTTCTTTTTTGTTCATTTTGTCTTTGTCATCAATTTATAAATGCGAAAAACAGAAAAAAACTTTTTTAATACATTTATTGAATTTATCCTTTAAGCATCATTACTCAATAAAATGTTTCGCCTTTTTCCAATATTTTCTTTTTATGCTTAAGTAAGTTTTCTTGTGACTTTTTGCATTTCGCAGTCGTCTCGTCATACCTTAATAACGATAATTGGATTCGCTGGTCAAACTGAGAGTGAAAAAGTATCTACGAAAACGTCGTCTTGCAATGATACCGAAATGTCACAAACAGCAACAAATAAAAGTTTATTTCTTTACTGTTACATGTATTATGACAGCTACTCTCCGTGCCTGCTTGCTTGCATGCATGGCGGTCGGTGTATGTAGCTCTCTCTCTCTCTCTCTC
Source organism: Glossina austeni (assembly GCA_000688735.1). Classification (NCBI taxonomy): domain Eukaryota; kingdom Metazoa; phylum Arthropoda; class Insecta; order Diptera; family Glossinidae; genus Glossina; species Glossina austeni. Next base: position 1,305,685 of record KK502404.1, on the reverse strand, counting down.
TCTCTCTCTCTCACTCCGTACACAAACGTACAGCGTATATATGCAGTATATATGCGTTTATGTTTAGCCATGAGAAGGTTTTTACTTTTAAAGTTTTTGCCATAAGTCGGAGAGTACACAAAAAGAAAAAAAGAAACGGACAAAATGACTATTGGCCAAGATGATGAACATGATAAGAGAAACTTTTTATATACAATTCTTTTTTGTTTTTTTTTTTTTTTTTTTTTTTTTTTTTTTTTGCTTTCTATGCTTTATGGATAACAACAGCCTGTCCGCTGTGTTCCGAAGTGTATATTAAGCAAACGGCAGGACAAATAAAGAAGAAACTTATTGCAGTCAAACTGTACAAATGATCAAAAAGAAGAAGAAGAAAAAGAAACAAAAAGCAAGACTATAATGTCAAAACTTTTTCTTTCTACTCTCAGAAATCTTTATGTCTGCTACCTGTTATAAATGGGAATTAGAAAAATATATGAACCTTGCTATAAAGCGTATGAAGTTAAGAAAATTAAATATGTTTTATAAGATTTGTTTTTCTTTTTTTCTTTCAGTCATTTTTTCAAGCTTACTACGGTTTTTCGATTTTTTAATTTTAGGTCGCACTCCTGTTTTGCTTTTCGTACTTTGAAAGAAAGAATCAAATAATCGTTTTTCTCTTTTTTCTTTTTAATTGGAAATCTATCACAGCAAAAGTATAATTTATCACATACCATAGAGGATTTGTGATTTTGTAAGATTTTTGAATTATTTCATACCTGCAAAGAGAAAAAATGTATCAGATTACCACGATTATTAGGGAGGAAAAAGCAGAAAAGAAACAAAAATGAACTCAAGTCAGCGAATCCTTCGCACTCATGTCCTCATAGCAAGAGTTTATGCAGACACGTAACATACAATCATAAATTTGAATATGTGTTTATATATATATTTCACAAGTGTGAAGAACGGAATCGACGTACACATGTCTACCGAACTGCCTAAAGTTTATATAGGCTTATGTAGTTAGGCTTTATAAACATATTTATATATCGTAGATGCTATTGCTATATATATGCAGACATCTATGCAGACATATATACACAAATTCATAGGCAAACGCAAATAATTCATATATATACAAATACAGAAGAGCGTCCGGCCTCCAATCGTGCCAAGTGAGATAGTGCAGGCAGTATTGAGGACTATAGCGCCATAGATGCCTTTAAGAGAAAGGTGCTGCGACAACTAGGGACGGTGGAGCGGCAGTGAGCGGCGAGAAGAGGTAGTGTAAGTCAATGAACTAAGTTCCCAGCACAACAGACGCACTAACTGCAGTCCGACTCGCGAGATAGTCCTAGAGAAGAACTCCCGTAGAAGATTGATAGAGGAAGTGCGCGTGGGCTAAGTTTAGTACGTAACCGGTTGTGCATGTTAGTGCCACAGGCCAAGCCCCTAGTAGAAAAAAAATCCATATATAAATGCTTTGCTTGAATGAAGAAATCAATCTACATATATGTCTGTCCATCCGACTCAAAGATCTCTATTTTGTATTGAAAAGTTTTCTAGACAAATACAAATTGTGTTGGTGTGCATTTTTTTTTATTTATTTCTGCTCTTTATATCCTAAGCCTCTTGCGTAAACTTGTCTGTCCGTCTGCAATCTGTCGATGTTTCCTTATGTTCCACCAACCGGTCGCAACTTTTGAGATATACTGATGAAATTTCGTCCACTGACGTGTTTCGATCCAATTGCTATTGAAAATGGTTCGGATCACACGTCGTCTTCGACCATTTCAACACACACACACAACTCCTTATTTTGATTTAGGATATCTAATGGTCAATCTTGCCTGACTATAACATTCCCATACGCTTTCAATCTGCTTTCAATGAACCATGAATAGACAACAAATAGAAAATCTTATTAATAGATGAACGCAAGGGGAGGCTTTCCTAGATTGCTTCCAAATCAAATAAGTTGATCAGCAATTTTTGTGGATTTTACGAGTTATCTGATTTGTTTTTCCGAGTATTGTAAACGCGAGATAACAAAACTACACGAGTGGGCGAGCAACGCCAATTTGCAAGTTTATGAATTTTGAATACGAAACTAAGCATACCATCAATAAAAATAAAGTTCCTTTACATCCATACTTTGCATGAGAGTGATTGATTTGATTTCACTTAACCATACGTTTACCAACCTAATTGATCTTGTGACGCAGACAGATAGTTGTCTAAAATCGGTTTTAAATTGTCATTTGACATTTGTAATTAACAGCAAAGTAAAACATGACGGCTGGGCTTTTATATAAAAGTCGGGTTATTTCATGTTGACACATTCAAGAAGTAAAGGATAAGCTTAAAAATCATTAAGTTTAGAAAACGTTTTCACCTTGGGACTGACGCAAAAGCTAACAACGTTTATTAGACTTGTGTGCACCTATTTGAGAGATTTATGGATGGACAAGTAGTTCTTAATTTTTACATCACACATACAAAACTTCTCACATCTCATTAATTATTCGGGACATTTTCGTCACAAATGCAATTTATAACCATCGTCTAAACGCTCCATTCGCCAGATGTGGCTCCCTGCGCTTGAATAATACTTTATTACATTTAAATTTCAATTCCTTTCGGTTTCGAAGAAACAAAAAAATCGAAAACGACCCCCTTTTCATTTAAATAAAATGCTGTTTGCTGGATTCTGAAACCAATATTCGGAAAAATTTGGAAAAATAGTTTGTCCTTATAAGTGCAAAACCGTAACCTGCACTTCGAATGCGTAAACCTATAACCGTTTAAGAATATCGCTTTCATGATAGTTTCCAATTACTTAGGCTGCTAGATTTACCCTCGCCTGACGAGTCTGCTTTCGATGATTGCTTTCCCATTTTTGTAAAAAGAGCGAGTGAAACACTAGAATGGGACGCGTCCCACTATTAACTACCCTGCCTCATGTCGTTTGATATAGTTGTTCATATGACGACTTCTTAAAATAAGGCATTATACAGGAGGTCCTCGAACCATTTGCAATTGCTTTCGTCCTTGGTTTGTGCACCAAATTCCATCAAAATATTTCAAAAATTATGGGCTTTAGCTTGAACAAAAGAGAAGAACACAGACAGACACATAGACAGAACCAATTTCTGAATCGATCGGCATAATAAGAGATGGATCTATACCACGCTCTTCTAGGTGTTGCATACATCTGCAAAAACCTACTGTACCCTTGTACCACAACTGGTATAGAGTATAAAAATTTAGAGAGATCTAAATGCTTAGAAACACCATCAAATATTTCAAAATAAAAGCCAATAAAATCTTAGAGACTTTTGGTGTTTGGTGCTTGGTGGTTTAGCCCCTCGAATCGCACATTTTTTTCGTTTCGTTCAAGTTTTACGAAGTACTTGCTTTTCATCATTTTTATTCTCTTCGAAATTTAAGAGCAGTTTCTGTTTTACTGCTTCATTTATTCAGAACGCATAATAGTCGCGAAAGCGATAGTGAGAGTCTGTCGTAAATGAAAACTCAATTATCATCTATTGGTGTCATCAAAGCCCATAATCGTTGAAAAGATGCGTAACCGCGCAAGCAAAGAACAAAACAAAAACGAGTGCTGCTACACTTGTTTAACGCTTGGCTGTTAAAAAAACTGGGAAAAAAATTTTCATTGTCTTTATGTACTTTCATATGTAAACACATGGATATTAAGAATTTTTTTTTGAAATTTTTCAGACATCAATTTGGAAACAGCATCTTATTGTTAGTGAATATGCTTGACCAGTAAACCAGATATTGGCATCGAGTTTGGTCTTAGCCCTTGGAACCTAAAACTTAAAAAAAATCCCAACTAGCACTTAGTAACATACTAAGAATCCGTTTTTTCTTTTAATATCGATCAATCACTTAGGGGACGTCTCCTATCTGTGCGACACGGTGACGGTCAGAAAGAGGTGAGGAAAGAGAAACGCGTAGGCAGGAAAGTGATAGTTGCAGGCTAGTGGGCATCTGACCAATCGGTAAGTGTTATGCATTTACCGACTGAACACTCACTATAGCTATGACCAAGCACGCGAAAAATGACTTGATAATCGCGATTTTTGCCTGCCAGGCTACCCATGCAGAGTTTATGAACTCATTGGAATTTATCATAAGGTAACATTTCTATCAAATCCCTCTCTCTTGTTCAGAATAGTAGTCGGCATAGTCCGTCGGCATTCCCCTGATAAAGAACACTAAGCACTAATTAAATCTTATTTTATAAGAGAGTGGGCGGTTCTTTTATATAACAGGCTCTGAGACCCGTTTACTTTTACTCCCATATATCCTGTTTATAGAATGCCAGTGAATTCACTTATAAATAGGGATTACCGTGTAATCTCAAAAAAAAAAAAAAAAACAAAGAAAAAACCCACTGCCAAAAGAATTTGTTTTCATAGACGTAATGAAAATAAAAAATTTTAAATAAATGCGGGCCGCTGGCCTATATACTCGCATATATGACTTCCCATTTACTTGCTCTCGCATTGCGATTTTCAAGAAATGACAGCCGCATGATCTTAACAACGCCGCCCATATGCATACGCAACAACATATATGAATGTAAGTAACGAGTGTGGTCAATAACTGGCAGCATGCGAAATAGAAAAAGCGGATGGTATTGCAAAAAAATTTCCACATTTGACATATGAAGTTTTAATTTATGGAGTCGTTGCCAAAACAAATCGTTTTTTATTTTTTAATCTCTTTTTCGTTTCTTTTTGCCTTCTCGCTCTACACTGAGGAAAAGAGCCAAACGCGTCCATCTGGCTAAGTGGAGTACACTATGCAGTCAGTTTATACTTTGACATAATCAACTCTGCAGAATTTTCTTCTTTTTTTTTTCTTTTTTTACCCACCACTCAAAAATAACAAATATTTTGTTCTTGTTTGTTGTTATTCGATTTATGTGATTCGATTCGGATCTCGGATTTTACAACAGGAGTATATTCTCTACTGTTTGTTGTTTATCTCGCTATTTGCTATTGAAGGTATTGAGATCTTGAAATATTTTGGCATATAACGGGTCGTGGCATTAGTCGCTCATTAGTGAGCTCATGTCGTTCGCAGAGCTTTTTAGTGAAACGTAGGAAACATACAACGCACATACAATAAAGTTTAAAATTTGCTCGAACGCTTTAAATAAAATGTTTGTTGTAACCTGAATCAAGATCGATGGAGTACGAGAAAGAGAAAGCTTATGAAGTTTTTTTTGCACGATATTTTGTTCGTAGAAACAAAAATTTGAGTATTTCCCAGATAGTTCGTTGCTCCAGTTCCAGCCGGGCAGCTGCATGCGCAAGCGTCTGGGAAGAGAAACGCGAGAAGTAATCCAGATTTAAACTAATTTGCGAAAGTTGCGAACGTCGGCGAAAGCCGAACACAACTGTCTAAGGTTTCGAGATATTTTGCGCATGAAATTTACTGGCCCTTCGCTGCGGACTTATGCATAAAACCAAGCAATTTATGTATAAAAATACAGATAGAAATATAAAAATATTCTCGATCAGCGTACACCTATCAGTCTGTTTGTCCATCTCTAAGTCCGCTTGTTGCTTGTTGCTACTGAAATGCTTGTGAACATTCAGTTCCAGTCGATCGATATATACTCTCTTCTCTTCTCTTATGGGCAGATGAAAACTGAATATCGGGGAATTCCACAGACATCCTTGAAATTGGTAAAAGATAAACCCGACAGTTTCATGAAACGGTTAAATTTTTCTGTTTCATTTTGTGAAATAGTGAGTATCCAAAATTCGCTTTAAAGTGAACACGATTTTCAAAATTTGTTACTACTTTTTCTTCCTTGTTTTCTTTAACTTTTCTCCTCCTCTCCATTTGAAGATCTAAGCGAAAAGTTGTGCTCGTAGGCAAAACGTTTAAACGTCACTGTACAGTGGTCAGGTTGGTGCACCCACTTCAGTGAGCGCACGCGAAAAAAAAACCATAGTTTGTACATAAATAAAACATATCTACACACACACACACACACACACACACACACACACACACACACACACACACACAATAAAAAACTTTGATTAATGTTTGCTTCCGATTTGCATAAATTTTGCTTTAACAGTTCGTTCCATAAGGTTTTCTTCTCTTGTCTTTCTTTTTTTTTTTTTTTTTGCCCTGCAAACGTGCAATCAAAGCTAGGTCCTCCTCGGCTTGCTAGGTATTTAGAATTTTTTTCACGTAATCTAAAGATTTCTTATTCTCGCTTAGCTCTTTTTGTCGTTTGTTGCTTGCTTGTTGCTGTAAATTATTGGTTGTTAGCGATGTGTACCGTCCCAGCAACGCCAAACTATGCAATACACAAACCCCAGAATCAATCTATTCGTCGCTCAAACTTGAGACAGTGCATTTGTTCTACAAAGGAACTGAAACCTTATTCCCCCTTTCCCTCGCTCGCTTTTCATTTCTTTTTTGTTTTTTGCTTCTTTTTTGCCCGGTATTCGTGGCTTATTTCTAGGTTTTCGCTTAGTTATCGTCTGCTGTTCTTAAGCACTTTTTGTTTATTATTATTTTCTGCTTAGGTTACTTTTTGTATTTATCGCCTTGTCAGTACGAAGGGTGAATGATGGTCTTCGTTCTATGTATATATTGTTTAGCTGATTTCTTTTTTATTAATGAATCAAAAAAAAAAAAAAAAGAAATAAGACTACAATGAAACAAGAAAAGGATACTAGGTCAGGACGTTTAAAGGTAAAATTTGTTACTGTATTATAAAAATCACAACGTAGTAGTCTGTAGGGTTTTATGTAATTAAACATTTAAAGCACTCTCTAGTTTGCAGACAAAAATTGTTTGTGAGTTTCTAACTCATAAAGTGAGAAAGCTACTAAATGAATGACACAGTCATCCTGTTTATGGATCAGAATATAAACAATTAAAGTTGAGCAAGTTGAGCAAAAACTGCTTGCACTTTATGCATGATAATAACAACTATCGGTCTTCCATGTAGGTATAATTCTGCTTGCACTCGCACGAACATACGCACGCACACACAGAGAGGTACGATTGCATCGAAGTAGGATGTGCAAGAAAAATTTTTAAAGCAAAGCGAAATTTCTGCAATCGTTAAGTCATGTTTGTTTGTTGTTGTTGTTGTTGTTGTTGTTGTTGTTGTTGTTGTTGTTGTTGTTGTTGTGTTGGTACTTTTGCATTTCAAACGATTCACTTCGTTCTGTTTCTATTATTTCTTGCCTTTTGACTTTGTCTTTAGAGTTTGCGAGAACATTTAATGTGCGTCTGTTCGTCAGTAGTGGCATTCAGTTGCAAAATGATTTATTTGGGTCAGTTGGGAATACACCAAATTGCAATCACACACACACGCACACACACACACGCACACACAATCGTTTTAAATTTGTTTGCACTTCTTCTTGCATTACTTACGTACGTCACACGCAGCCACACTTCATATGGTATCCAATTTCGTGCACTCTACCCAAACTGGCCCGTACCGTATAAAACTGAACAATTTTGAAAAGGGAAAAAGATTTCGCTTTCTCGGCCTTCATTTCTCCTGCCGTATCTTTGTTCCTTTGCGTGTACATCATTCACATATTCCAACATTGGCATTCACATATCTATTGAACATTTTCTGTTTTGTGTTCTTAAGGCTAACAATGATTAGCAAAAAAAATGGTTAAATATTCTTCGATCCTCTCTTCAACTTCTCCTAATGATAATAAAATTTCGAAATAGTCTTGACTTGGCTTGGAACTCGTTACAGATCGAACAGAATAATAGATAGGAAAAAGAGTTTCTTTACAAAATTCCCAAAGTCGCTTCAATTTAATGTAATTTTCGTCGACGTTACGTCTATTTTCATATAAATGAAAGCCGCCATCTCGCGCAGGCTGATTCTTTATGAGGAACACCTGATTTTTTTTACAAGAAAAAACAAAACATATTAATAACTGCCTGAAATACATTTATATTTTTATGTATATCAATAAATGTTCGTCAATATTTACATCAATTAAATTCAATACATTCATCAGAAAGCGCTTCCTTAAGACCCATTCATTCGAACGATTTATGCTTATTCTCAAAATTCACAGTCAGCTCGCAGGCAATCATTTCATCATTTGCGACAAATTTTCTGTGTGTGCAAGAAGTCATCGTTACTCATCGTTTTCATCGGCTTGTGTCACGGGGCATAGTCTTGGTGAAACAGCGCTTCTTTGCATTGCATGGGCGATTGGTTTATTCCTGATTTCTAGAACAGCTTCCGATTATGGGCTACAAGAGCGGTTGAAGGCTGATACCATTACATTCAACCATATGGGTGTGTTAACAATGTTGTCATATACGTGCCAGAAGAAGAGAAGACTTATTGAGTGATATATTGTATGGGCTTGGGAACTTGTGAGGACCAAAGTTCGGTTCATCTTTTGATACGAAACGGAAGCGTAAGGGTGCATACGTATGATAACTTGAGAATGAAGGCGAAAGAGTAACGTATAAGACATTGAATACTTAATACTTTTGAGGAAATAAAATCGTAAAAGTGGAAAAGTCGTACGACGGAAAATTCGGACAAGACTCGATTCTGGCGAGGGATAAAACGAGACGAGAAAGAATTGTGATTTAGACCGATTAGCAATAAAAACGGCTCGGTAGGTCCACAGGGATAATAAAAAGAAAAAGTCTAACAAGATCGAAGGCAGAAAAGACAAAAATTATAGAGAAGGCAAACACTTTCTAATGTTGAAACGATAACCTCTTCTTGTGAAAATGACTGATGACTACGATTGATAAGTTTAAATACACTCAGGCACTAAGGATATAATATTAACAATTAATTAAATAATGACAAACTCGATTATAGATAAGTTCCTAAAAATCGCTTGATCTTTGTACGAACGATGGGTTGAATGGTAAATTCGTAAACGTCCTGTCAGGTAGGCTCCGTTCTCTGGCGAAAGAGGTCCGAAGAAATATAAATTTTCTTGTATGAAAAGGACCTCTGAACAATCGTTGTCCTACCCCATCCGGTGAATTTGTTTTCATTTCTTACAAGCGAATTTTTCAATGTTCAATGTAAAGTGTTTTGCTATCGCAATGACAGCTTTTCGTTAACAGCACCTATACATATATGGAGAGAGAGAGACGATCTTTTATTGCATTGCTGTGCATATGACTGTTCACTATATAAGCGATAATTTATTTAGCCAGAGAAACAAGTTCTAACTCAAAAGTCTTAAAGCACTAGCGTCGAAGGCTATCGGTTTCGTTGAAAACTCTACCGCACTGGAGATTAGAATCCACGACCATTGACACAACGAAACACTAAAAATTTAAATCTTTCATTTTTGACAAACGTTTGTGGACGTTATCCGGACTTTAAATGAGGGACGGAAAGACAGACATCACATTACATGGTTGACATGAAATTGAAAACTTAAAAATGTTTAAAAGAGTTTCATTTTGTTTTTTGTCGGTAAGTTCAAAATTGAATTATATGTCGGTTATGTGAACTTTCTTTCTTTTAAGAATTAAAAATTTGTTGACTGAATTCTTTGAAGAAAACAATTCGTAAACGTGCAACTTTCTTAAATTTATAGATAATGACAGGAATGCATTTTTCGACCATAAATTCAAGTGGTGTCGCAATTTTTTATTGAAATTTTTAATTTCGTATCGCTATATATTCAAAATACCGAGAATCAATATCAGCGAACCTTTAAAGTCCTAAAAGAAAAGAAAAAGCTCTTTGTCTTTGTATATTTGATATCTTTTAATTATAAAAATATATGTAAGATAAACGAAAATAAAGTAAAATGCTAGGCCACATGCTAGATCTCACATCGATCAGGAATATATATATCTATTGAAAGGTTTCCGACCACTATCCCTGGGCATGCACATCTACTCTCTTCCGTCAATAATAATCTTAAATGTGCGTTCAGTTTTGCAAGGGTATACTAATAACTTTAATTTAGTTGCCGTTCACATACGTATTTACGAGATGTACAAATGATGGCGATAAAGTGAATCATTGTTGACATATCATATGCAAGTCGAATTTCTTCACTTCACTTCACTTCACTTCACTTCACTTCACTTCACTTCAGTTCAGTTCACTTCACATTTGTAACATGGAATAGACGATTTTAGTTTTGAAGATGTCACCAAATAAAAAAGTTGAAAGGACTTTTTTCACAACAGTGTATATGTTCTTGCATTTGTCTAAAACTTACGCAAATTATTCTTTTACAATATCTGTACGCAATTTAATGTTGTACAATTCTGTCGGTGCGCATTCAACTCTATACATATGAAAATGTGTTTATGTATATATATGTGTAAGTGTGTAAGTGTGTGTATATATATATGTATGTATGTTTTTATATATGTTTCATTGAACGTATGTTTCTTTTACCAAAATGTTGAAATGTCATTTTCAATGATTTATGCTTCACCATTAATGTTTATGGGTGTTATATATGCTATGCTCGATATTTTTCAGAGTTCTTCTACTCCCTACGTTTTTCATGTTAATTTAAAATGTTTTCATTTTCTACGTTCTATTTCTTTTTTAAAGTTTCGGATCAATTTTTTAGATATTAGCAACACTTTGAATAATATAAAGTTTTTCCTTACATTTATTTCGCAATGCCTGCATGTGATATATGTGTATACGTGTCAGCGCATCTATGTAGATATGCTATACCACAAAATCATTGCTAAACATTTTAAGATATTTTCCTAATTTAATGCTTTCTAAGTAGTCAATGGATCACCAGCACCTGCAATAACTGAGTACAATTTTGTGCATACGCAATAAAGTAAATGCTTTAAATAGTTAAGTTTGACCACCTCTTCCTCTTCTTTCTTTCCCTTTTACTTGAACCATTGCCTAGACTGGAAGTCCCGCCATCGATTAACTAAGTTAAATATTGTAGATTAAATTGCGACTAAATAGACTCAATAGAGAAAGTCACTGACGCCGCTCTTTAATCATTGGTTTCAAGCGATTTCCGATCGCTGTGGTCAGAGTCGTTTAACCAGTTAGCTGTAACGTGAGAAATGTGCACAAGGACTCTCGTCATGGCGAAATGGTAATCATTCAGGTTACTATGACAGCTAACTGGTTAAGGCCTTGATCCTAACATTAAATCGATCACATTAGAGTAACTAAAGAACACTTTCCTAAACAAATATTTCTGCAAAGAATCGGTCAAGTGCACGCACAATTCTTTAACGAAATTTCGACGCATAACATTCGCAAGCCGTGTTCTATAAACATTTTCTCCGCATCAAACACCTGCAATGTTGTTGTGATAGCTGAATTTGTTTTCATCTACTTTTCAAGAGACATACACCAGCTTTGAGGCTTCATAGTTAAACGAGATTTTTCGTTCATGATTCGTTTCTTTGAGAATTATCTGTTTTAAGTGCAACATGTTTGAACGATAGTTTTCAAGTATTATAAAATATTAGCGGGATAGTTGTTAAGTATTACAAAGAATTCATTCGAAAACGGTAGTTACTAAGCATTGCGACATATCCGACCCATAGCAGCTAAGTGTTACAAATATTCGAGCGGTGGTTGCGAAGCCATCTGCAATAGATACAGCAAACCGACTTTGTGAGGACAAAATCGCCGAGAAAATGAAATAAGGCGGAATAGTTGAAAACGGAACATGGAAAAGACGTCATAAAATATTTACAGAATATAAAAAATTTGTTTATAAAATCTGTGGAAATTTTGAACGGACTATTCTCGGAACACGATTTCTATGAGACGGCCGCTTATCGTACAGGGTATATTAAGTTTGTGTGGGCAGTTGCAACACCCAGAGTTACTTGAGATAGACCTAACTTTTCTGATACCCATTGAATCAAAATCATTTTCTGAATCGATCGATTGTCTATCCGTCTATCCGTCTGTCCGTCTAATGTCTTCCCATGTAAATTTGCAACAAGCCGGTATTTTCCAAATATTTTCATAAAGTTTGTTATGCCGACGAACGCTATTGAATTCGGTTTCGATCATTTCGAACACACAGCGCCTTATTTTCACAAGTCTTTATAAGAAAAAACATTGCAATTTTTACAATTTGGTGACAAAAATCGCTTAGTAATAATACACCGGCACTCTAAGTTGGTTTGAAAATTTCGGATCGGATTTTGGACCTTTTACCATGTAAACGTAAACGTTGCAACGGAAACTGAACTCTTGTACGCTGAAGAGGCCTAATTTCCAATGTTTTTTGATGAAAATTCTTACTAATTAACTTTACTGAATTTGGACCACGTAGGTCCATTTTTTGCGTCTCAACCCATTTAAGGGTCTAATTTTTAAGTAGGGAGTAGGGAGTTTGGATCAAAAGAGAGGCGCTCGCGAAAGCAAACTCTTCTATGGCGACAAAGCCTGATTTCTGGTTTGTTATGACTGAAGCAATTGAAAAATAGGAAAGTCTTTGCCGAATGCCATGTTGACCTGCCATGAATGCCTGTCCTCCAGTACGGGGGCTTTCATGAAAATCATGCATTTCATTAAAACTAATGTACAATTTTTGATGTATTATTTATTAAGCGAAGTGGTTTAAAGTATCTAATGGTTGTCCGACTATTGTTGGAAAAAAGTAATAAAGTAATTTAAAATCCATTTATCAAGGTACGTACATACTTGAAAATTGTTGCTTGATATCCTCAAATGAAAACACATGTACACGATAAAGAGAAATCGTTGAATATATGCAAAAAGGGATTAACAAAAAAATATGAAGGCCATCTCAGTTACCTGTGATTGGTATGAATTTAGAAAAATTAGGCTTTTTAATGTGAGACGCATCAATTAATTATGAAGATTATCTCAGTGCAGGAAATGTCCATATGTTAGTTATAGATAAGCAAGAATTCTACATGAAAATGGAGCAAAAATATCGTTTAAAAATGCAATTCTATGCATAAATATATACACGAATCTCTGGCTATAGAAACGGAAGCAAGTATTAGTAGATCAGTTTCGTTTGAAAACTTAAAAAGTAAACAATTAAGGATTTATTAGTTATAAGCACGAATGCTGCTTAATTTTGATTACAATTAAGACGACATTTTTTCCGATTAATGCTTATTTGTATCAATTGCGAAAATGGGAGGATGGACGACAGATGGAATTACAACTCTACACTACGTAGCGAATTTCTATTGTGAAGAAGGAGAGCAATATGTTCCAATATTCAACATGTATTACTTACTTAATATTTATTAGAAAGTAAACTAAATAATGGTTTTTTACTTTCCTGTTACTTTGTACTCTTTCTTAAGCCACTTCTTCTTTCCCTCCGTTTTTCCCTCCCTTTCTTTTGTGTTTTTTAATCAATTTTATAGCAGTAGCAATAGGAATAGCAAGAGCAAGAGCAATTGTTAATATATGATAAAAGGTATGGGGAATAGTACGCTGGAATTTTTTGTACCTTATACCGTTTGCGATACAATGTATATTAAGTACGTCACAACCGGAAGTGGTGGGGATGAACTCACCCTCTATTTTACAGATCGATTCAGAATCATTTTCCGAATCGATTTAAGTCTACCTGCCCGTATGATGTCTGTTTTTTTGTGCTCACAATTTTCGAGATATTTTGATCAAATTTGGTTCGGAAAATGGATCGGTCCTCCTCAGATGACGCTTTATTATGAGAAGTCGTTTTATGCAAAACATATGCAATTTTCAAATATTCTCGACAAAAGTCGCTCAAGAGGGGTGTTTCAAAATTCTAAATTGGTATATAAGATTTGGGGCGTATAAGGAAGGGTCAAATTTTTAAGCCGCCTCTCAAATAACCGTTCCTACGAAAACCGAATCACAAAAATGTACAATTTTCAATATTTCAAATTTTTGGATTTGTTCATGGCAGTAATTTGACGTGCAAAGCAAGGTGATTAAATTTAAGCTATTCTTGATCTATTCTTGATCTATTTCTTGAACCACACTCCATACACGATGTTTCGTGGATAGCAAGCCCTTCAGAAGAAGATTTAATATTTAATTTCTGATTTTCTGATGAAAATTGGTCTATAAAAGCAATTTAACAACAAAATTAACGACACAGAATTTGGACCACATGGATCTATTGTTGAGACCCCAACACCTGTAGGTGTTATCAGGAAAACCAAGCCCGTATAAGGAAAAACGTCTAATTTCTACTTTTTTATGATGGAATGTGAATCGTATGGTGTGACGTATCGAGCACCCTTCAATATGCGGGCTTTCATGAACAGTATCCCATCGCATGAAAAGAATGAGTAATTTTTGGCGGCTTATCACTGAAACGAGTGAGTAACTGTATTAGACGAAGTGGTGTAGGGTATTTAATGGTCGGGCTTGGCCGACTATAAAGTGCTTACTTTTCCTTTTCGATAAATGTCAACAAACCTTTACTCAACGCTTCAGAATAATATCAAAAAGCTATAAAATAATATGTATGTATATAGTGTGTGTGTGTGTGTGTGTGTGTGTGTGTGTGTATGTGTGTGTGGGAGAGAGTGAGGGATGGAGAGAAAGCGAGCAGTAGCAATGTAATAACAATAAGGCAAACAAAATCCACATAATAACATAAGTACACAACAAAACGCACGCAGTCACAGTAAATATAATAACAGAATATCATAATCAACAACAACGCATGCACGCGTATATAGAATATTTAGCACAATGTATAGATTGACTGCACATAATATATATATATATATATATATATATATATATATATATATATATATATATATATAGGTGAATACGTGTAGAATACAATATATGGCATGGCGTGTTAGAAGAGAGACAATTTAACTACGTGTGCATATTTCAGTTTGAGTAAGTGTGAGATGTGTGTGAGTGTGTGTTTGCCTATCCGATTGACTTTTGTATTTGGTAAATTATTTTGAAATTGATACATTTAATCGTATTAAAATCCAAATTGAAATTACGTTTTTGTGACAATTCTATTGATACTCATGTGTGCTAAATGCTTAAATGAATGTATATCTGTATATATTTATATAAATATTCCTTTGTATGTGTGCCTGTGAATACATTTGTGTATGTATATATATATATATATATATTATATATATATGTATATATATTTTGTGCGTTTGCATGTTTATTTTAATATACCTACACATATGGATATATACATACATACGTGTATAAGCCACATGTTTATATATGTTTACGTCTAAATGTACGTGTTCATCATTCATTCATTCGTTCGTTGGTTTATGTAAACGTGCAGAGTATTCGTGTTTACTAAGGTGTGTTTTGACGTTCATCGTTTTCAATTGTTACGCACACATCCTCAGCTATATGTATATAAATAAATAAATAAATGTACATATAATTCGTGTGTGCACGTGTATACGCGTGGTTGTGGTGTTATCATGTGATAAGTACTTAAAAACTTTAAATAACAACGCCAACAACCGTAACCATTCATTCATTGGAAGCAAAGTTAAAATATTTGTTTTTGCCTCAAGCACGTAAATTATTATGTGAAATATATAAAAACTTTGGCTGTGGACCGCAACATATTGCACGTTACAAGATCGCATATAATAATAAATTGCACGGATTTGATAAGTGATTACATATAAAGTAGAAACATTTCATTTCATTTCATTTCATTTCATTTCTTTAATTGTGAGCTTAGGTTATATACATTTATATATATATATATATATATATATATAAACCAAATTATGAAATGCACTAAATATACGACATTATTAGCGAAAGGGAAAAAACTGTTCTGATTTCATGGCATAATTCTGAGCCCCATGGCCCATAGCTTATTTAGCAGCGACTGATTAGTAGTTTACCTGCAAACGGTAGACGGTACAATGAAATGAATAAATTAAATGAATTGAAACGAGAGATGAGAATATTAAGAACGCGTAGCGAAACATAACCGAAGAATAGTAAAAATAGGAAAAAATTAATAATAATAAACAAGTGAGAAAATTATATTCGGTCGAGACTGGACCTCTTACACCCTTGACCGTCACTGACACTGAACGAGACTAAACAACTAGGAAAAGAATGGAAGTTTTGTGCTCTTTAATACTGGATGGGCGCGGCTGATTGTTTCTATTTTCAGAATAAAAGTGAAATTTGGGAAATTTGTTTAGTCTGTGGATTGCACTTTATGAGCAAAGAAGCAAGAAACAGGGACAGCAAAGGTCTTCGTAGTTTTTGTTGAATAGATGTCTACGGGTGCTGTAAGCGTGCCCCGGTTTAGACCATTTTCAAACTCGTCTGCAACTTCCTAGCCCACATCTACATTTTTGCGAGCGGGAGCATGCGGATGCATTGGATGCATTTCGAATTTGACAGGAGAAAAAAATGAAGTTTTCATGCACTATTATCTTGGGTGGGCGAGGCTAATTTTATCCATTAAACCATTGCCCAAAGAACTTACATTCAAATATTTATAGGTTCGTCTGCTGCTGCTTGTGAGTACTGGGCAAGGAACCACATTGTTTTCCTTTTGGAAAACAAACGTATTCCTAGTTTATCCGGTCGTGTAGGCGTATGCTTCTATCAATTTGGCTTATTTTCCATTTACGAGCCAGGGTGCAAAAAGTTACAATGTCTGTGCGAACCTTTTTGCGGCTAAGGGAATGTTTACAACAGGTTTAACACTGACGGCCATGTTTACAGCGCTTTAGAATTTGATGCTGATATTTGCAATAGGCATTATGCAGACGCATAGACGGACATGCTTACATCGATTCAGAATTTGGTTCTGATTAAAAATACCAAAAGCTTTCTACTGGCTGCTGCAATCGTTTCGCAAAATGAACACACCGGTCGTGTCACATCCGTCCGTGATGGGTATGGAAAACGTTTGTTTGAGGCTTGTAGGCTGCCATCTTAGTTTGGCTTTAATAAACGATTTTTAGCTATTGTTTGTCAGAAGAGTAATTATTTTATTTCATAATAAAATATATTTAATAAGTTTTTGCAAAAAGAAAAAGGAAAGCATAAATAAATAAGTAAAAAGAAAAGAAAACTTAAGGCCTTTAGTCTACTTAAACGACAGTTTCGAGTGTTACCATTTCATTTTATTTTCCATTTTTTTGTCTTTTTTGAAAAATTTTAATTACTCTGTTGTGTACTTGCGTAAACCTTTCAGTTGTTAACCTAATCTAATGGACGTTTATCATAATATTTTTGCGAAATATCTAATGGGATGCAATGAGGTTAAGCTGCCGTTGTTGCTGATATTGATGTTGTTGTTGTTGTTGTTGTTGTTGTTGTTATTCTTTTGCTGTTGCTGTTTTGGATTGTATTGGTTAGCATGACATGGGTTAGAAAACAAAAGAGCATTTAAATTGACTGGTCTCGTTAATACTTTAAATAAAATGCTAAATGAAACCACAAAAGTTGCGGTGAAGTTTTAACCGCAAATCTACATTGTTTTTTTTGTTTTATGTCCGTTTGCTCTTTCACCAACAATCCGTTGTAATAAAAAACATTTTACAAATCGTAAATATATCATGATCAGGTAAGGTTGATTGTTCATTTTGGAAAACGAGAGAGAAAGGTGTTTATGTTAATAACACAATCTCGCCTACAATTGCGGGTGTGATAAGAGAAATTGTTAATACGTTGCTAATGCTTGCTTGAAAGCTTACGTGAAAGCTTGATGCATGAGCGAAAAGTAACAAAACCTAATTTATTTTCATGGAAAATATGTAAAAAATAAAAATAAATAAATGAAATAAAATAAAGAAATTAAAAAAAAAAAAAGAAAAAAAAGGTTATTTAGTCAGTTTTCTTTTCTTGTATTGCGTGTATTTTGAATAATTTAAACGTTGTCGCTATTATTCGCTTTTTATTTATTTATTTATTTATTTATTTATTTTTTTATATAATTTTTTGCCATTTCAGTTTCTTCTTGTGCACCATTTTACATAAATCACAATTTTAATCAATTTTCCAATCTATGTGTACTTTTTCAACATAAATGTAAATTATGTGTAAATTGTATTATAGTTTGGTTTTTTACTTTTGCAATTTTCTCCAGGACTTGCTTTCGTAATGTTTTCTATTTTTTTATTTTTTGCGAACAACATTTATAATAACAATAACAAGAACAGCAACAAATACGACTACGATAGCAATAGCAATGGCAATGGCCGTAAGAGTAGTAGTAGTAGCAGTAGTAGCAGTAGTCGTGGCATTGGTAGCAGTAGTAGTAGTAGTAGTAGTAGTAGTAGTAGTAGCGGTAGTAGTAATAGTAGCAATAGCGGCAAGAGAAAAGCAAGGAAATATTAGTCATTATTATTCATTGCCACAAATAAAGTAGAAAATGTCAACGCCAGCACAGTTTTGCCCGCACGGCCTTTGAATTCGCACACCCTCTTCTCCCCGAAAATGAAACCTGTTCACAGTTTGTTAGCAAAATATCTTACGACTACCGTTAAGAGCTTCTTTTTCCTTTTTTTGCTTTTGTTTTCTTCAAGTTTACGTAATATATATATATATATATATATATATATATATGTATATGTACATATAATATATTATGTGAGTATATTATATAAATATGCATATATATATATATATATATATATGTGTGATCCGTTAGTACACTAACGAGCCCTAGTCTAAATGAGGTAGAATGAATTTCCTTTTGCGAATGCTAAGCAAAGAATTGAAAAAAAAAAAAAAAAATATGTTAAGAGAATTATGTTAACTTTTGAAGCGAATCTTTAATACCGTTTTCCTTAAAAACAGTCAATAGAAGTCTCGTTTAAATTAATGCTTCTGACTGAATGGATTTTATATGCGTTGTCATATATTACGTATTCGCATCAGTTTTTAGATCGTTTCTGGGCCACCTCTCAGGCCTATTCACGGCTGGATCATGACAATGCTAAATAATCTCATGTCCACAGTTTAATTTTTGTGTGACAATGTGAGTGTTTTTCCAACAGACACGATACAGAGTGCAAGGAATAGCTTATTGTGCAAATGAAAGATCAAAGCTAACACACTTTTAGCCTTTCGTAGCTCGTAAGCAAAATCGCATTTAAAGCGTGAGACGTAAGCAAAAGGTAAGCACAAGACGAGTGAGTGGTAAACATAAATGGTAATAATGAAGCGCACATAAATTAATGTAACACTTGCCACTTTTCTTATTATTATTATTCTTATTCTGATTGTTATTGTATTTCTTGTATCGGTACTTTAGCCTTAATCCAAACGGAGGCAGGCAAGCAAGTCCAGTCATCCTTTGCGAGACGAAACAAAGCAAAAAGAAAGACATAGAACGGTATAATAGCTATAAGCGAAGCGAAGGTAAGCCACAAATAAAGTTTAAGAGAAGATATGGCGTTAGAAAATCTTTCTTTTTTTTGTTCCCTTGTTAGGCTTACCCACTATGTACAGTAACTTGAATATCGTACGTCATGTATATATATATATATATATATATATGTAGATATATAATCAGTCGTTTGTTCGTTTCCTTTGAGAAAGTTTGGCATTTAGACGGACGCCTGCATAGAGATGTAAAATATTCTCGAGTTAAGTTATGATGTTGTTGGCAGCAATATCAACGTGCCGTTGCTGCTGCTGCTTTTGTTGGTATTGTTGTTATAAGTGATGGTAATGGGATTTTCTTTTCGGAGTTTACCAACATTTGTTGTTGAAATAGTTTAAGTGCAAAATTTTACGCTTTATCGAATTACCTGACGCTCACGCTGAGCCACTATATACAATATTCATCCCGTTCCTTCTATCAGCCTCTCCCACCCTTTCACTAAATAGACTAAAAAACTTCTGATATTACTTCATGTTATAGTTTTGTGTTCTTCTCGTATTGTTTTTTTTTTTTTTGCTTTTCTACTTCTTCTTATTCTTATTCTTATTCTTTCTCTTTCTCTTTCTCTTTCTCTTTCTTTACTTTTCTGTTCATTTCGTTTCGTTCCGCTTCTTTTTGTTCTGTGAAAACAAAAAAATAAAATATATATATATATATATATATATATATATGTATATATATTTAGTTGTGCGTATTATTTTATTTCTTATATAAAATTGGTTGGAGGGAAAGGAAAGAAACGTAAGAAAAGTTGTTGTTTATGAACATAAAAGCAATGAAAATAACAAAAACAACAAAAATAACAACAACGAAAAGTATTTCAATTTTGTGTATATTTACTTCCTACAAACTATTATGCCAACCATCCAGGATTGTTGTTAAGAGGACGTACAAGTATAGTTAGTGGTAGGTGATAGTAGTAGTAGTAGTAGTAGTGGTAGTTGTAGTTTAAGAAACTCTCTGGAATCACGCTAAATTATGACGTCTCTTAAATATCCTTTCCCTTCCCTCTCTCTGTTCGTTATAACATTTTACCATTGTTTGTTGGCGTTTTGCTAAGAATTTACTTTTGAATAACTCCGTGACTGTTGCTATTAAAGATATTTTATAGAAATCACTGTGTGTATTTGTGTTCATCGTTTATGTATATGCATATGTATGTGTTCGTTCGTTCGAGTTCCCCAAACACACCCATTTACTTAACTGTAACGTAATAAACTGTTCATGAGTTGTAGTTTTTAAAGTGAAATGACATGAAAACTTAATTGAAACTTTTTTGATAAAAACTTCATTCATACACCAATAGATTAACAAAAAGCAAATAAATAAATAAAAAATAATAAAACAAAAAAAAAATTGTATAATAGAAAATATTCAGTAAATTTACCACTTCTTGGTATTTTTTGTAAATTGTCGTTTTATTTTCTATCTCTCTCTCTCTCTCTCTCTCTCTATCTGCCTCTATTTGTCGTGTATTCGTTCAAGCCATTCATTCATTCGCCTGAAACTGAATGAGGTAAAAAGTACATTTAATTTATGTGCAAGAATGGCGATTATTTAAATGCGAAAGGTTTTCACAGTAATGCAGAAACGACAATGAAACGCTCAACTACTGCAAAAGGAAGGAAAATTAAAGTTGACGAAATTTTCGCAAGTCAAAAAAAAAACAGCGAAGAAGGAGCAAAAGAAAAAACCAAATGTAGACAAATTTATCAAAGGAGAACACAAAGTGCAACGAATCGAAAAACGAAAGTCTTTAATTTAGTGCTTATTACTTAGGGACCTAACAGGGAGCTGTCTGCTTTCACTCGGAAAACAAATGCAATCTATTATTAGTGCCTGCTGTTTAACTAGAGACTCTCCAGTAAAAAGCTTTCTAAACAAGCAGCTGTTATTATGTTATTAAAAAATAATGAGCCGCGCGATAAATTTAGAAAGAGTGGGAATGCTTCGTAACATAGTCTTTTAACCTTTGAAACACTTTCGATTAGTTTTCGCCACTACGATACCTTGTCTCAGAGATCAGGTTAGCAGATCAATAAATATTACTTTTGCTATTGCTATTGCTACAGCGTTTACATTAAATTAGTGCAACTATTGCCCTTAATATTACCGTTATTATTATTATTATTATTGTTATTATTATTATTGTTATTGTTATTATTATTAATATTATTATTATTATTATTATTAATATTATTATTATTATTATTATTATTATTATTAATATTATTATTA
>KK502404.1:1207987-1283553 GCA_000688735.1 Glossina austeni | reverse complement strand
TTATTATTATTATTATTATTATTATTATTATTATTGTTATTATTATTATTATTGTTATTATTATTATTATTATTATTATTATTATTATTATTATTGTTATTGTTATTATTATTATTATTATTATTATTATTATTATTATTATTATTGTTATTGTTATTATTATTATTATTATTATTATTATTATTATTATTGTTATTGTTGTTGTTGTTGTTGCTATTACTATTAATGCTAATGCAACTATTATATATAGCTCTTTATATGAATACTAGCGTACGACTATTATTAATGTTATTATTACTACGCCTATTACTATTAGTATTACCAATACGGTTGCTTTTGCCACTACCACTAGCAGCGGCCTTTCTCTAATAATAGCGGATGGTTATTCTCTTCATCTGTGCTCCTCCTTTGCGGCAATAATGGGCCTTGTAGCAATAAATAGATTGACACAGTCCAAGCAAGAACATCCAGAAAAAGGGTCACTATCGTTTAGTAAGCGGACTTTATGCCCAATGTACAAAATGTTTGAGATGCTTCCTATATATCCCAATGTTTTGGTTTACTTTTAACTGATTGCAGTCATTTCCAACACAATTAATTTTATCAACGCTATTCCTGAAGACTACTGTTTTAATATCACCACCGAAGGATGAGAGATATATTTGATTGGTCAAAACGTGTGCAAGAGCGCACAAAGAAGCTTCACACACCCCCACAATGTAGGCACATTCTTGATCGGCATCAAATTCTGAATAGATTTAAACATGTCTAGATGTCTTTCTGACTGTCCCTCTGCATAATGTCCGTTTTAAACATTTTTTTGGTCGCAAAAATGAAGCTGTTGACGTCAAATTTGCCAAAAAGATTGGAAAATGGTCCAAATCAGCCGCACCCACCCATTATTATAAAGCAGTCTTTTTTAAGAAGATAGTGATGGGTGCAAAAGAAATCAAACCTAAGCGAATATAATTTTCTTATCTGTTTTGTTTCATTTTAAAGCGACACTTGGGGACTCCCATCTCGAAAAGGGCCGTAGAGAAATTGACCCATCCGCACCAAACAACCGAACGCAACTGTTGTACGATATTTTGCGTTTATAATGAAGCTGATGTTGGTTACGGTTTTGTGCACAGATCGATCATTATCTGACCGCAGTTAATTACACCACTGTGATTAAAAAGTAGATCGACTAGTAAGTAGTTAGTGCATTTCATTAAAGTCAGGCAAATTTATCTAAAGGATAATTTTTTTAAGAAATTAAACGAGCGTGTCTCGTTAACTATCGACGATATTGCCATAAAATTTGACATAGATGCCAGTTCGGCCACTGCCAACCTAAAAAGAGAAATCGTCAAGTGAAATGTAAATTGAAAATATGTTATCGTCTTTTGATCCCATATATCCGATAATAAGCGCAACTGTGAAACTGGGTAATTGATAATTCTGCACTAAAAAGCAAGTAGAATAGGAAATTAGTACGATTTAGGGATGATGTGTAACGGAAACTCGGATTGCCGAGTTAAAGGGAAACTCAAAACTTTTGTTTAAAAAGTTTATTGAGGCGAATCTTAGATACATAACTAATGCTTTATAAAGAGCAACAAAAGAACCAAATGCCTTATGATGCTAGGCTTTACTATCGAAGGGAAAGCGTACGATAACAATTTCGTTTCAATTGCTAGCAGAAATTGGAACTCATTTCAAGCGATGTAATTAATTTAATGACCATTAATAAAAGTCGTAAAAATTAAATTCATTTTCGGCCAAACAGGCAATAAAACTTCTCATTTCATTCCATATGCTTTCACAGTTTGTTGTCTTTAGTGTTTGGATTAAGCGTTTACTAGAGTACTTCTATTTAGATCGTTCGCTGTTATCAACAGTTCTCATAACAAATACCGATGTAAACTTTAAAGCCAGATTCAGTTTTTGTGCTTTCTTTTTTTGCTGTTTCTTCCGTTTTTTAATGCTTCCAATATATTGAAAGTGTTGTGCTTAAGAGAATCGGGAGAGAAAGAGAGAGAGAGAGAGAGAGAAGCTTCTTTCTTTTCTTTTCTTCTCTGTACATAGTTCGAAAAAGGGAAATATATAAAGCAGAAGAAGAATTTCGCAAGATTGGTTGAAAAATTGTAATAAAGGGCAAAGGAAGAGTTCAAGAATATGTTGCCCTATGCTATACATGACAGTAAAAATTAAATTAAAACTGCAGTCAGGCAGTGCAATGTTAGAGAGAGTATTTTTGCAGGTTTCTACATACGTAAGTACATCGATACAAACGTACATATGTATACATCAAAGGAAAAATAAAAAAAAAAAAAAAAAAAAAAACAGTGCGCTATATATATACGCCGAGAGGAACAATATATTAGAAGACGGACAATAATATTTTGGGTAATGTTAACGAAGATAATATACATACCTATGCATATACATAATGAAAAGTTAACTAAAACTGAAGGCTTACATTTGCTTACACATACACATGTACGTGTTTAAGCCAAGGAAAGTCTTTATAGTGTTAATGTAACAACAAAGTGTTGGCAGCTAACAGATAACATAAACAATTTGGCTTAAATACGTACCTTTTGTGCTTGTATTCGTGTGCGTGTGCATTTTTTCGAATAGATAAACGGTATGTGTGCATGGAAAGCAAGCCACATGTATCAAAAGATATAAAGAACAAAAAAAAAAACGAAATAAGTTTTTAATAAAAAAGGAAACTTCAAATTTCAATTCCCCTCAAGCGCCCCAGTTCGTTTTTCTTTCTTCCCTCATAAGGAAGAAAAAGAAAAAAAGCTGTAAATAAGTAAATAAAATGAAAATAGATTTTTGTTAAATAATCTTCTCTTTTTGCCTTCTTTTTTTTTTTTTACCTAATTAAAAAAAATTTAACTATAAAAGGGAGAAATTTTATTATCCTTTATGTTGGAATATACGTCGAAAATTATTATAACACAAACACAAAAACGAACGTACGTATAAATGTGAACGAAGAGAATACCGGACATAGTAAAAGAAAATGTTTATAGATAAGCGTAAAACGAAACAAGAACAAAAATTATTGTACGTGATAATCAGACATACACACACACACACACACATATATATATATATATATATATATATATATATATATATATACATTCACATAACAATATATAAAAGCACTCATATACACTTTATATTACGTATTGTATTATATTAGACACTGAGTTAGAGTCATTCCTTGTTTGGTTGGTTGGCTGGCTGGTTGGTTGATATTTTTTTTTTTGCTGCTGTTGTTCATACATTTTGTGCATGTTTACAAATTAATGCAGACAACTCGCACATTATGCATAATTAACTGCTTATACAAAACGTTTAAGTTAGACGTATGTACATGTATATGTATTTATTTCCGTGCATGAATATATAAGTTTACATATACATATCTATATACGGTTTAAATTGCACATACTTCTATACACATATATGTAATTAAAAAAAAAAAAAAAAAAAAAAAAGAAGCAAATTGTCTGCATACCGAATGACAGACAGACAGGCAAATAGAGTCACACAAACACATATCCGCGTCGCGATAGATTTTAAAAGTACACAAACACACACACACACACGCACACACACACACACATACATATATACACTCACACTAACACGCTTACGCGCACACACACACACACACACACGCGCGCACACACACACACACACACACAATGTCACCGTCGCCTTTCCTTCTGTTACGTTTATCATTTTATTTTAGCATTCGATGTCTGTATACGTGCATGTTGACGATGACAATAACGCTCTGACAATGTTTGATTTAAAATAAAACACATGCACCAAATATCTATATATACATATATGCTTTTATATAACAAATATCTATATATACATATATGGCTAAATATATATATATATGTGCATGCGTACGTACGTATTTATGCGATAAATTAGCAAAACCTAAAGCGAGAGGGAGAGAGAAAACGTAACACAAATCGAAAAGATAAAAAGAGAAAGATATAATGAATGAAAAATAATAATCAAGAGACAACGACCGTTTAAAATGAAGTAATCATAAAAAATGAAACAAGGCAAACGGCCATAATGGGAAATAGGATAAAAGAGATAAATAAACGATAGAAAAGGTTACGTAAATAAAAACAGTTTATTTAAAACCTTATTAGAAAGTATTTTTTACCAAAAGCAAAAAGAAGGGAAAAACCAAAAACAAAATATAAGAGACTTTAACTCGCTTTAAGTAGAAATATTTTTATTTTTATTTTTATTTTTTATTGTTATGAAAACACATTTTTTTATACCCACCACTGAAGGGCAGGAGGTATACTCATTTTGTCACAATGCTTGCCACACCCAAAAAGAGGCTTCATAATAGACTCTATAAAGTATATTTATCCTTGACCAGCATGATATTTTGAATTTATTAACATATGTCTGTTCGTCTGTATGATGTATATTGTCGCCACTCTCCTGGCCGCAAAAACGAAGATGTCGACTTCAAATTTGGCAGAAGCATTGGACGTCGTTGCATGCAGCTTGGTATTAAAAATGGGCCAAATAGGTGACAATACAAGCCCGCAGTGAAGCGTATACTGAGCGCAACTATGTTTTTCTAAACAAAAATTTGTGCTTACTTGCGCCTTATTTTAAACGATAGAAGGCTGAAATTTTCAACATTTCCTTCACGAAAAACTGTACTATTTACGTGTAAAAAACGAAAAATTCTAAAGCCATCGGCCATGCCCACACAAAGTTACTAGTAAGTAAATTTTCCTGTCTTCACTCTTTCGAGATTTTGTGCTTATTTATCATAAGACACATAGGACAGACTGTTTAAAGCTATTGTGTGCACTCCTCAAACGAAGACGAATTATCTGCATAAAAATGGGTTAGTTCTACAATGAACGCGGTGAATACCACGACCACGACCACGACCTGGTCGATAAGTTTTCTCGTAATAATGCCACCGATATGGGTATCAAAGAAAAGGTGTTTGGAGAATGGAACGCGGCAAGGTAAGCGTTCTAAACTAATTATGGTGCGCAGCACGACGTAGTGGATTAATTGTTTCGTTACGGGCCGCAATGGACCGTTCCCACTGTCAGGCTGAAGCTGCAGGAAGCTCCTAACACTCGTCGTATCAGAAATGAAAAGAGAAGAAAACAATGCCTCGACAGCAATGCCCCATACAATCTAAATCTCGATGGACGTAGCATTCTCATAGTATTACAGCGAAACTTGTTTGCAATTGTTCCTGTTTTCACTTACGGATCAAACGAAGTGCAGATGCCTCTCAAGCGTTTTAGGTGAGTACACGGACGTCATTTCGAAAAATTTCTTCATGTATGTGTATTAGAAATTCGCAGTCGCTTTCGTGTAAATTAGAAAAGCGGTATGGACGAAATTCGGTGCACTTTATGATGAATTAATATATTCCTCAAGGACTAATTTATTAGAGAAATATATGTGCAGCATAAGCTTCAAATAAATGCATAAACGCATGCACACATAGTTTGTGTGCTTGTTTGCCGTTTTATGTTGTTCTAAGAAAAAGGTGTACGAGAATCAAGTCATAAGCAAGTATGTAGTAATACGCTTGATGATGAAGTGCCTAATATAGTACCGAAATCTCCAAATTCTTTTTTCGCAATACAAAGCATTTCGGCAGAGAGGTCATTGAAACCTATAGAGAAATGATAGAACTTAAGAAAAAGTGTCTCTTTAAGCCTAAGCAAAGTACAAGTGTTGTCGGCTGCTATTCAAAGTCAAGTATCAGCCATAAATTAAGTTTAGAATATTTTTAATTCAAAATGATTAAATAAATAATAAGATAATAAAGTCGTTTGTATGTCTGTGGCGCTTAATGGCATGTGTACGTTAATAAAAAACTATTATATTTGCGTCTGATATGTTTTTGTGCACATATGTAAGCCCTGTGCATAGTTGCAGGCCTGCGTACATTTCTGCAATGCAGCGAGAGGCAAGCAAATGGTCGAATTTGAAAGTAAGAAATATGTGTGAGAGTAGGTTTGCGTATGTGCGTGCATACACTGGATAGATTTCTCTAATAAAACAAAGAACAGACGTTCGAGAAATAATTATTAAAGCAAAAGAAAAACCAAAAAAAAACAGTTCGGGGTTAACGCCCGTTCCTCTTCGTTTCATTAATAAGGTTTTTTGCTGCAATGCACAAAAGTGTTGAGTGGCTTTCTTATACTTGTTCCATTTTCTTTGACTAACACTTAACCTTCGACTTTTGCAACACACCATTGGTATACCACGTGTGGATTTGATAAACAGGCGAGTGCGGGAGCTGGCGCGCATATTTCGGAACTTTGCTTCGGAACTATTAACAGATGCGTAGTTATTTAATAAAAAGCAAGTATTCCGGAAATTCACGCGGATGAAAGTGAAACGCTTCATGAATGCTTAAAGTATTGGACGAAAAAAGAAGAAAAAAACTTTTGCTCAATTAACTCTCACCGGACGTTTGTCTATCTTTACGACATAAATAATTTACACATGAATTCTGTACTTTTCTTTTATTGTAAAAAGCATAAAAACAAAAATGCAAAAAAAACAATGTAAATATTTCTGTTCTCTTGCTTTTCCGATTTTGCTTAGTTTTCCTCCGTCCTGGCTGGTTAGCCAGCCATTTAGTGTATTCTTGTCAATTTGACATGTTTACCATACGTCTGGTGAATCCATTTGACAACAGAGAGAGAGAGAGAGAGAGAGAGAGAGAGAGAGAGAGAGAAAGAGAGAGAGTGAGTGAGATACATCATATCGCCATTGCAGTACTAAGTGAAAGTAGAAAAGCAAAAAAAAATTACAGAAGACAAACTATTTTTTCCTCTTGTTTGTTTACTTAACTATTTTACAGTTATAGCGGCAGTTGACACGAGGAACCGGGCAAATCCGTCATTATTTCTTCTTCGTTTTTCTGCGTTTGTTTCTTGTAACGCCACATATTCGATACATTTTCCATCACTGTGATGTCTATATTTTGTTATTGTCAGTCATTGTTATTACTTCGTTCTCTTTCTCTATCTATCTATCTCTCTCTCTTTCTCTCTCTCTCTTTATGATTGATACTACAGCTAGAGTGTCATCTAATGTTTAACTATTTTGTCTTCATCATCTCGGGCAATAACGAATATAAGCTATAATGTCATCAGTTTTTCCCGTTATCCTTACATACATATCTACATACATGTCGGCATACATATAGTAAGTTATGTAAAGGCAGAAAAAAGCAAAAAAAAAAAACGAAAAGGGGAACAGAAAAAAGCAAGAAGCTAATGAAAGAGTTTCTTCGTTTCTTTCTTTCGACCGAAAAATAAGGGAATGGAAAAAAATTTATTAGTTTTGTACGTAAGAAAAATGAAGACATTTTCTCTAAATGCAGTCATAATTTAAAAATATATTTTTTAATTTTATATCTGTATTGTATTAAATTTAAATAATGTTGACAACGCCAGATCCGCCCTTAATATCTATCTATGCATGTATGCATGTATGTATGTAAGCAAGTGTTACTGTGCTCATTTTTTTGCTAAAACATATATTAAACAACTACGTATACGAATATTCATAAAATAATGAAAAGTTTTCTTCATATGCTAAATTTTCTTCCCCTTCGGTATCGCAAAACGGTGCTACTAGTATCACGGTGCAGGCATTGTATGTGCATTTATATATATATATATATATATATATATATATAGACATGACATACATAAAACCCATAAAATTCATTGAGCGTAATATGATGTCGACGTAACTGCTTAAAGCATCATATTGTTAGTTGTATCTTTGCATTGTATCATTAAAGCAATGTATCATATAAGCATACAAGCCCTCACACACAAAAAGAAGCTCTTGAAGATATCGTTCGTATAAAGAAAGAATGTGTAAACGGGAAAAAAACAAAAAAAAAAAAAAGAAATGAAGAAAACCTTAAAAAGAGAGAATATTTTAAGAGATATCATAAAACAAATTCTACATAAACATTTAACTATCAGACCATAATTTTGAATAACAGCTTATTTTTTTATTTTTTTATTTTATTTATTTATTTATTTATTTATTTATTTATATAAATGTATATTTTATATGGCGAGGATGTACATATTTTCGAACAAAATGGCCAGAGAGCGTTTGCACGTCGAGGGCATAGTTAAGTATTGCCTTTGGTATGAATAGCAGAGACTTGAGTTTTACTATAACTTGAAATGGCATATGGTCATGCATATTAACAAAACTCTTGTTTCTCTTGTATCATGTCTATGATACACTTATGCGATGTTATTATATTCCTAAAATATTTGTCTATCTTTGATTGTCTCGTAGTAAATGTGGTAAAAGAAAAAGAAGAAAGAATTGACATAGAAGAAATAAGAATAAGAAGCTGGAAGATTTCCTTCTAACACTAAAATCTGCCAGACCATTATGATTTCTCAGCACATTTGGCATTCAGTCAATCAGTAACTAAAGCAGTCGTTAAGACAATTATGACTTCAACTTGAACCTTTTATGGCCACGCGAAATAAGAGCAAAAGGCAAAACAAGAGTCTTATGGCATATTCTTAAGGGAAGATTCTTAAATGATAAAAGTTCGATAATTATCTGAGTCTGATCGAATATTTTTGTAACGCGTGCACCCTAAATATGTCCATGCATTTTAAGGCGCACAGAATACATATCATAGGCAAATGTAGCATACATGTATTCTTCAACTTGTCTTAGATACATGGCCATCTTTTAATTATTTTTCATGTCCATCCCTGCTCTTACTTTTCAGCATGCGTATCTTTCCGTATTTTCCTCGTTACGTTTGTAAGTCGCTTGATTTTGAAACAATCACAGATATAACAACTAAGATAGATGCTGATGACGTATATGTCCTAACCGATGACTTGTTATGCATTCCATAAGTAGCGCATACAGTTAGATGAATGTTGCAACGCACCAACGTATATATATACATATATATATAATATATATACATACTGAAAGTTTGTTGTTGGTCGTAAATCAATCTTCGTTGAGTCATCATAACAAGCACAAAAATATATATAGTTTGGTTTGGCGCAAACTTGTATGCGGACTTTTTTGAAATAAAATAAAAAAAAAAAAAAAAAATTGGTTTGATTTTCAATTTTCTAATACGACCTCCATTATCTACACTAAGATCATTTAGAAGAACATTCGATTGCGTGCAAGGGACGCGCCTAATAAACCCCATCAAAGGCAGCATTGGCTATGCTTTCCAATTTAATTTATCCTTGCCTTTGCCAAAATATTTTCTTGCTGCACAAAATGTAGAATGAAGTAGCGCGCTATGCGTATATATATATATATATATATATATATATATATAAGTTATATATATAAGTTATAATTCGTTATAATTTTATTTTATAGATTGCACTTGCAGTGAAATTGAACAATGCACTGATATATATATAAATATATAAATATATATATGATCAGAAAAACAGATATATATATATTTATATATAATATGTACATATACCTGGTTTTCTGACCGTGGACGGTTCATCCACAATTATAAACGTCGGCAGACAGATAGACAACAAGACAGATGAATTTTAACCGACTTAGAATCGTCACAAATGTGATCAAATATGAACAAGATTAAGTTTTTCTCGATTATGGCGATGTCGTACATTATCAATTGCTTCTGCGGAACCAAACCCTTAACCAAGAATATTGTTTTATGGTTAAATGTTGTTTGCTTGAAGCTACTGTTTCAAACTACGGTCAAAAAACTTTTGGTCTTTTGTGCGCTGTCTTCACTTTTCGAGATTTTCAGCAGAAATTCAATTCATAGCGTTCCGCTAGGGGCCTATTCATCTCGCCTGGCCTTTGTTCTAGCCCATGAGTTGCGCGAGATATTAGCATATGCAGAAGAAGGCGAGTAAATAAGTATCATGACTGCCGAGCCAGTGTGCTCGGGTTCAAACCTCAGTGTGGTAGCGTTCACCTTATTCGTAACTAACGTGAGTGCTTAGTCGGTAAAGTCATAAAATTTACCGGTTGGACTGCGGCCAACTCTCTATCTCCTTCTTCCCTATCTTCCCACACTTCCTTCTGACAGTCGCCAAGTTGCAGGCATAGGCAACTCCCTCTAAGTGATTGATTGTAAAAAAAAGCACGAAGTTTGACATCGATGTCAGTTAGGGTTACGTTAAGATACGAAGAAACAATTACCCGTCTGGCCACGCCTCGCATGATACAAATGCAATAATCCTTGGATCTAGCATCACCACAGTCTTTGGCAATTGATATAAAAGTATATTTTTTTTGTTTCATTTATAAAATGATGTGATCGAAAAATAAAACCAATATCATTTTTGTACGCATAGTGTACAACGCCGTCGTCATCGTAAAAAACTGCCAAACCCACCTTGATGTTTGAGCGAGCTTGGCGCTGTTTTTTCGATCTTGGCTCATACGTTTTGCGCGATATCCGCTCATATATGCGCAGTCTCATCTCCCGTTCCATGATCGATTGCTAGTTCTACTCAACGCTCAAGAAGCACAATAGAAACACTGATGATGTTTTTGTTGTAAAATTTGACACAGACGACAAATTTACAAAAAAAGTGTATTTTTCACATTCGATAAGCCCGCCCACACTCATCTGAATGTTGGTTTTAGTTTTTGATCACACTAATACATTTTCTATAGCTTAAAGGAAGCGAAAGAAAACTAAAAAAATATTTCGAAATTTTGAAAAAAACATTTTTTTCAAATATCTGGCGAATTGTTAAGAGGGTTTGTTTTTTTTTTTTTTAAATTCTCGTTCGATTTCTTTTGCGTAATTCATGTTAAAGTGAATGGAATATTATTCCATCTATTTATAGAAATCAATATTGTGAGGAATTTCTCTTCTCTTTTTTGTTCGTACGATTTCTTATATCAATAACTAGTGCGCATAGAATTCGTTCTTTTATCCACAAAGAATCTAATAATTCACTTGATATTCTCTACAAAGTTATGGTTTCTTTTTGTTTTTTTTTTTTGCATAACACTATCAACATCATTCTCGTGTTGAACATCGTCGTAGCTTTAATATAAATTTTATTGCATACGAATGCAATGTGAAATATATTTGAATTAATATAAAGATGTCAGAGTTTACATACCATGTGATTGGTGATAAAAGTGTGTGCAGTGAGATGGTTGGTGGCTGATTGACGGTTGATAGTTGGGGAAATGAACACGATAAAAGAAATTTTATCTTATATATTATATTTTTCATAGATATGTATGTAACGAATAATCGAACAGAGACTTTAATGCATTCCCGGTATATTTGCCATTAACTGACTCGGTTGAGTTGAGGTAAGCAAAGCTGAGTTAAGTTTCATCGCAAGGGAAGAATTTCCTTTTAAAAGTTTAGAGCAGACCAGCAACACAACAAATTGACGCGATAGGTAAAGAGAAACAAAGAAAGAGGAAAAGAGAGAGAGAGAGAGAGAGAGAGAGAAAGAGAAGAGTGATATACGAATGATTATTTATTTGCATAGAAACCAAGTGATATGTTAAGTTTCGTTCTATACAATTCTTCTTCTTTAGATGCTTTCCACTAAAGAAGATCTCAAGGCAAAGATTATTTACATATGCACACATTCTTCCATTTGCTTGGTAAAGTTTAAAGCATTTGTTCCGTTACTTGCTTTTGTGATGGTTACAAAAAATGCACATTTAACTGGTAGCTTCAACTTCAAAGGCATCAAACAGACACACACACACACACACACACACGCACACGCACACACACACATTATATTACAGAGAAATCTCTACAAATAATTTTAAAAGTATCAAAACTCTTCTGCATAAAGTTGCATGCATGTGTATGCAGTCTTTCTACGAAATATATGAAAATAAATTCTTTTTTTTTTTTTTTTTTTTTTTTTTTTTTTTTTGATTTTCCCTTTTTGTTGAGTAAAGACATGGCTTCAGGTGTGTTACGGTTGAGACATCAGTCTGTATGCAAAAACCTGTCTTCTTGTTTGGCTTTCCATCTTACGTCTCTTATTAGTGAGGCACGGGAGAAGGTAGCCGAGGTAGGTAAGGCAAAGAAAACACAAAATGAGTACTGAGTAAAATTTGCCTTTTTGCAGGTCCCAAGGGAACCATTGCAGCCATTGTTGCTATGGTTATTGTTTTACTATGCAATCGCTTTTGCTACGCATACACACAACTCAATGTTCCTGCCAGACTGTTGTTCGCTTGCCTTGCTTCTGCTTTATGTTGTTACACTTTAAGCGAAGCTTTAAGCGCAGCATACTTATACATATATGCATATATATATGCATATGCATATATATATATATTCTTATGCATGCATACATACACATACGCTCATTTATACAAGCATATAAAGTTGTCTTTTTTTTTTTTTTTTTTATATGAATGTTTATATGTATGTACACACACTTTAGTATAAACATATCTATGCAAATAGGAGGAGTGGTGGGCGAGGAGGGGCAGGTGAAACTTTAACTTAGTTCCAGTTGTGGCTTCATTTTCTCTATTGGCATTGTTCATTGCGTAGTCGTACACGTGCACATGGCGTATGAGTGCCAAGGTAATAAGTTTAAATAATGTTGAAAATTATATATCTAAAAAAAAAAAAAAAAGAAAAGAAAAGAAAGAAAAAGAAACGATGGAAACACTTTTATAAAGAGGAAAAAAAAACTTTATTTTAATTCTTTCGCTTTAAATTGTGTTTCAACTAAATTTCATAGACAGGAATGAATAAATGCGCACTTGAGAATCCCATCTAAAGTATTAAGCAGATATTCTTTTTGTTATTAAACCCTCTACGTATTATGTGTGTGATCTTGAGAGCTCACATTGTGTTTCACATTATGTTTCGGTGTGTTCGATTCAGTTCTCCTTTGTTTTATTGCTTCTGTGCCGCTCACTCTCTCTCTCGCTCGCTTAAGCGAGCTCAAGCTCTTAGCGTGTGAACGTGTGTTAGTATGTTACTTTGAGAAAGTCATATTAACTTAAAACTCTGAGAAAGTTTATCACACTTAATTTTAAATTTACTTTATATGTCTTTGCGAAAATATAATAGAGTACGATCTAATACAATCTATATCTTTCATATATATATATATATATATATACATATACTGATATAAAGTTATGCGGTTATGTGTAGCGTTTAGTATTAAAATTGCTCTTCAATATATTTTTCACAAAGTGTGTAAATGTATCAGGAGAGGAGAGAGTTTAAATTAAAAAACTTCTAATATTCCACTTATTTAGTAGATTAATTTTGATATATTAAATGTGTGACATTTTTAAAAATCAATTTTGAAAAGTATAAGACTAACCATAAGAGTAACCATAAGCGACTGATGCGAGCACAAAAACTACGAGAGCTTATTATTACACGGGACAAAAGACAAGAAAAGAAACGTAAAATAGAATACACATCGATATATATATTGAAGGAAAATATTCTATAAAAATCTTTTCAACTTTATGGGGAACCATAAGAAATTCCGCCCAAAATAAACGAAGGAATTTTCAATGAACAATTTTCTCGGAGAAGCAAGCGACAGCAAGACTTTTCTTCTTTGTATTGCATTTGTATTTTAGAACAATAAGTTCAGTGGGTTGCAAGCTTCGGAGCGAATGTAAAAAGTATTAACAATACTTTCGTGTATCGCTTGTCGCTTAAACATCACATAGAGCCGATAGCGTATGTTCGTCGTGCTTAATTCCTCTTCCTTTTAATCCCCGAATTTATTTCATTAGTCTGAGAATTTCTTCTCAAAAATACGTAAACTTGTAAAGTGAAAGCTCAAATGCTAAAATAAGAAAAAACCGATTCTTTCATCGAGTTTTCAAAGTTTAAATGCATTTGAGCCGTGCAAGCAAACAGTGAGCATTTTCGAAACACTTCACTTTTCTTTCCTAAAAGACAAGCACACTTATCTAACTCATAAACTGATATATGACTGAAGGGAAAACAAAAAATGGCATAAGTTAAAGTTCTTGATTGAGTTGATTAGCGGTCGTGTTGTTGCTAATAAAGCCATTCAAGTCAATTGTTGGCGACTTTGTGAATGATATTTGCTTTGGAGTCAGATATTTATTTATTTTTTTTTTTTTTAAACTAAACTAATTTCTCATTGCTGGCACGGAACAGCTCCGTACGAGGAGCCAACGAATTTTCAGTGTTATGTAAATATCTTTAAAACTTGAACTATTTGCCTCGCTATAATAATGAAGAGAATGACAGGACAGGATCAGTTAACGAGAATGACAGGCAGAAGGACGAAGTATTTATTGAATCTTCGCTGGAGAGTTTTACACGTAACTTTTCTCTTTTTTGTGAGTGCGAAACACAAAATCCAGCAAGCAGAGACATTCTTAGTTTATTTGCACTAGCAGCGCAGTATCCTTTGATCGATTTGATGTGTTTCCAATACCCATAGAATATAACTCGAAAACTGTAGAAAGTTTGGAAGATTATGAAATTCGGCACATACCCAAAGTCATATTTAATTAATGAGCTTGTCTTGCTAACCGACCATATATACATAATAGAGTGTCGTTGAAGTCTCCCCATTGCCCGGTGCTGGATCAAATGTTATGAATGTACTATGCTGGCCTGTTAAATATCTTACACTCTCTTGCAACGCCTTCTTATTCACTACACACCGCTTGTTGTATGCGAATATATTAAGTGTTTGCGGTTGTAAGCAACATCTGTCCAGATTCGAAATCGTTTCGAATCTGGGTCGCTCCACTTATAGAAAAAAAAAAAAGAAAAGATTTAGCGATTATTTGCCATATGATAACAAAATAGTGAGTAAAATAGTGAGTGCAGCTATCGTATCTCGTGTATGTATTTAAAGAACTATCATTTATTAACGCAATCAACAAGTACCGTTTGCCTACGCGACATATTAATATAAAGCTATCAAGTGTCCGTGGCCAAGGATGGGTTTAAAAAAACTCGTCATAATTGATTGCTGTTGAGTGTTGAAGATGTTTCTAATTTCCGGCATAAGCGGCCGGATATATAATTAGTGTGTAGTGTGGTGTGTGACTAAATATTTCTTGAAAAGATTTTTCTCTTTTACAGTACATACGTACTCATATATATTGGTCTTAAAAATTTTCCACTAGTTTTATACATTTGCGCTTTTGCGGGGCGTTTTACAAGAATTCGGTGATCGGCGTTCACTTACCTTTTGCGTTATCAGTTTCATTGTACATTTAAGCGGGCACGAAAGCGTACAAATTGCCACTCGACCATAGGCAACATTTAACAATGGGCAATTTCGACAATGAATCAATGGATGATTAAATGAATGGATGGGTAAGTGAATCAAGTCAACGAATGAATCAAAAATTATTGCTGCTGCTTAAACACGTCGTCGCCGTTGTAGTTGTCGTTCACGTCTCGTTCTCTGGCAATTTTGATTGTAAAGTGTATTGTATTGTAGGTGTATTATAGTTGCCTCATGTCACACACATTTTTATGCAATGTTAATCTGTGCGAATTTACATATGTATACATGTATATTATGTATACGTGCAATAACAGTGCCAGCCAACAGAAAATACAATCTAATTGTATTTAAACAAAAATTGTTCTTATGTAGAGAGAGAGCACTATTTGATATTTAACTACGCTGATGGCTGATGTAACTGTATATTGAGTTGAATGATTGACTGGTTGATAATATTTGTGTAATTGTTACGAGTTAGTTTAAGGCACGCACGCACGCACGGCCGTTTACACATGTACGAACACACATCGCCTAAAAACCATTAGCGCGGAAAACATTTACAATTCGAATTTATTGTTGCTACTACTACAACCACTAGTTCTACTACTACCATGACTATGATGACTACTGCTACTAGTACTAATGGCTTGCAGAACCTTTTAGGCAACAACATTAGCAACTCAATTTTCACCATTGATTTGGTTAGCACATCTTTTTTTTTTTCTGTTTGTATATTTTTTCATTTTTTTTTTTTTTTTTTTTTTTGCTTTCGTTTTGTTTCCTTGTGGTCTTTAATTCACTTATGGCTGATTCAATTTTATTCGATAATTAAAAGCATAGCAGATCATGTAAGCAGTAACAGCAGCAATTATGACTTAATAGCAATTGATTCAGTTTCGCTAAGATAAGCAAATAAAGAAAAAGGAAAAAAGAAACTACGAAAAACTCAACTCATTTGGTGCCATGCCCTGTGAACATTATGCTTACGCGGAATTCAGTAGCGAAATTTCACAAAAACTCTTATGCGATCACAATTACCGAATCATTGCTTAGCTTACGTGCTAAGCATATGCAGTCTCGTACCTTGAAAGAAAATGAATTTCTGCAGAACTTGAAAAAAAAAGTACTTATAAAATTTCGTCAAATTAAAAACAACCTTTTCATGCAGGAAAAATATGAGCAAATAATTTTGTTTATTTTTGTTGTAGTTGTTGTTGTTGTTTAATAATTCGCTAATCGTTATAAGGGATCTGAGCAAGCAATTTCATAAGGAAAGTGTCTCTTGTCGTTTGATGACGCACGTATGCATACAACATACAACATATTTCTCACTTCCTACCGCCCAATCACTAGAACGTGTATCGCGCTAAAGACGAGACTTTGACATTTTTCGTTCGATATTCGACCTCAAATATCGCATTCACACAATCCCAATATAATTTGAAATCAACTACATGTTCGCTACCAACTTTTTTCCACATCCGAAATATATCTAAAATATATTTAATTCGCTTAAAACAAACCTTTACTTCGTTCTGAGTCGAGTTAAAGAGAGATTTTTGACTAATTTTTGCTTTACATCTTGAATACTACTGAATATTGATATTTGTGCTTAAAGGCCAATGTACATAATGTGTAAGATTTACTTAGCGTCATTTAACAAATAATTCCTTTTCGACAATTTTACAAATAATGGGCCTTTCTAGGCCGGGGACTTTAGGGATTTTACGTTCATTTTATTTTTATGTATATACATTTTCGTGAAATCAACTGACAGGTCAATGGAATATGATGTACCGTTTGCAGTACACCAAAATTAACTGTTCAAATTAAGACATTGGAATACAAATATTAATTGTTTTTATCGCTATTTTATGCGGCATAGAAGTGCTTACAATTCTGTCTGAAACGTGTAACGTGCTTTTCCGTGCACGGTGCTTTTCAAAATGTATAATCTCTCCCATAAGCACAAAAAATATAGTAATTGTGCTTAATATTATTGAAATTTTTTGTGTACCGAAAACGGTGCACATGGCCCACAAAAGGCAAGCAAAGTGTTAAATATAATAACTTTCCTAACGATTGAAGGTATCAATGCATACATAAACATAATTCTTTTTTTTTTTTTTTTTGATAGAGCAGGAGGAGCCGAGTACAAAAAGAAAGAAAACACAATACAAATACAAACGGAACTGTAAGTAATTGTCTAATTGTGATCAAATGGAATATAATGAAGTTATAAATAACTAATAAGAGTATGTATAAGCGTGTGTGTGGATATGTGTGTGCGAGAGTTAATATTTTCGGTCCCCTTTTCCATTTATACTGTTCAGCTGTTTCTGTTTTTTCTTTAAGCTTTTTGGTTTTACCTTTGCTTGTACCGCTAACGCTTTACGTCCTCCCCATAAATCCGCCCCCCCGAGCGGTACATTGTAGCTTCTATTTGCAAAATAAAATGTTTTGTTTGCATAGCTATGTCAATTTTTTGGAATCATTGCTAACGTTGGCTTGTTAGCATTTGTGTTTGTGGTTGAGAGTTTTGTAAAGCTTTATCTCTTTCACTTTTCTCTTTCGTTTTATTAGTTAATTATCCATAATCTTTATAGACAAACGCTTAACGTTTTCAGTTATGATAATTAACGTAAAGTGAAAAGACCATCGTACGTTATCAACGGCACCTAGGGGTATTATACTATAGCTGTTCTATAATAGAGTAATGCAAAGATTTTTTAATTATTTAAATAGAGTCCATAGTCCATCCATCCCTACTTTACTAATTGATTTCGAAACTTACCTAAACCAATATCGATTGAATAATTTTTTTACCAATCTATTTAAGTTTGAAATTTACAAAATTTCTTAGCTTAATTCAATATAAACTATTTGATAATAATATGTAATTATGTCGATAATCGATTTAATAATAATAAGTAATTATGTCGATATTTGTTCGTTTGTAATATACGCGTACATGTGTCTCCTTTCCTCTGGATAACTTAAGAACGCATGATATTCCTTCTCCGCTGAAAAGCGGGAAGTAAGCTACTGTTAGTAGCTAAGTGTTATCGTCTCACGTCTCATGTGTACACTGAATTATAAGACATTAGCAATTATAAAAAAAATTTCATCTAACTGTCAGTTTATTTAAAGGGCCTATAAATTTTAGCTGCATTTTCTCTTTTAAGAGTAGAATTAATTGTATCCTATCACGCTTGCAGTACGAAGTTATATTAAGTTTTGGGCAGAGGTAGGGGCTTAAGACAGACTGATCTTCTATTATACCTAAGCTTGTCTGTCCGTCTGCCCGCCTGTCTGCCTTATTTTCTTTCGTTCAACCTACAGCCCGCAATCTTTGCGATAATTTGTTGACCTTTGGTACACCGATGCGCTCCAGGCCACGGACGAACGCTAATGAAAATCGGATCGGATCGGACCACTTTTTCGATTACTCCCCACATAAAGCCTTATTTCGAAGAGTCATTTTATCGATAATTGTATTAAGCGAAGTATTATAGGGTATTTAATAGTAGACCATGGCCCACTAGACGGATTTCACTTGTTTATTGCGAGAATCTCTTACTTGTAACTTTTTCTCATGGCTCTTTCGATAATTTTGAAGAAGAAAAAAATTCTTAATGACCGATCACTTATCAACCAGTTGGCTGTGTCCACATGTCTAGTGATATACGCGTATACTCTTCAGACGTGGAGTATGGGGGAATATGAAATTAGATTGTAATGAAACATTTTAACAAAATGACAAAAGTATTTTCTAAAATACATTATTATGGCAAATAAATATTTATAATGATAAAATTTTAGGAGGAGATCCGATAAAGACGAATGAACGGATCACGACGTATGTACTCGTCATACACAGCTAACAACTGGTGGAGATAAGATTTGGAAGCAGAACTGCCTAAAGAAGTAGGCAACACCTTTTAATTATTTAAAAGAACTATCAAAAGTAGGCAATGTTTTGTTTTTTGTTTTTTACCTTAGTCACCTTGTTACTGGAAGAATGGTTTGCAATTTCTATGAGAATTTTCACATTGTGTCAACATCCGAAAAAAATCGACATTTGCAACTGTCGTGTCGATTTATTTATTTATTTATTATTATTTTTTTTTTTTTTATCTTAAAAGAAAAGTTTTTCTAAGTACCGAATAGTTCTGATAAGCAAAGCGAGATTCTTTCACTTCGAAATTTCCCGGTGTTGAACTTATGTAAGAATACGTTGAAAATTCTTTATTTAGTATACAGTTGATATGAAGATTTAAATGAAATGAAGACCTGATAAAGGCTTCTCCTAAGGAATAGGTCAACTCTGTTGTTTTTAAAGCTAAGTAATGCAACGTTTGAATTATTTTTGTTGCAGACTTTTAAGAATTGCTTGGCAAGGTTGTTACTTTGTAGTTTTTGCGAGTGAATTGTATTTAAAAGTATCAACACCAAAACTATCTATCAAACGTACGAATTAAAGACAATGTGTTTCGTATATTCAATGTTATGAGAATCCAGCTTAGCTGTCTTTTAGATAACGAAGATCGATTATCATGTGCATTTTTCTACTTCGCAATCACGACAGCATTGCTTGTAATTCGAAAAGCAAAGCAATGACAATTATCTGATTTACCGGCTCTTACTTTGAATTTTATCGTTTATATAAATTTATTCAAATTGACAATAAAAGTTCTTTCGCTAACTTAGTGTTAAGTGAATTACAATAAACTTTAATAGCTTTTCAATAAGTTACAAGAAGAACTTTATATAATTTTTTGTATTTTGCTTTAGCGATTAATGTAACGTTCAACGGTCAGGGAAAGAAATTCATTTACTTGTTTTCTTTTTTATTTTT
This sequence comes from Glossina austeni, assembly GCA_000688735.1. Lineage (NCBI taxonomy): Eukaryota > Metazoa > Arthropoda > Insecta > Diptera > Glossinidae > Glossina > Glossina austeni. Next base: position 1,263,381 of record KK502404.1, on the reverse strand, counting down.
TAAGTTTCCTGTATGTGTGCGTGTGTGTGCGTGTTGTATCTACAAACATTAAAATTATGTTAAAACTGTTGTCCTTTTTATTTCCTTTAACACTCAACATGAACAACAAAAAAGTAATTGTAAATAGCCTACGAAAATACGAACAAAAAAGAAAGGAAAGCAAGGAAAAAAACGCAAGAAATATATATGCGTTGGATATATATATATATATATGTATATGTACATACATATGTATATAAAAACAAGATTATGGTGTAAAGCAACACATATGCTTAAGTTGTTAAGCAAGCTGTGAAGGTCATATAATAACATAAACACAAGAAGCATGTGGGCAAACCATTGCTGCTGCTGCTTTGTTACAATGCTTTAAATATAATTTTAAATTAATATTATAATAATTTTAAACAGCACACGAACTCATACGAACTTTTTAAACAAATCTTTATTATTTCATTTATTTTGAAATGTGTTTAAAAAAATTTTTTCTATTTTAATTTTTCTTTCCTTTTTTCTTTGGGTAAACTATTGCAACATTCGTTAATGAATTTATTTATTTATTTATTTTTTCTTAAATATTTCTAATTAATGCACATGAACAATTGTGACGAGTATGAATATACATACAGATAGAAAAAGAATTGTATAAAATTTTGTTTTATTAATTTTTTTTATTTATTTATTCATTCATTTTTTTTTTTTTTTATATAATTATTACTATTATTATTTTATTTACTTTCGGCGTTCTTTAAATAACAGAAAAAAAAGAAGCAAACGGACACACGGTAAACTCTTCTCGTTGTAGACTAAAAATTTTATGTTAGCCTGAAAAGCCATAAAGGATGCAAGCAAACAACATTTTACTTAAAACACCTCATCGTTAATGTATACATCACAGTATCATACAGTGCGAAACGAAACAGAAACAGAAACGGCAGCAACAGCAGCCGTAGCGGCAGAAGCAGCAGCGGAAGCAACAGCAACAGCAACAGCCAGACGCATCAGCTGCATTAACAAAAAAGAAGTCAAGCGACCAAGCAAGTTAGCAAGCGAGCAAGCAAGCAAGCAAGCAAGCAAGCAACCGACTTACCTACCAACAACAATAATAATAACAGCAAAAAAGGCAACAACAAAAGCTGTTAGAGAATTGTATGGCACACATATAACATTTACATTAAGAGCGGCCTCAATAATAGCATGTATACACATGTCGTCGTACAACTGTTGTGCGTTTGCAGCAAATATCTATCTAAGCCCCTATATAATAATCATCACCGCTCATTATGCTCCCAAAGTCGCTCATTGTTTGGGACGGAAATTTCTATACTCTAGGGTAAAAAACAAGAATTCAGGGTCTCCACACATTTTGCAGCGAACAATACCACATGGAATACGGTTAAAGCCACATGATAAAATTTTCAAATAAACTTCTCCTTAGGGTATGCTTTGCTACATATATTTTATTTTGGATTTTTTTCTTCCTTTTTCCACTGAGCCCCTAAAAAAAATGCCCTATGGCAGTTTGCAGAAAACGCTTTGTTTATGGCCCTAATCAGTGAGGGAGAATGAAGAAGAGAGGCAGTGCGAGAGAATAAAAGAGAGAGAGAGAGAGAGAGTGTGAGAGAGAGACGAGAAGAGCGTGCGAGAAAATGAGAAAAAAGGAAACATAAGTTCAACGAGAGCAATGTATTTCAATGTATTTCATATCTCATTTTTCTTACTCTCTTTATCTTTGTCTCTCTCTTTCTCTCTTTCTCTCGTTTTATCTTTCTCGCATTTATTTCATGTTCTCTCTAAGTCGCTCTGCTCCGTGAAAAACTTATTAACTTATCTAAGTGTTTTTGCATTATTTTTGCAGATTACCGTATGCATGAACACGTTTTAGAGCTTAAAAGCCCTTTAAGCTTTTGGGTAACATGGAACTTTTATGTTAAATTTTATGGAACGGCTATGTAGCTTTTTTTAAGCTTTAGCAAACCATGGGTGCCATAATTATTGTATTAATTTTAGTTAGTATTGCAATCTTACTATCAAAAGCTTTTAGGTTCACTTGAAGAAACACATTTACTATTGAAATCCGAAGCTTATATAAAACCATTGTTATAGTATCTTTTACAACTATAAAAAGTTTTCTCTTCACTTCAACCTATTGCGATGGGGATTTAAGTGGAGAGCCTGCCGACATTTTTTTCTGCTATCGAGAAATCACTTGTAATAAAAAGCACATATATATATATATATATATATATATATATATAAAATTTGTCATAACTTGCTATAAAGACACGCAAACATTATTTAGAGAAAGGGTTTTTAGCATCAGTATGAAATTCCGAATTCTTTTAACTCTGAGCATGAACTACATTCTGCTAAAGTCTTATCTTGTTTGCAAAAGCAAACAAAATTTAGATACGAGATCTACTGTAAATGACTTTGTGTCGCATCTTGTTGTTTTACGCTCGACAAGCGGTCTATTGTAATCGTCAGATGAGTGGAAAAGTGAAAGTTGGTATTACGGCTTGATTGGCGCGTTTTAATGGACCGGCTCTATTGTGAGTCGGAAAGGCTGCTACAGTGAAAACTGGTCCAGAACTAAGTCCAGAAAAGTTCCTATCGCCATGCACTGTCCTGGAAGTCCTTAAAAAACGACCTAAATGATTTCTCGATTCCAAATTCTGAAGACTCCCACGAAAGACGACAATTGATGGAGAAATAGAACGAACACTGAGTGAAAGAAATAAAATGTAATATAATTAATCGATTTTAATCATAATAAATAAGTTTTTAGTCTCTCCTGATTATTATCGTAACTCCTATTACTTATAGAATAAAATTGGGTGAAACAAATAAAAATCAAGATATATTGAAAAAATCGATTCTGAGGCCAATTTAAGTGAAGATCTGCTGCAAATTAATTATCGTATCGTATAACTTAGAAATCAATTAATTGCAACCGATGAATTTTCTATTGGTGTAGATTTTGATTCGATCATCATTGATGTACGATGCATGGACTTAACAATAAACGTAAGGAAGTTACTGAAAAAGCTTACAGTATTTAAGTGGTTTCCGTTCAATTTTTACCGCGATTTTTACCTTTTAACGATTTCATAAAATTTCTTGCAGCCTGCACTAACTGCGGGTGGAAGATCTTAAATATATGAACCATCTGCCATGCACTTGACTCAAAATTTCTGATTCTGTATACTGAGGTCACGATAACGACCACACTATTCACACGGTTTACAAAGGGCTGCCGGATAACTTAGATCATATTAAAGACTCGTATGAAATGTGAGCCCGAGACAATTGAGTTGTTATTCGAGATCCTTTGCCTACTTAGCTATTAAAGCGTAATGGGTAAGTGACAACACGTAGTCCAATCCGATTAATCCGAGCAAACCTTAAATTGAATCTAGTATTTGTTCATTAGGAAATAAAAAAAAAACCGTAATAAGATTGAAATATATTCGATATACGATATGCGATATATATGATATGAGCGATGGTATGAGCGATACAACCGGTGAATGGACTTTTCTGCAAAGCGCTGCTCAATCATATGAAGATATAATACGTACATGTACGTACATATATATAGGAAATCTATGATGCATTAAACAATCGGTATCTTCCCTCATTCGTCGTTCGTCAGTCATATCAAGAAAGTACTCGCAATGAATATTAAAGCATTGAGCTCACGTCGGATGGCTAAGTTCTTTTCTGTCTTGAAATTTTTTACGTGAATGGTTATGCAATGCCTTAATTATTATTCCATTTGTTTATACGTTAGCCTATTCAAGAAGCTAGCATATAAGATAGCGGGTGCTCCTGAGGCACATACAACGCTTATTGCGAAGCTGCTAAACAATTAACATTAAGAGTAACAATATGTTTTACAAATGCGTTACTGTTCGCTTTACTGCAAACTTCTCTTACAAATTTCTGCAAAAGGGGAAGACACACATCGCGGCACTTCGTCTGCACAAGGGGACAAATTTCCCCTCACAAAAAAAATATGCAAAAGGGGAAACTTAACGAAATCTCAGATAAGCGGATGGCAGCCGAGATATTGTCCAAATATAAAATATTTGCAGACGAAATGAAAACAACCCTCCTCCCAGCAATAGACGAGTAATGTTCTTAATGTACTCTTGCTTACGCACTCATATATTAAGTGCAAAATATTTGAATTACTTTATAGAAAAAATGAAAAGTTAAAGATTTCAATTTAATCTTCATTCATGAAAATGTTTTGTTTAATTATTTAAAAAATTGTGTTTCAATTTAATTTCAAAATTTTATATTTATATTGAAGCTTTAAAGTTTTTAACCGCATTTATAATGTTAACGAAAAGCTTTCCTTTCTCATTGCGAACATCATGTAAAAATATTTATGCATTTTTATAATGCAATCTATAGAGGGAGAGATTTTTATAGTTGGTCTCCGTAATACATACACTTGCATATATATATATATATATATTATATATACATACATATGGACGCATATATATGCATGTGTGTGTATATATAATCAAATAACTATTATAGTTTAAGCTTTTATGGGTGCTTTATGCAGTTCAAAGGGAAAAAATGAAAAACACGTTTAAATCGCCACAAAACCTTTCAATTTCTTACTCAACTATATAAAGGCAATCCATTTAAGAATTTTACAGAGACATTTATGAGCGATTATCTCAATCGGATTTTTAAAGCATTAACACATTGAACACGTGCGTTACCTGTCACAAATGGAATTTTTCATAAGTTGCTTATAATTAACGAATCATTCCGCCATCACTGCACTCCTGAATTGAATCGACAATCCGTTGAGTGGAATGAGCCTGGTGGAAGTCGTGCAAAACGACCAACCAGTCGGCGAGCATCAGTCGCCTGCAAGATAAACATCTCCGTATTTTAGAATGTGCAGGGCGTTCTACACAACGACTATCGGTGAATAGCCGACAAGCATAATCGGTGTATAATGAATGGCGCTTTTGATTCGCTTAGGCCAAGAGATTAGCAGAAAACGACCCAATTGTTTTTCGGCAAGATACTGCGTCGGTACTGGCAAAGGTTTTATGCATCGCTACTACCAACTCAGTGTTCGCGAGTTTAGCTGTCGGTGCGGTAGAGCGTATTTGGTCGTACCTAACGTGAGTGCTTGGTCGGTAAAAGCTGAACATCTATCGTTCGGGTATGAACCTCCCGAGCTATGGGCACTTCATTACTTTTTCGCTTTCCTGATCCCTTTCCGACCGTGGCTATGTTAGACATGTATGGGCAAACCTCTCGCATGATCGGTCAATGCATGAATTCACTCCGTCGCCCTGGCCAACATCTGTTTGGTAATCTTTTTTTATGAAGAAGTAATGACGTTATTGTGACAACTGAAGCGTATTGGAAAAATGTCCACAGCTCGTTTTATAAAAAGGCATCACACTGTTAGAGAAGCGTTTGAATGGCTGTATCACTCAAGAGGAAGATTACGGTGACGAGTAAAGTTAAATTTTGCAAACAAGAAAATAAGAAAGGATTGTAAACAAGTAAGCAAACCGTCGTGATCCACAACAGACCATTGAATACCCTACGCCACTTCGTTTAATAAAGTTATTCATACACTAACTTTTCAAAATAAAGCGCCATATGGAAAGTAATCGAAAAAGTGCTCCGATCCAAACCGTTTGCAATCGCTTTCATCGTTTAGTCAAAGCACACCGACGTACCAAATGTTCTCAAATTATTTTAAAAGTTGTGAGCTATAGGTTGAAAACAAGAAAACAAAACAGACAGACGGACAGACAAACTTAGATCTATTGGGAAACTGATTCTGACTTGATCCATACAATAAAATAAAGTGGATCTGTCTCAAGTCTTCTTGTTATGGCGCACATACACCCAAACTTTATATATACTTGTACCACAAGTGGTGTAGCATATAAACATGCTTTTTCTTACTTAATCTCGGGACTTATTACAGGATTTACTGATTACTGATCCTCTTAACATATCAATAACTTGTTAATAAAATCAAGATATGTAAGGCATGTTTTCATCATAGAATATTCGGCAAAGAGCCAACTTTGATTAATTTAATACGTTCTATAGCGTACTTTCACTTTTCAAACATCACTAACGCTTTTTCATATTAACTTTCAAATACTTGTGTAACGATATCACTTATCACAGAAAAGCAAGAGCTTTATAGACTTCAAATGCTTCTAGGGCAACGTCTACGACGAGTAATGGGTTAATGCTGCGCATATAAGGACTACATAGTGGATAGCACCCTATCCAAAATGCTTTAAGTTTAACAAGATTTTCCGTCTACAAAAGGAAAGAAATTTATGCTTTGAAGTGTAAGAAACAGCGTTTATTCTACTCCCCAGTTCATCTACATCCGATTAAGTACGCATTTGAAATTGGACTTTACCTCTTGTACCCTTAAAAACGGCGAAGGAGTTTCCCACACTTTCACATTTTGCTGAAGATAGTTGATTGGACAGTCATGGACAATCATACATAACTGATTTACTCATGGAATGGCGTCTATACGTGTAACACGGAGAAGATCGGGAAAAGTGAGGAAAGAGAGAAAGACATAGGATGGCCGCAGCCTGGAGGCTGTTTGCCCATTCGGTGAGTGCTATGATTTTACCGACTGAGCACTCTCCACGGTTACGACCACATATGCTCTACCACTTTAGTATTAGAATCGGCTTGCAAGTACTTGATATCTGCTCACAGTCGGGAAACTTTTTTAACAAGGGAAGAAATAGGCGAATATAAATTTTTTTTAAACGACGACCTTTGTTACTATTCTTGAATTGTATACAAAATTGATTTTTATGCAATTTTGTTTAAAATAAGTAAATAATAATCACTCTTTTGCATATTCCGCCCGAACATAGGTTCACGGAAATAATTCGACTGTGTTCAAATTGCTTTTTCGTCCGCTTATGTTCCACATATATGAAGAATCGTGCTTAGTTTAGAGCTGAAGTAAACACTGCCGACATTTTGCCTTACATAAAAAACATTTAATTATACTTTAAATACTGGAGAAAACGAAGATCACACAATTTTTTATTTCCGAACAAGAAAAAAGAAGAAACAAACGCGCTACTAACTCACACCAGCGTACATGTCGGGAGCGTACTTGCATAAAACTTTTAATAGACATTCGCAATAATTGTCGGAGATCGGATCGGATTCTCAACACTTTAATCGTTTCTAATCCATCATAATTCATTTTTGCCGACTATAGTCTACCACAATCGATACGCGCTACATATATATTTCCCCTTACGGGAAAAGGAGATCAGAAGAGAATTTGATAAATCAATTTTTTTTTTTTTTTTGCTTAATGCCTTAAGATGCCTTGAACCTTCTGGAACATGTGCTTGTTCCGGAAAAGACCGTCTACGTACAATGAACAGCTGCTCGAAGTGAGAGTCTATTGTTTCCCCTATTGACCTCTGACTTATCTAATACGCTAAGACATCGCTTAAGAAGGACTTTACGTTCGTTTAAAACCATTTGCGAACAAAAATGTAGCGATAATGTAGCCTCACTACGGGAAATGTTTCCAAAGAAATGTTGCAGTGTTGCCATTTTTTAGTATTTTTTAATATTAAATTGTTTCTTTTCCGAAACTTGAAGGTACGTTTAATAGCCCCCGCAAATATGATTACTTTAGTAGCTTTCCATGTGGCCTAAAAAACACTTTTTTTTTTTTTTGTTTGGGCTTTTACAGGGGTATACCTTCTTAGGATTGTGCTCAAAAAGAGAATCATATCTTTGTATGGCATTGTGAGGTGTATGAAGAACGCTGAACGCAACGCAAGTCGCCTTCTGCTTAAGAAACTTTTGGTTTCTTCAACATCATAAATCACTTGAATAACTTTTGGGCTAAAAGATTTGGAAACCTTTAGACAAAGGAAACGGAAAGTGAATTTGCTTTAGTAGTGGGAAAAAGAAAACTGATTGAAACTTAATTCATTCGCCCTACAGACATTATGTTTGCATTGCTTTCAAAATTAGAAGAGTAGCTTCACCAAAAACGGCTGTAGTTTGTAAAGTATGTGGTGAGAATGTGTTAAAATTTGTCATGTTTCGTTCCCAACATCGTACGCATTTAAGAATAGTGATCTTATAGTTGAATTCCTTTCTATAAATTTTACTACAAGCGAAGTGCCATATGCATCATTTTAACCAATATTTATGGCAAAATTAACGGAAATATTTTTTATTTAAATTAAGACCAACTTTAATAAAAACAAATAAATATAAATACAAATGAACACACATATGGTCACAAATAGAGTAACGTATCGTCTATATATATGCGTATACATACGAATACGCGAGTGTGTGTGTGTGTGTGTGTGTGTGTATAAATTGATGTTGATGTTGTTTTATATTTGTTGGGTTTGTTTATTTGTTTGTCCATTATTTGTATTTTCGACAGATGAGAGTGGACAGAAAAGCCAACAAACGATTCTTAAACAATAAACTTTGTTACACTTATCACATTTGACCCATCTTATGAACGAAATCCCAATAAACGAAAATCACAAACATCCAAATTCAAAGTATTGTGCAAGTTTTTTGAAAGGGCTGCGATATCATGGTATGAGTGGACGTAAAGTAAACGCCTAAAATAATGTAAAGGTTTTTACCAATCAAATATTGATGTTTCTGTGTCGGTGTGAGCAAGTGTATGCGAGTTTGTAAAAATGGTTTTTTCGTTTTTTTTTTTTTTTTTTGATATTTACTTAAGCCTCTTTGTTTTGGCTATAATAAATTTATCGATGGAGAACAACCGGGCTTTGCAAAATTTTAGGCTTTTTGCCAATTTTATCCTCGCAGCAAGTATAAGAAAATCACCCTTTTCTTGCCAATTGTCTCCTTGATTTTTCTCGTGTCTGCCTTTTTTTTGTTATTTGATGAACTTAACGTATGTCAAAATAATGAATAAATGCATACAAATATACACAATGCATAAATACATATGTGTGTAGTTGTGTGTGTGTGTGTGTATGTCTATGTATACAATTTTCAATTCCGGACAGCTATTTACGTAAGAAATCGAGTATGAGGGTCATTTACTAAACCCGACTGCGCATATGTATGTATGTTGTTATCTTCATTTTCCAATTGTAAATCCTTATGCAAATATTTACGTTTAACTTCATTAAACATTATAAACATACGAATGATTTAGAAAAACTTTTTTATATTATGAAATTAAAATAATGTTTTTTCATCAAAAAACAAACTAAACAATTGTTTGCCTAGTCGAAGAAAACAAAGTCAACTCAAGCTTCATTGACTTTTGCAAAAAGGATGAAAAAAAAAAGAAAACACTTTAAAAACCACCTACACGAAAATTTAGTGGCATTTTTATTTCTTCGCTTGCTTATTAAGAAAAGGCAGCTAAAGTAGAAGAGAAGGGAAATGGAATGAGGAAAATTGTTTGTAGACTTTTAGGCTACTTCGGCAATATCTACAATTGTCTATCTATTTGAAATTTTTTGCCATTTACCGCTGTGTGGAAACTCGAACAGTTGCATAATGCAGTTTCCTTGCGTGATGTAAAGAGAAAAAAATTGATAATAAAAACATCCATATATTCTAGTGATACACATTATCATTATCATGATTGTTCTGTTTGCAGCGCCTAAAATCCTACTATTATTTTACTGTTTTTCTTTTACCCCTTTAATAAATAATATGGGCTTGATTTTGTAAAGACTAGAAGAAAAAAAGAAAAAAGCTGTGTAGTCAGCAATTTTTACATTGCTTTTAGTTGTCGTTTTTTTTTTTCGCTTTAGTATAAGCAAAACAAGTAAATGTTACGTTGTGCTCTAGTAATTTTTGTTTACGTAAAATATAACGGAAACATTACATAAAATTTAACTTAATTACTGAAATAAAATACAAATTGAACTCAAACTCGGGATAAGGGCCATCAAGCAGGTTTTCGATCGCGTCTTTATCGTAATAGAAAAACACAAAAAAAAAAGAAAAAAACAGTTCACCTACAGGCAACTGACGGCCATAATAAATACAAAGCATTTTTGAAACCCAATAGATATAACAAACACTTTAGTAGAGAAAGCCTAAGTACAGGGACAGTAAACAACCGTCTATAAAAGAACACTTCCAATAATATTCTTTCATTTTGTGCTTAATAGGAAATAAATTAGTAACGCATAAATTAGGCTGTTCCGAAAGTCATTTCAGTTTTCTTCCCGTTACATATTTTAACAGCTAAGATAGCTGTTTGGAAGGCTTGATTTTGAAAAGATTTGTTTGATTCTGCAAAGTAACTGTGCTTTGATGCCTTATCAGCCTTATTTATCATCAGGAGACTTAAGTGCAAAGAAACTCCGGCACATTTTAGTTTTTTAATATGCAATTGGTTTACGAAATTTCGTTCCTACGATTTCGTTATTAAAAATGTAGCTCGTTCTAGAAGATCAGTCGACGAAGCTGATGAAGGCAAAATAAAGAGATTAATTAATGCAAACCGCCGCATAATAAATGGTAAGATCGCTGGGCAAGTACATTTACCGAATTCGGCCGTCCATAATAATATATTTATCCACCTTCATTTTGACCACCCACCAATCACTAAATCACTTTCCGAACAATCTAATATGTAAGGTATTAACAAAAAACTGATTTATCCCTTATAGAGTTAACGAATTAATGTTAAGTTCCTATTCGATCTGCATGCGAACGGACCTTCAAAGGCAATTTTTCATAAACTCAAGCACGACATGCGCTTATATACTAAATCAAAACAGTTCGCCCATTTTCCTTAAACCAGTTGAGACTCTCTTGGTAGTTATCAGTTACAGCAATTTCTTTTCCTCTCAAACAAGTCAGAATACTATCGTCGGTCCAAGCTAACCCTTATATGCCTGACATTACTACCACCAACGCCCTGACAACGTACCGAAGATGACGTCTCAATTTTATATAAAGCTGCACAGGTTTATTTCAAACTTAAAAAAATAAATTTTTTAACCAAATATTTTATTGCTCTTCGCTGCTTTGCGTCGCAATCATGTACCACCTATGCACCTGCGAAACTAGAAATTTTGTGTAAAAATACACGTTTATTATATGAAAATGATAATGAAATGATATTACGGTTTCATATTTACACACGGTAATGGAGACTTATCTTGTCATAAAAATTCTTGTGTGCTGCGGGATCCACAAAACGGAATCTTCGCGATTTAGAATTGCTTAAGTGTATTTTCACTCAAATTACTGTTATGTGAATCAATTTTCTTCAGGAAATAGTAGATGCAGTTATGCTTAGCTTTTGATATCAAGACAAGGCTGAGAAACAATTCCATTAAAAGGGGGTTCATTAACTTGCATCCATCAATCTATAGCACCTCAATTATTCACGGTATCTATGTTTACTACTATCCGCTTGAGTGGCCGGACAGGCAAGGGGTCTCGACTAACAGCCCTATGGTCGTGGGCTCAAATCCCAAGTACGGTGGAGTTTTCACTAAAGACGATAATCTTCGATCCTAGCACTTTAAGGCTTTACTCTTACAATTTATTCCTTGCCTAAATTCATAATAATAATAAGAATATATGTTTACTACTACTAATACTACTACACTTAACTACTACTACTACTACTACTACTACTACTACTACCACTATATATGGAGAATGCTCATAAAAAGGGTCTGTTCCAATTCATCTTCTTTAGAGTTCTTGCAACGTATTCCCTCAAAATCTATTGAGAATTATCACATTCTGCCGTACAATTAGCGAACTAAGACGCGCGACTTGTCAAGTCGACATATATGTGGGGTTAATTCCCGTTGCGGCTATACGTTAGCTACAATTGGTGTGCAGTCGTGTTCAAGCATCCACGTCTAAGGGTGCGGTTATTCGCTCTCTTCCGCGCTCTCTCCATCTTTTTCTTTCGCCCCTTGTTTCCGACTGCCATGTATTCTGTGTGCCATGTATACCGGACATCGCCTAAGTGTTGGGTCATAAAATGAACCCCCAACTACTAGGAGGTTGAACATAAAAAAAATGGACTGACATCACGCAAACAGATAGAGGACGCGATAGATAGACAAATAAACTTATGTGTCTTTTAAAAATGATTCTGAATCGATGGACATAATAAAAAGTGAACTCATGGAAAGTCCGTTACACATCCGTCCGTACATGTTTTATGTTCGCTGTACAGCAACTGATATAAGGCGTACAAGTTTTAGCTCTTCTTGAAAAATAAGAGCAGCAGCAATTTTCAACTTTTGTTTTGCTATCAATGCATCGATCACTCGATTGATTGAGCAAATTTCGTCTTGCTATTCACAATAAAGAATTAGTAAAGCATTTTTTAGACTTACGCACAAGTCCAAACAAAATATTTAAAAAAACCCTCTGGCCTTTATGAACAAAGTATTATGTAATTCATTTTGTTTCACGGCTTTTTCTCATTCCTTGACAGAAGTCGGACTTACGTTTTCGCAACACATCTAGAAAGCTTCCGAGAGAAGATTTTATTATTTATTCAAAGAGTTTGCGGCGTCCGGAATAAATGTTTATTAAAACTGTTAAGGCACAAGCAGGGAACAATTTTCGCGAACTATCTGAGGAACATCTCGTCTAGATTTCTCTTAACCGAATCCTCCGTATCAAGCTTTTCCTGAGCTATTCTTCACAATAATTTAACTACCCAATGTTTTCTCCAATTGAGCGACATCGATACACAAACTTTGCTTTGCTTGTTTGCGATTAGCAAACTTCCTGGAACCAATGATTGGTTTTGGGTTTGCAATTATGAACGATTTCTCTCCATATCGAGACCGTTGAACGCGATCGACTACTGCGCCATTAGAACGCACTGCTTGCAGCGAGATAAACATCTCGTCAGCAAAATTTCCCAAATGATTTACGTTACGTTACAAATACTCGCCTGTCATTCTTGGGCGCAACATACAATGTTCTACAGTTCATTAAAAAAAGGCCTTCACATCCTAACTTTATTGTGCAGCCAAGGGAATCCACTCGAAAGGATTTATTGGGACCAGAGAAATGGCACATAAATCGAAGTGACGCTCGCTGATTACGCTGGCATACAACTAAATTCTGTGTATGTTGGTGTGTGTGGATCTCAGAAAATACCATTTTAAATACTTGACCTTTCATTTTAGGTGTAACGTGGCATTACTTTGATTTATAAGCGAACGCAAGGGCTATAGCAAACGAACTGTAATAACATTTCGGTACGGAGTTATCCTTAGACCTAATATAACACCTTCTGGGACGTATGTAAAAATGTCTAGTGCGAAAAGCATTAAAAGATATTGAGAAGATTTATTAGAGCACGGGTAACCATCCGTATAATATTCCCTAACAATCTGTTACATTGGTTTAAAACAGCAGATGAGGTTGATTAATAGACAAAATGGTGTAAAAGAAAATTGAATTAAAAAAATAACACTTTCAATAAAGTGGGTAGCCATGCATAGGGTAGCCTCGCATCCCATTTCGAAGAAAGGCAAAAAAAAATGTATTAAAACCTCATGTACGTTTTTCTTCATTTTCTTTTCATTTTTCTATTTGGTTTCTAGATGTTTTCCGCCTTTCGCGCGGAAACATTTCCATAAATAAATAAATAAAACGAAGAGAGAAACTAAATAGTGAGTGAATCAACGCTTACCGTTATTATGATTAAGAAAAGCGTTTTCCGCGTCCGTTGTATTGCAGGAATTACTGCCACCACCGCCAACGCCACTTAATATAACTGAAGCCTGTTGCTGTTGATGTTGTAGTTGATGCTGGTGCTGTTGTTGTTGTTGTTGTTGTTGCTGTGTATTATCGTTCGCCGTATTGGTTGTAGTGTAATCGTATTGATTGTTAGTTTTATAAATGTGTTGTTGTGTTAATTGCTGCTGTTGGCGATATTGCTGTGCTGCCGTTGGCTGCTGCTGTTGGTGTTGTTGTTGTTGTTGTTGTTGTTGTTGTTGTTGTTGTGTTACTGCCGTATTTGGTGTATATGGATTATTGTAAATGTTACGTGTATCGCTGGTAGTTTGTTGTTGTTGTTGCTGTTGTTGCTGTTGTTGCTGTTGTTGCTGTTGCTGTTGTTGCTGTTGTGCAAAATTAGAGCTAAAGCCATTAACCAGGAAATGACGTGATTTACCTAAAATGCATGAAATAAACATAAAACGTTAATTTGATTAATTTCTTCGTCTCATACACCTGTGTGCTTAACGGGCTAATTTAGTTAGCCATATATATATATATATATATATATATAAAAGTGTATGAAATATTAGACATAAAAGAAAGAGAGAAAACGATTTTTATGACCCTTTTATTTAAACACACACGTGCTCTCTTCCTCCTTTCTTTAATGCTTCGCATAAATCATCATAAATATGTAAATGAGGCTTCAATTAAATCATTTTGAATTATATATATAAAGAAAGAAAGAAGGAAAGCAACATCAGCAACAGCAATGGCAACGACAATAACAACAACCAAAACGAAAATGAAAATGAAAATGAAAACAAAACCTGTTTCATTCTCCTTACCTACGTACTCAAGCATTTCTTTATTTGTTGTTATAAGAAGGATTTGTGTCGGGCGGGCCTTTTGTTGATTTTCACACATGAATTATGAATATGTTTTGCGTTCCTTCAAACTCGTTCAAAAATTTTCATAAAATTACCAATGAAAAGGGTTCTCTTCTCATTTTCGAGCGTTAATACCTATAAATAGGTGTGTAAGTTAACGTCTCTTTCTGTCTGTACGTGTGTGTGTGTGTGTGTGTGTGTGCATGTAGTATGTATGTCTATATGTATGTATGTCTATATGTACGTATGTATGTATATATATATATTTGCGTGCATGCATTTTACTGAAACGGAAATGATTATGCGGAAGCTGGTCTAATGAAGTTGTAAATATATCCACAAAAAAAAAAACCTATCACTCAACCTACATTCTCTTTACTCCTTCGCGCTGATAAATTTTGCTAACATTTACCGCATTTACAATTGTGTATTCTTTGTCTGTTGGTTTGGCTGTCTCTCTGTCGTGCCGTTATTTCGCTCTTTCGCTCTCCTTCTATGTCTGTCTGTCTTTATTGTGGCTTTCCCATCCCACTAACTATGCAGCTACGTATGTGCGCGACTTTCTCCTCATTGCTGGCTTATTCTACTTCTAAAGTAAGTAAGTCTTCTTCTCTGCCTCCGCTTTTCGTTGCGTTATTAATTATGCATGTTTTTGGTGTGAATTATCAACACTTGCTTTTCTGAATAATAATTTTCAATTTTTAATTTTTTTTTTTTTTTTCTTTTTTCTTTTTTTTTTTCTTTTTTTCTTTTTTTTTTTATATTATTGTTCTTTTTTTCCGAGAGATTCACCTTAATTTTCATTGTTTAAATTTTCCATATGGACTACTGTGGTGTGGAAAAAACATTTTTTACGTCAATTCGACAATTGCGTCAGTGCAGCAGTGGCTTTAAGCGAATGGAAAATGAGGCGGTTTTTCTATTATTAGCAAATTTCTTAGATTTTCTTAGTGGGTTTTTAATCAAACGTTTTGAACCTATTTCGTGCCGAAATTCGTGAATATCGAACTTAGAATAGCTTGTACAATTAACTATGAGTTGCATATATAGCTATATCTATATAGATTTATTCTCTCCTTTTCTTCGATCTAACTGCAAATGTGGACAAAAGTGCTTGTTCGATAATCCGCTTCCTTTCTTTCTTAACCACGGGCATTCATTGCCACGGGTCACTAGTTTTCCCCTGCACCTCCATCCGTACATCATGAATGATACAGAATATGTCCGGCTGTCATAATGTCGATTTCTTTCATCTGGCATCAACCGGCAGCTTTTTCAATGAAACTTTCATTGGTTTTGCTTCGCTAAACAATAGTTTGTTACAATAACCGGAGAAGTTTCAAAAGGATGCCAATATCTCTACATCTGTAATGTATTATGAACTCAATTTGTCAATTAGAACGTGCTTCATATCTGACCGCTGAGGATTTAGAGGAGTAGGTTGTCTACTGTGGCATAATAACAAACAACAGAATAGTTTTCGTCAGTCTCTCTTACCACGAATCTCTCGCTTTTACGATTCTGCCCTAAATTGAATTATCTCTGAAGTGATATCTGCTCGTCTTCCTGCTGCTGCTGCTCAAATTTCTTATATCTCACAGTCAGTTTTTAGAAGTCGAAGAAAACTGAGAAAGTTATAAGAATAACAAATACGTACACACACATACAGCACAGAAGCGCTCTCGGGTCTGGCATAGATCCAAGTCAGGAGAGGAAGCAAATCAAATCCAAGTCGTTGCAAACATGCATGTCGTAAAAGTCGTTACGTTTAGCTCTCTTCTTGTTTCCCCACTTCTTTGTTGCTTTTAAGCCGGCGGACAAACAAAGCGATCGCTTTAAGAAGAGTTCATTTAATAGTGTTGAAAAGTTCAAAGCTATATCTACATTAGCAGAGGTTTATGAAAGTTAAGTTTCTGGAAGAATGGTGAGGATGCTTCAACTTTATTTCCCGTAATAATCGAGTCAATCGTACCATTTTCCAAGTTAATTAAGAAGATAATCCGTACGATAAGCCTTCGGTCCTCCAGTGTAGCAAAGGCTAACAGTGACGATTGGCTCTCGTGAGGCTGCGCTTACAGATCCTAATACAAATTCGTGTGGGTCAACAAACACGTTTAGGCCGCACGATAGAAACACATCGAAATATTGGTCTTACTTAGCTCGTGTACGAGCCTTTGCAAACGGTACGGATTGTCCTCATACCATAAGGCCTAGCACTGATTTGGCTTCATTTATGGAGAGGTTTATGTACGATATATAATCGAGAAAAATGTCTGATTCAATGAGAATTTTTCAATTTATTTTTCAATTTGTGTCAATTACCGACGGGATGTCATCGATATACAGGACAAAAATGGAAAGGATTCTATGTGATTGGCTTGACCTTGCCTTGACGAGAAATTCATTAGAAGGGACACAGTTTAGAAGACCTCTACATGATGTGTTCAAATCATGAGAGCTTATCGGGTTCGGAAAGCATGAAAGGAAATGAGACGATCGAAGTTTGAACATCAGTTACTCAAATCCTTTTGCAAGCCACTATGAAACGGCTTGAAAGCAAGAGAAATAAATATTAAAATGTTGGTCCCGACAGCCTTTCTGGGGAGGCATGCTGAAACGGATTAATAGTTGATTTCAAATCAATCCTAGTCCGAAGCACTCAACTTTGCATTTGCTGCTGTAGGTCTCAAAAAAGATGCCTTTGCTTACTAAAAGAAATTGAAATGAAAAAATGAAAAGTTTCTTTGACGGGAAACAGTCTCGAAATGAGTTTTCTGTCTTTTGCTTTAATTAAATTTCTTAAATTTTAAATTTGCAAAAATTTGCGTAGAAATATTTTTTTAAATGTAGTTCAAATTCGTTTAGTCATAACGTTCGATCAATACTGTTAATGAGTCTCTTTCAAAGCCTTATACATCGATATATCTTTACAGGCTTTGCTTGCATATCCAAGAATGCTATCAGTTCATAAGACAACACACTTGAAGTAATCATACAGGGAAACTAGAAAAGTGTGTGGAGGATATATGGCATAGAAAAAAGGAGATAGAAATCAAATTATGCTAGAATGGAGATTGATTTTTTATTCAATTTTGTTAATACATATAACGCACACACACACACACACACACACATATATATATATATATATGCACATAGGATAGATAGATAGATACATATGTAGATACGTAGACATGTATGTATGTATACATGTTATCATCAGGCAATATCTAATCAAGCCAGCAATTCACTGAAGGTCTTCCTCTTTATCTGCTTCTTATCTACTGTTCTGTGCTCAATGTTTCCTATCCAGCACTCTTAACGTACGTATGCTTCGTGCATATGGAGGCATGCATGTGTATCTGACGTTCAAGTCACGGTATTGAGGGGAGCTTATTACATGTGTTCATACATTTTAGTGATTTCAAAATTGCACCTGTAATAACTTCTGATAGAAATTCGTTTTATATTTCATTACACAGAGCAATGACAGAGTTTACCTTCACTTTCGAATGTCGGTCATTTGTTTAGGTCAAATATATTTTATTTCTCTTTTCACTTCAGCTATCATAATTGACCTCTTATGCAAATTGGGTTATATGCAGAGGGCAAAAAAGCATTAGAGAAAGCAAAAAAACTTGCTTTCATTTTACTAATTCTGCAGGTATGTATGTGTGCTTATGTGTGTGTGTATGTTCGCTTTTCGTTTTGAAGAAATTCTTCGGCAATTTGGTTCCCATAAATGCCAAAAGAAACACTTTCAGAAATTATTTCAAAAATTTCTTCTCCCATAACATTAAAATTACATCCGAAGAGAAAGTAATGTTGACACAAAATATTTCAATTATTTTTGTTGCACTTAAGTGTTGTTACCTGTCAATCAAACTGAGACGGATCGACTTCATTTTGTTTGTGTATATGACAAAATAAACACAATAATTTTTAACTACTTTCTGTGTTACGTACTTTTGTCCCTTGAAGGTATTTATGAAATAATTTGCCTATGATTTCTTACATACTACGCCCACTGCAGCCACCTTACCACACTTCGTATTCGGCTTAATTACCTAAACTCTCTTGGTAAGAGAGAGAGAGAGAGGGAGAATAATTTTCGATTTCTAACACAAATTGAGAGGAAATTCACTATTAACAACTTTTCAGTTCAGGCAGAAAGACACTGACTTGCTGAAGATTGATGCCAGCTGCCTTGATGATGACGTTATAAGTGGCGGAAGAGAATAGAAATTAAATCGTTTCTTGATATACATTTTGAAAACGCTTCTCATTGCATTCACAACGTATATCCTTCTATTAAGAGTTTTCTCAATGATTCAACCCTAAAATGGTTTAATTGAAAATTCCTTGGGATAGTGAAGTCAATAAAGAATGAAGGATTTTTTTACCGCACATATACAACAACATAGATTACGCCTATACATGAAGTCTGAAAAGCAACGTGCAAAAGCACTGCAGTCAGGCAAGGCCAGCCATTAGATATCCACCAACCAGTTAACCAGTTCGCCTAATAAAGGCATGCTTTTCATCCGAGCCCGTATAGGGGACAGAGTCCAGAACTTGAATTAAAATTGCTTCATATTTGGCAAAGTGGAAAAATTTTAGCAAACTATTTTTGGCAAGAAAACCCGAAGTCTTACTTTTCATGAGAACCCTTACAATGATTGCAGTCCAAAACTGTACTTACGTAGTCGAAACTTAGCACAGTTAGCTTATACTCAGTCAAGTCACTGTACTGGCTAAGCTTTCACTAGAGAATATTCAAAATTAGACCATTTTGATGCACAAAAGTTGTTCTTTAGTGGGAAAGGAAGTCCAAAATAATTGTCGTTTTCACTTAAAATATTTGACGTTAGTTTAGCTAATCGAAATACTATTACGCAGTAATTTTTATGGAGAAATATTCAGTATTGAAAACTTGTTTCAAAATATGGCGACGAAAAAATTCTACTCTACATCGGACATGAACACAAAGTTACATGGACGTACAATAGCTGGATGAGTAGAGCGCCAAGACTAAATCGATTCGGAAAATGACTTCTTCTGGATGTTGCATAAAGAGGCACAAACCCGACACGACCAGTCCTGCAAGGTATAAATAGAGTAAATTACAAGAGTGAAATATCGTGAAACGGTGCGCTGGTCATCGCAGATTTGTAGCCTCTTGTAGCTCTTGGGAAAATTTATAAGCATTGCGGGTACAGACTGACTGATTACCATTGACGTTAAGCACAATCTTTTAAATCAGCAAATGGCCATTGAAATCAATTAGTGCCATCTCTTTGTTTTATCGACATCAGTAGAGTAAAAGAGTATCTTGACATGAATTTTCGCTCCCCAACCTCCACACATACTCTCGTTTGCTGTATTCTCTCAATGCAATTTAGGAGTAAGAAAAGGGGAGACAAAGTTTTTCGCTGTGCTTCTTAAGTGAGTGATCTTTGCTCTGGTAATTGAAATGCAATATTCATGACGCACGCGGCTCGCTTTAAATTCATGTTCGAACATGTTCGTATTGATAACAGGGACCTACTAAACGCACTCTCATTTAGCTGAGTCCAACTAACCATATAGAACGAATAAAATTTTCACGTATTTTGTAACGTAAGTACTTCGATGCTGTGAAGATTATAACAACCCTTCAAGTCGAATACCAAACGAAACTTTTGCTATTGCTGAACATATATATACCTGGGCTAGAATGCGGTTTTTCATATAAAGCAAGTGAATGGAATCTCAAAAAAAAATGTTCCTTAGTATAGTATGCTAAGGCACGCTCGAGCACGCATCACTACCGAATCTTCAATAGCGACGAAAGGCAGCGTTAAACGGATTTGCATTTGGCTATTTCATCGGGGTCGATCTCTATCTATACTTGAACTACATCCAGTTCGATCATAAATTTTTATTTTACTAGTTTCTTAACTCATTGCTGTTGCTTCTATGTGTAATTACTTTGCACTTAAAACTATCCGCCGCGGTGCTTTTTACTTTACGATAATTTTTTTTTTATTCCAGCGCTATAGAGCGTCTTCCGATGAATCTCAAGCATCTCCCCTTTATGCAACCAAGTTTTTTTCCAATTACAAAATATAGTGAAAGAGTTGAAAAGATTTTTTTTTTGGGTTGTTGAGTAAAGTTGGACTAAGCCAATAAATTTGTGGCTTATATGTCCGAAGTGCAATACTTTACTGAGTTGCAAAGATTTTACTCAAAATATAATAAAGATTTTATTAGACAGAATAAATGTCAATACGTCAAAAAATATAATAGAAATAAAAAAAAAAAGATTGAAAAATCGATTAAAATGAAATATTGAGAAGCACGGGAACCAGGTAAAGCGATTTGTTATCACAAAGTGCCTAATGTTAAAGTGAAAAACTCGCGTATTTATTCATATTCTACACCACCTGTGATACCAGTGAACATATTAAGTTCGTGCTCATGCATGCAGCATCTAGAAGGAGTTGAGATACGCATATCTTTTGTTATAACCATTCAGAATACTTTTGTGAAAGGATCGATGTAAGCTTGTCTGGGCATTTGTCCGTCTTGTTGTCTTGTCTTCAACCTAAAGGATGACATTTTTAGATAATTTGGTGACATCTTTGGCCCAGGAAATGACGCAGATTTGACGATTTTTTCGCTCATTTCCCCTATAATCCACTATTTTGAAAAGTCGTTCCATGAATAACTACAGAGTGTTGGAGGCTATTTATTTCCGGGCCGTATTCCATTATAGTTGTTGTTGTTGTTTTGTTATTAAGTTACCTTGTATGGCCAATTCTATGATGCAGGCCAGGAGGAATTCTCTTCGCTGTAGGCATGTGTTTATCAGCTGCGTCTATCCCAGAGTACTGCTTGGTTGCTTTATGGGACGTATGTGACGCACTTATTTCTCCCAAAATCTCGAGAATAAAGAGCTTAGACGTATGTATAGGTATTTGGTATATGGGTTTCAGTTGTTTACAAACTGTCGGTCAGCGTGTGTTTCCGATACATAAGGCACTGCACGTTGAAATAATGCAGCAAGCAATGAAGCAGCTTGAGAATGCTTTAAAAGATTTCACGAACAAAAATTTCATGCGCACGAGTAAAGTTCCAGAAGTCCGCTTGGCAAAATACGAACTTCTATAACTTGATAAGTGCGTTACATCTGAATGATCTCAAGTGAAGTTAGCCAAACTAGGCAGCGCGCGTGGTAAAACGACCTATTGTGGGCGAAGGAAAACGAAAAACAGTTTTGCTTTATGATGAACGCTCGCATACGTTCGTCCGTTTCCAGCAAGAGTAACCCGCGAAGTGCTCGCCAACTTGGACTGTGTTCGATTGTGGCTTAGCCTGCAAGCCTGGCTCCTTCTGATGAAACCGATACAATAGCGATTAGTACGCAAGCGGTTCAAGAAAGTTGTAGGTGTACGAAAAGGAATCGTTAAATATTTCATCTTGAAATCGCTAGCCTCTCTGTAAGCTATCCGAGAAGGGAAAAAAGACAGCAGATGGAAATGGTAAATATTTCAGCTGTCAAGCTTTATAACAGGCATGTTTTAAATGAATTCGCATTTTCTCAAAGAAAAAGTACAAAGAACGTATTTGTCCACCTAATGCATAACACTTTGGTCAATATTTCGCCGACTAAGAATGCATGTTAGCTTTATCTTTACAGGTCCCAAGCTTCGCAAGCAACGCTTGTAAACAACGCTTATCAACGAGTCACGCTACCTTTCTTATATCGATATTCGTCGATATTCGTTGATTTTAAATCGGTTTTTGATGGACAAAATTCAGAAGAGGGTTGAAAAGTGTTATGAGCACTATTCCCCGTCGAAGACAACCATTCTTAGGTGGTCTGATGATCTTAAACAAGGCAATGCTGAACGCAGCGAATGCTTCAAAGACGTGATTATATCAAGCCGAGAAGTAAATTTGAAAATCACAGTCGAGATTCTAAAAATGTCTAAACGCAGGGTCGCTTAGTCTTCAGAAACATGAAAACCGAATTTGTTTTTTAAGGCATAATTGCATGACTTCAACTTCGAATTGCTACTCCAGCGATTATACTCCCCAGAATTATGGAGAAGCATTCAATGTTTTCTTATAAATCAAGGGGTCAAGGGTGTGCTGCAAATTTGAATCAAAATATGTGACCATTGCAGCAACTAAACCTCATTTGAGGAATTAAGTTCAAGCCAAACTAGGTCTTACTGTATGCATATATACATACATGGCCGCATCTGGGCATAACATATATATTTTTCAGGCATTTCAAGCGCATTTACATCCTTACATCCTTACCTCATAAACATAATCCAATAAAAACTTTCCAGCATCTGAATACCGGCTAATATTCGACGTCGAAGGGACACTCTTTGCGGTTTAAATAAATGGGCCTTGCTAGTTGCTAATATATGTATTTTAAAAATGTTGTCAATGGAAACATTTTAACAAAACGTCACATTAACAATTTACCAAAATTTACAAATGGTTCATTTACCCTTTGTTAAGGCAGCTAGCAGCCAGCAGCCAGCAGCCAGCAGCCAGCAGACAAAACAGAAAATGGAAAATCACGACAATTGCTTATTGAGGCGAGAGGCCATTTAAGAGACGTCTCATAATGATGCTTAGAAAAATTGTCAAATGTATGTTCTAGGCATTCGTATGTAGCCTAAGGGATCTTCCTTTTTCTTTCTTTTTTGGGGCAGGAAAAAGGAATCCTTAGGGGTTAAGCTAAATAAAAAAAAAAAAAATAAATAAATAAAAATAGAAAAATTTGCTTAAATTATTTGGAAAAAAAAAGGAGAGAAAAAATATATAAATAAAAAAAAGGACAATAAAATTTGTCGCTTGAGAAGGAGGTAAATAAAAAAAAAAAGAAAAAAAGAATAGTCAAGGGATATGCAACCATAGATGATTACAGGGAACGATTCAAAGATTTTTTTCCTTTTCGATTTTTTCCTCTTCGGTTTTGTTTATTATTTAATCGCAAGAAGAGAAAAGCAAAAGGATTACGGCACACGAAACAAATGTGTAATAAAATAAATAAAAAATTATTGGCAATAAAATTTACGTAAATAGCTCAATTTACGTTGAATTTATTTGCGAATAATTCATAGATTAGAGCGCGGTGGATAGACGGAGGTTTCGCAACTTTATTTGAAAAGTCTCAAAAATAAGCTGAGAAGACTTCCGAAATAATAGACTGCAAGTTTTGTATGGGCAGGAAACGCGGATATAAAATGAAAAGGAAATTAGATAAGAAAATGCTAAACGCTCAACAAGTAAAAACATTATATATATCTATGATGTATAATGTAATTTATTGTGTCTATGCCTAGCCGGGCAATCTTGCTTTACCGCTTTACTAATTGACCTATACATGCACAATAATCGAATATGAAGTGAAAGCCTAAATTTGAGGTCATGCCTAGACTAGGGAAATATTGCGTCTACGATCCATCCTATTTACCGAACGTAGTTTACTAATACTTTCAAGATTGGAGGTGAGAAAGTCTAAAGAACATTCAACTGAACACCTTGAAGTATAATTTAACACACACTATATACGTATATTGAGGACTGAATGGCCATTTGACAGTTCATTTAAGAGCTGAAATAGCTTGACCGAACAATAAACACCCATTCCCACTCTCTCCTACAAAAAAAAAAAAAAAGAAAAGAAAAACATACAATTAACTAAGAGACGATTTTACGTTCATAGGCAGTTATAGTGTGCTGCTATAAATCAAATTAAAATGAAATCTTAAGTGAATATGTTCAATATATCGACTGATGGATTTACTTTCTAGGTAGGTAGGTAGCTTCGAGCTTAATTGCTTTTTTCCATTAAAGCATTACGCACAGCACAAAAGTGTTTACCTAAAAAAAAAAGGTTGCAATATGAAGCATTTTTTTGCACCATAAATGACTTGGCGGGCGTTTAAAAAGTTCATGTAAATATTGCATAAGTAATGAGGATAATTGAGCTACTTTTACTTATCAGAAATGAAGTTACTTTCAAGCTTGCATTGGCTGGTGGTATGCCGACCTTGTTGGGTGTTTTAAATAAACACATTTATATGAATCTAGAAAATCATATTCTAGCTTGCATGAGAAATAGCTTTTAATTGCTGAGTCAAGTACACGACTACTTGTGAATAAAAATAAACACAAGTAAAAACACTATAATGGAACAAGGCCCGAATTTAAATACCCTACACCACTACGCTTAATAAATTTTGCAAAACAAGGCATTATATGGGAAGTAATCGAAAAAATGAGCCGATATGAAGCATGTTCAGTAGTGTTCATCTCTGGGCCAAAACATGTCGGTGTTCTAAAAACTTCCCAACTATAGATGGAACAAAAGAAAACATGGCATTCAGACGGACGGACGGACGGACAAGCGGGCAGACAAGTTTAGATGCATTTAGAAAATGCTTTTCAGTCGTTCGGTATAATATAAGCGGTGGGCTTCTCTCAAGTCCGCCCGCATTAACTTAATATCTTACCACAATTCGTATATTAAAAGATGTATTCGATTTGCTGAATTGAATCGTCGACTTTCTTGTG
This sequence comes from Glossina austeni, assembly GCA_000688735.1. Taxonomy (NCBI): domain Eukaryota; kingdom Metazoa; phylum Arthropoda; class Insecta; order Diptera; family Glossinidae; genus Glossina; species Glossina austeni. The sequence continues at coordinate 1,238,161 of KK502404.1, read as the reverse complement.
CTATTAAAACATTTATGCTTTAAATGTTATCGTGATTTTTCAAAATCGAGACAGGGTATTATGCCGATAAATAATTTAGATGATCAAGTGAGGAAATTAACACGTCCTTTACGGCGTTGTAATGACTTGTGGACGTAACGACATAAGAAAAAATTATGCCCCTACCGCAGATAAATCTCATTAAATTTGTCAATACACGGCAAGATGTTCGCTATGTCGTTCGGGTTGTGACAAAATATCTAATCTACCTATTGGACCCTAACAATTAACATTGCAGATGTGTGTTTGCATTTTTGCTGTATATTCTTCCCATACTGTTGTCGAGCTGTACTTATTTTAACTCCATTGGTATCATTGTGTTATCTCAATAAAAATATTTGCTATGCTTAACTTAAGTCAACACAAATTTGTTTTCTTCAAATTAAGTACAGTTACAAAATGATGATAATAAGCGCGTTAATGCGTGTGCATGCTTTTATTTTTCTTGTTGTTGTTGTTAGGATAAGTACATAATATAGTATCATTAGTTTCGTATGAAATTGTATTACCCGCAACATTTCATATCCGTTTCCGCTCATACATATATATGAAAATTTTTCATAGCATAACTTATGGTATTATCAACTAATGAATATCAAATGAAATGCTTATCATTTATTTGCCGGGCGAAACAGGTGGAAAAAAGAATAAAAATATCGGGAAAGAAATAGAAGAAAAAATAAAATAATTTTCATTTACTTTACGCATTGCATAGAACATAGCTAAGGTTTTGCTCTCAGACTCATTAAAATTTATAAGTTGCGTAGGGCGATAGGAAACGACAACCTTGGCCATGATGTCTGTGCGCTGCATAGTAATCAACGTTATCAGTATTTTTCGGTATAAAAAAAAGAATTTAAACCAAAGTGTATCTTGTATATGTGTGCATGTATATATATATATATATATATGTGTGCATGTATATATAAGGTAAATAAAGTTTTGCTCCTTCGAGTAGCCGGAATGCGATTAAAATGATAAGCTTCAGAAAAAAAAATATATTTGAATTTTTAATAAAACTTAAATTTGAAAGAACGCCGAAATCGTGAATAATTCGTATGCCAGAGTTTCATCCATTCATCCGTCTGAGCAGCCGTCACTTGCACAAATGCGAGAAGCATTAGCATTAGCATTGTGTGACCACAAGTCCGCGTGTTAAGGAACCTAGCAACTATGCTAAGTAAAAATCAAAAATGATTTTACCATTAACAAGAGAAACGATGACGATGATAAAGGAAGTAACCAGAGTATACCGAATGAAAAGCAAATTATTCAAATTCATTTCATTACGTATGCGAACACAGCACCTTTCTCTGTCCCTTTTTGGAATTTCGTTACCTTTCTCTCTCTTTCTCTCTGTCTCTCTCTCTCTCTCTCTTTTCCTTTTTAACGTATGGCATTCAAATTCAATGAATGTTTTGTGTTGGTTAGCATCGATGTTGATGTTTTCCTTAACCATACTCCCAAAACGAAAGTATATTAATTTTAATATTCCGATTGTGTAACATCTAAAAAGGTGCATCGGAAGCATCGCGAAGACTTTATATATATTTTTGATAACAATGATTAACGCTCCGCAACGATTAAGTTCACGAGAAACGTGGAATACAGAAGAGCGTCGTTATACCCCGTAATACATGTTCAAGACTATGTAGCAAGCAGACACTATTTCCCAGTGGCGCAATACACACAACATATATATTTGAGATGAAGAGTAAATGTCGACTTGATTTCAGTTCAGTCCAGTTGGGCATTCGCTGCCTTGAATAGTTGCGATCTATATATATATTGCGAAATATATATATATTTCGATATAACATTTCGATATTTATCAAAGTGTTCTCAAAAAAAAAAGGTCGACAAACCTATTGCTTTCTTTTTTTTGGAGTTTCAATAGCCTCACTTTGGGTTACGAGCAGGAAGGCCTTGAATAATACACGATGTTCACATATCGTATACTTTGGTTAACCTACTTAATGTCCCCATGTCCAGTCGATAAGAATCCCGACTAATAAGCCAGTATTGGCCGGTTCAATTCAGAGTGCGGTAGAGAATAGTTGGCCGCAGTTGTAGTGCGTACTACATCGGTAGCCGTTTGAGTACACATACTCTGGGCTACGGCCACACTTCCTATCCCTCTCTACTTCCTTACTTCTTTCTGACCGTTATCGTGATATATTTGTACACGACATCCCCTGAGTAATCGGTCGTTGTATAAAGTGTGTATAAATACATATATACATCTGGATATCTATATTACATCTGTGTATACCTCTATATATATATGAAATCTGGCAACATCTGTCTCATTGCACCGCATTAGGCTGATATTCGTAATTTTCTTCATTCCAATTTAATTATTTTGAAAATTTCCAGAAAATATAGACGAACTGTGCCGTGTATATTTAATATCAAATTTGATGCTCAGCTGCTTCACTTGATAGAAGCTCGAAACTCGTAATGTGCAAAGGATAAAATGTCGGTTTTTTGTGAATGTTTTAAAACCTAATCACGGGGCTCTTTAGTGTTATTTGTTAACTTAACTTCGTACACATCAAAAGAAAGGATTTGAAACTGAGTTTGTTGGACGAGACGAAAGTTAATTGTGCTTCTAAAAAGCGGACGGGGAGACCGACAAACGGAAGTGGTAATCAACCCGAGTAGAAATTTCATTTGCTTGGGTTAGCAGGCGTTAAGTATTCGTCTTAAACTGCTAGCCGTTTGCGAGACAGAATGACTTTTGTAGTTCTGTAATTCTGTAATGGTTGATTCTTTTCGAGAGAAAAAAATATCAGCTAATCTTAGCTTTGTTTCATTGCTTTATTATTGCTTTTTACGTTTTTCTTGGTCAATTTTATTATATTTTCATTCATTCATCTTCTTTTTTTTTTCGATGTTTGTGTTTAACTACATTTCGCTTGGATACTTTTTTCCTTCATTTGCGAATTGTATTCAAATTTTCATTTATTTTTTGTTTTTCTTCTGTTCTGTTTCAGTTTCTTTTCAAGCTTCGTATTATTTAAACATTTATTCCTCTGCTATATACGCGTCCGTGTTTATTATGTTTGCTTTTTCTTTAGTTTGTTGCTTTCTGTTTCTGTTTTTTTTTCTTGTTTTGTTTGTTTTCCGGCTGACAGCTTGACTGACATTCATTTTGTAAAATATTGCATAATATTAATAAACTTATATCGAAATTCCCTAAAATTTATTCAAATTGTTTTTAGAGGGAAAATAGAACAAAAATTTGATATAAATTTCTCTGAAATTAATTACGAATATCTTAACGGGAGAGAGAGTACGCTTAGATGAAATTAAAGAAATTTCCATCGAAAATAGAAGCAGAAAACTTTGAATCTTTGTTTTATTTTTCGTCATTAGTAAATTGTACCGACGTCAGTAGGCCAAAGACTTAAGTCTTTGTTACTGACCCAAACACACACGAGATCTCGAGATTAAAATTCATAGATGGCCGCGCAAAAATTTGTCAATTCGACTGCATTATTAAAACTAATTGCGGCATATGTTGAAAGGGAACACTTCGCGGTGCCTTATGTTGGTTTTTCGTATTCTAAATCCATATAAATTGTTTTTGTGGAAATCCAGATTTTAACGCTTCACTGCTTTCTCACCAAATATAATCATCAATTGTTGTTGTTGTTGTTGTTGTTGCTGTACTTTGAAATGTCGCGCTGTTTTCAGTTGCATTAATACAGGCATCCAAGCCGTGATTTTTACATCGTATATGAATGTGTAAGTCGCTGCGTTCATATACAAAAGAATTCCCACAAAATCCCACCAGATCATTGAAAATGATATATTATCTGTTCGGTCGCGTTAGAATGAAAGAACGAAAAAAAAAATGAAACATGTGCTCAAAACAAAACCGCGAAAGTAACAAATAATCAACCCCGCGTCTCTCAAGTGCTGTAAACCCGGAAAGCCTCTCTTGTTTATGTTACAATTTCCAATTTGTTTGCATTCACGACAATCGCTGCGATACTGTTGATGATGAATTAACGTAAACAAATATATTTTCAAAAAGAAAATTTTCCAATTGACAGATTGTGACAACGGAAAGCTATACACATGTGTAATGGGTTTGTGTAAAGGGACTGAAGCGCAGTCACTATAAATCTTGTGGCAAATTTGTTTATTTACTTTCTGTTTTTTTTTTTTTTATTTGAATCCATGGCAAAGGTATTTGTACCACCTTACCTCACCTTACCTCATAAGTATTCGTTGCAAATTATGTCATAGTTTAGTAACACGATCCGAATTCGGAATAAGAGCACAGGCGGTTTTCAAATATTCACCTCGGATGGCAAATATCCGGAATTCGGTTTAATTCGGAAAAAGGTTCATTGTTTTGCTTACATTAAATATCATCAAATTACGTCAAAACATGTTTGCAGGCAGATTCAGTTTACATATCAACATATATGCAGAGAGCGCTATTAAGAGATGGTCAAAGGCATTCTATAACCCTCTCAAGTTGCCAAAGGTTTACACGCTGCTCTTGTTCGACCGACTTTGAAATATTCATCCGTAGTCTGGACACCAAGTTATCAAGACTTCACATTGGCCTAATCGATGCTGTCTAATCCTTGGCGCTGCAGCATTTAGGCTGATATTCTCATTTGGAGATTCCTCCTTGTTCCTCCTTGGGAACAGTTTGATGTTCATTGACTGTCCTACGCTCGAAAGGAGACCTAAAATATTAGGTGTTGTCTTTATGGTAACCGGCTTAACACTTTTACTTCAGAGAATCTCATATGTACCGAATATCGTATATGGTGAGGAATGGAAGGCAAGCGAGGCTTTAGCAAATCATGGCAATTTTCGGTATCTTCTTGACCGATTACCGTAACGTTAAAAGTGCTTGCATCATATTAGGTAAGAAGAAATTTAAAATTATATAAAAATAACTCTGATAACATTAACTCTCCCGAATTGGAAATAGTGCCTGGAACAGGGGACAAACCATTGATAATAAAAAAAAAAAAAAAAACATTATAGCAGTTGTTCACTTAGTGGAAATTAATTGTGCTTAGGAAAGGAGCTAAAATCGTGGAAAAATGCCGTATATTTTATATAACATTGCTTGAGTTAAGGGTCAGCGGTTCTCAGGCTAACGGGAAGAATATCGTAAGTTTTATGGTGGAAATGCTTTATTGAAGTCAATAGCGGGCAAATGATTTGTTTTTCTCCGTTCGGAAAATTTCAATGTTTCAGACGCTATTTGCTCAAGTCGACCAAATTGTGTCGCTTGATAAAGTCTGCGAAGTCTATGAAAGCAAGAAAAACCCTATAGGCGGACTATTAGATGCTTTACACTTCTCCGCGAAATGCAGTCTTCGCGTTATTCAGTCGTTTTCGTAGTTATACACCAAAATTTATAAATTGATTTTTTGCAAAGGTCCAAAGGCCCCATAAAAGCCCCCCTTATTGGAGGGTGTTGAGAATGTCAACTTGCTTGGCTTAGATTTGCTTGCTCCTGTCCTAAGGGGCTGCAGTCTAGAGCTTCTCGCTATAGAATGACATGTTTTTTTTAATGGGAACCTCTTATATGCTTGGGTCCAAATTCCCTACGGCTTATTTTTATGCTGCTCATTGCTGTCAGGGATCAATTTTCATCGCAAAATATTACAAATGAAATGTTTTCATTGAAGGGCTTCCTTTCGGAATCGTGCCTTATATGGAATCGTGCTTAAAAAATCTATCCATGAAGTTCAAATCTGGTCCACTTAATATTGATGTCAAATTACTATCGCGAATCAAATTTTATCGTAAAATATAAAAATTCGGGCATTTTTTCCAGACGAAGATTCATTTTTCATTACAATCCTTATAGGAGATGGGATAAAAAAATGGACCTACGCCGTCAAAGTTCATTTCTATGTTAAATTATTATTATAAATGAATTTCTATCAAGAAATATGGAAAATTGGGTCTTTCTAATATATGAAGACTCAATTTCCGTAGGAATCGTTATATGGGAGGAGGGAGCTCAAGCCGCGATTTCAACTACTTAGCGACCCAGGTTTTTGGGAATTACTGTTCAAACGATACGAAGGCGACCCATTTGTGAGGGACAGTGTGTTGAATGCATATCGAATAAAAAGATGGCGGGGTTACGAGTGCAGTATGTATGTAGAATGTATTTATCGTGATTATCAAACTCTAGGCGATGCTTTGAGAAATATATAATTGATGTAAATTATAAACAAATTATGCCCCGGTTGTCTTTTGCCTTCAATGCCAGTTTTGACGTATTCGGCTCATTAACCGTTGTGCCGAAACTCCTAAAGGAGTGAAGAACGAAACATTCTGCGATTGCAAGTACGCACCTCAGCTACCCTTTTCTTTTTTATTATTTTGCTTCCAGTAAAGAAATCAGGCTAATAATAAACACATACACAAATAAACAAAAAATAAAAGAGAAAAAAAAAAGTAAAGAAAAGAAATAATTACTGAAGTAAACACAAAAAACGCAATAATGATGAATTTCCATAATTTGCAATTTCAATCCAAACGAAAGTCAACAATGACACAGAAGGTAGACAACAGTCGTGTTCGCGTTAGCAGTGGTAGCAGCCGGAGTAGTAACAATGTGAGGAAAGAAGAGACGATTTAATAAGGATATGTGCGGAAAGGACCCGTTACGTTGGCTGGTGAGATGGCAGAGGGTTTGTTTCATTTTTCTAAAACCTATAAATGAGTTTTTTTTTTTTTTTTTTTTTGATTTGCTGGAAATGAATAAGAAAAAGAAAACAAAAAACAAAAAACAAAAAACTATGCGTAGAACTAAGGGTTCATTAAAATTGAACCTTTGACCATCCCCTGAGATCAAATGAATACACGCTGAAAAGCATATCCTTCGTGCGTTCATCGTTCATCCCTTAGATACACAAACGCAGATGATTTCTCCGATAATAATACCCGCAACTGCGTGCCAGACATCAAAAACGGTTTTGAACGGTATGTGATTTTTGTTACAATTTCAATATTTTTTTTTTTTTCGTTTTGCTTTTGTTAAGCAAACCTTATTAAAAAGTTGACATTGTGTCAAACATGGCCGTACTCAACTTTAATGCCTCGGCATGCATGCGTTAAATTCTAACGTTCAACACGTTATAATCACTACAGCAGCGGAAGGTGGCGGTGGCGGTGGTGTGACAGTAATTATTACATACGTATACTTGTAATTGTGTCACATAACACCCCAGAAATGTCGTTTCTATCATACGAAGAGAACCAAAAAAAAACGAACTGAAGTTTTCATTTTGACCATTACGGAGCAACTCAAGAATAAGTAGCAAAGTAAGTTTTAGCCTTAGCTAATACTGTCTCGTATTGTGCCTTTAATCAACCGTCCGTGTTGACAGTTGCCCGCCTTAGGATAAATCTATAATTTCACACATCCTCTTATATGCGTTAGATCATCGAAATTGTCATAAAACGCAGATAAACGCGCACCGTAGAGAAGCTGCCTTAATTTACTTCTGCCCACAGGATATTTCGTTTTAATGATTTTGGCGGCACTTTTAAAACACACGCTTACTCACTCACACACTCACACACATATTCAAGAATTATTAGGTTTATTACAAATTGATTTGATTGCGAAGGCGCTTTACTTAGCGCCGCCGAACAACTTTAGTTCAGCGAACGAAATGAAAATTCTTTCGACGACTTTTTTTTGAAACAGTTAAAGAAGGTTTGGAAAGAATATGAGACGCTTGTATGATGTAAATGGATTGAAGTCGTAAAAAGTTGAAAATATTAAATACAGTCTAATATATTTAAAGTCTAGACTAAAGAGTTTGAAAATGTAAAGATGATTCTTTCTTATCAGGTCCCTCTTCCAGACAACAAATTGTGTTTGACAGTAGAGTTACCGAGTACGTCATTATGATCCTTTTACGAGCTTAAAAAAAAAAAAAAATGGTTATAAAAAATGTAAGGTAGCGACATTTTTCAGTGACCTTTAAGAACATGTAATCCAAATTTTTCTATCTGATACCGAAAGGGATCGTTTTGATCCGCCGTTTATGTGGATTCGCACATAGCCGCAAAAAAGAAGATGGGAAGATAAGGTTTGGCACAAATATTCTTTCATTGATCGATGGAAAACGGTACGTGAAAAAAGTAGGTGTGAGTTGCACACAAATACGCCCACATAAGATACGAACTTAAAACAACCTCGAAGAAAAATTAAAAATTTTTTTGTATTTTCGTTTATTAGTTTCGATTCCGCGAACACGATTTCGAAAGACTATAACTCGGATATCTGTTAGGACTACATTCGTGTTTTATTCGAAAATGGCTCCAACGGGCCTATTTATTGGTCCCCAGATGGCGGTGGAATTTTCATTGCTACCCACCCTACATCTTTGACTGCAATTCCAAAAATAAATCGATTTATTCAAGCATCCTGTATGGGGAGTAATGGAATTATTGCTCTCCCCATTTATCGGTGTTGAACACAAAAGTGTTTTGCACTCTAACTCGCATTTTACTTTCTTTTAATCGCAAGCAAATCCTAATAAGGCTTATGCAGTAACCAGGGAACGTAAATCGCATTAGCATGATACTTGAGCAGATGTTCGATATATTTAAAATTCACAAAACTCTAAAAGCATTTTGCGATCTACAACTTGTTGTAGTGTTCTTCAATATATTTATATATATACAGACATATTAAATATGTATATAACTGCAGAAGTACTGACGTCGACAATTGTCAACTTTTCAAAAGAACACTTGAGAGACACATTGCCTCATTAAAGGTGAGTGTGGTTGTTAAACTTTAGTGTTTAAAGGAACTATTTTCTCCTCCGCATTGTAAAAAGTAATGAACGATTATCGCTTTAGTTTAATTTTAATTAGCTACATAGCAGGCCGTGAGTCAATTACGCAAAGTAAGCGAAATTTTTCAAATTTCGCTTTTTTAGTGTAATTTAAAAAAATACACACACACCCATATGCATATTAGGAGGAACGGCCCGGAATCTGCCGATTCAGAGGAAAAGGTAGAGCACGCTCTATTTCACTGCAATAGGTTTGAGTACGGTGGACTTCAAGTAGAGAGAGAATGTGATATTAAAGGATATGACCGGCACTGACTGAAGCATCACAGACGTGTTTAGAAGGAAAGTGCTTCAAGAGCTGCGGCACGGGGAAGGATAGCGGCTGGAGAGAAGAAAAAGTGGAAGCCAATAGATCTAAGGTCCCATCACATAGTGCGCAGGAGGAGGGTGGTCGAAGTAATGTGTTGGCTGTTGGAATAGTTTTGGTACGTAGCCGTCTTGGATAGCTAATCGTGCATTCTGTTGATAGCGGCCAGTAGTAACTCGGGAAACTTTTTTGCCTCCAGCACGCATAGCAAAAAAAACACAAAAAAAAAACATATTACAAGGACTAAATTCACTGGTTCGTTTTGGTCCCCCTTTCTAAATACTATAGTTTTTTCTTAATGCATGGTAAAGTTGCTTTGAGACTTGTCCTTAAGGGCATCGCTGTGTTGTTTTCAAAGGGTAAACAGTTTCGAATGCGATTGGTAATAATTGGCAACAACCGTTCGATCGAGATAAGGAGAGAGGATCGTTAATGTCCGCCTTCTCCCGTTTGGATAACAAGTCACGTTAAACTCGTGATAGGTGATAAAGAAAATCGGTTTAAAGAGTTACAATCAATAACCACGCCAAGGTTAAATAACATTACAACCAGCCGATAGATTAATCCGTGAAAATCATGAATACGTGAACAATAAAAATAAATGTAACATAAATTGTAAGCGTTTAATGTTGAAGCGATTATAACTATGTCTAACTGACTTTATCTTTTTTTGGGGATCTATTATATATTTTCTTGATGAACCCCAAAAGGCTTCTCTTTCAATTTCTTCAAAAATGTTTAAAAGGTAATCTGAGTGAAATTGTGTCTTGCTCTCATCCGATTCCATGATTACTAATCAAATATCGCTTTAATCAATATCAAGGCTTAAGTGCTTCCTAATAAAGATCGCTTTTAAAAATTGTAATGTAATTGAAAATAAAACTAAGGTCTCGTTATTTCTTTAACAAAAAATGAACATCTGAACCCACAATGAAAAAATGCACCGAATCTCCTCTACTCATCAATGCTATCCTAAAGAAGACTAAGAAAAGGAAAACAACTACATTTTCATGCTCTATAATATCGGGTGGGCGCGGCTGATTTTTTCGATTATGTATGTGCTGTACTCTAAGAGTAACAGGCAAAAGAACACGGAAACCAAATGTCTTCTCACTTTTTGTTGTTTACGCGCGTGGGCCGGTTTGTGTTAATTCCAAATTGTTTTGAAAAATTGATAGGCGATAGCTTCATTTTTCGGAAGGGGAGAATATTTACCACAGATACTACAGTTGGACAGGCGGACAGATGGACAGATGGACAGATGTAGTTCTCATAGAAAATTGCAATACCAATTATATGTTTTCAAGGACAGTTAATTTCGAAATCGATTTATTGCTCCGAGTATTTAATAGATTTTAAAAATGCCTTTTGGCCAATACTTTAAAGTGTAGTAAGAATTTTCCCCAAAAAAAGTGAAATGCATTTGCTTTGCGAGCGGTTTAATTCGATTTAGTCGCCGCTTTTAAATTAAGCTGGACATATGAAAAACTAGTGTCGGACTATTAAAATAATTCCTTTTAACAAAGCTTTTTATATGTTATCACACATATACACGCGCGCGCGCGTACGTACACAAACACACAAACAAACACACAAATTGCATTTTTTTAATAACGCAACAATGCAAACAAATTTATTTGATTGATTAAAACAATAATAATGAAAAAAGGGAAAAAAGACAAGGAAGAAGAAGAAAGTGCAGGAAACTTTTCAATTTGTAATAAAACAAATTTCACGTTAACCATAGAATACGGGCATAAAAAAGTCCTTCATATAAATTAAATTATTGGAAATATGTGTTGAACGAGCAAAAACAAAAATGATGATCAACAAAAAAAAAAAACAAAATAAAATAAATAAAAAAAAAAAAACAGGCGAACGTGAAAGCGAGTCCAAGCAAAGGATTATAAAGGCTTGCAGGGTAAAAATAGGAGAAAAACGTATCTCACCAAAAATGACAATAAAAGTTCATCATCATCATCGTCATCAGTATCGACAACAACAATAACATCATCCAGCAATTGTTGGCATGGATTCATCAACAGCAATTTGTCGTTGGCAAGCTTGAGCAGACAAGAAAAATTCAAAATAAATTGCATATGCTTTGCTAACCCCGAAAACAATATAAAAAAGACCCAAAACAGACGAAATAATAAAACTGATGTGGGGGCAAAAAAGCAAAAAAAAAAAATGAAGAAAAAAGGAAAAAAGGAGGAAAAAAACAAAATCACATCGAAATCCTATGAATGGCTAACCACCGATCTATTCTTCTGTTCACTCTACTCCACTTTTTTTCTATATGAACATTTGAAACAAAGACAATTTAACTAAAGTTGTGTATTTTTTTCTTCCTCTTTTTTTTATTTTCAATTCTGCTTTCGATTCTGATAGGTTACGCAGTTGACATATGAATGTTTTCCATATACTTTGTACATCAATACTTTGTTCCATTCATTGTTTGTTGCCTAGCCATTGTAGAACAAGGATTAATTAATTTTGATTAAAATCTTTGGCTAAATGTAACCGTCTCCTCTAAAGACAATTGTTTTTTGTACAATTTTTGAAAAATTCGTTTTCAATAATTTTTAAATGCACGTTACGAGATTTTTTCTATGACCACAAACAACTGTTTCTTTTTTTCACTTTTTTTCACTTTTTCCCAGTTTTTTCCTTCTTCAGCAATTTAGCTAAAAATTCTTAACGAATTGCGTATTAAGCAGACTTGTGTATGCTCCCTTCGGGATGGAAATTTATCATACGAAGAGGGGTTACTTCGAACTGAGCGGGTCATCTCTAAACAATTTGCTTTATAAAACGAGTAAAACTGTTATATAGAAGCTGGGCTAAACTGATCCGTAAACACCCTACAACAAATCGTCTAATGCGATTCGTCATTAGTTTATGCGATAAAGTACCAAAGAATTATACGTCGTTTCCTCGTAAAGACATAGCTTGCGGGATAGCAGTTCAAATGCTCTTCTTATTATTTTTCAACTATTTTTGTCATAGATTGCTATACATTGGCCTTTGCCGGCGAATAAAGGCTTACGTTTAATAAGAAACCTTATGTGCGGTTTCATCCGCGAATTAGTTAGATGTACGTACGTAGTCCAAATTTTACAAGTTGAACCTTTTTGCCATGTGAAGGCTTACTCCTTGCAGGAACTGTTTATGGTAGGCATTCAAAAACCTGTCACATTCCGCCGATTTCGTTTGTCCCAAGCACTATGATCTAGCAAATTTTGGAAATTTTGGAGAATAATAAGTCTGTGGAATTGAGATAGACAGACATTTCCTTACCTTTACTGGCTTGTCTATTCGTCTGTTCACCTATCTGTCTTGAGTTATTGTGTTCAGCCTAAAGATCGATGATGAAATGTGATACATGGACGTGTGCTTTTGATATAACGACGAACACTATTGAAAATGGTTCGGATCGGGCGCCATATAATGTCTTATTTTGAAAAGCCTTTATATAAATAACTGTAGAGTTTCGTTTTATTATTAAGTTACTTTATATGCTAAATAGCATAGAAATAAATGAAGTGTAAGAACCATGATGCAGGCTAGGGGGACTGGGATGATAAAGTCGAAGGTCTTTGCTGTAAACAAATTGTTACCAGCTGCTTCTATCCAGCAAATCTACCGCTGAGTAATGCTTGGTTGTGTTATGGAACGTACATGATCGGGCCACATTTTTGACCACTTCGCATAGCAAATAAATGCCTTATCTTTAAGAGTCATTAACTGAGTAACTGTTTTAAGCGAAGCAATGTGTGTTCCTGGCATAAAGTAACATTTGTATTTACTGCAAATTATCGACTTCTGTCTGCTTAAGCCGGTTTTTAAGCTGAGTAATCATTATTCTGAACTCAAATGTTTATAAAATTTTTGCTAAAACACAATTCTAAGCTAATATTTAATTTTTCTTACAACTCTTTCGATAGATTATGTGTATAGTGCTATGTATATTAACTCTTTTTCTCCCTCTCTTTCTCTCTCTCTCTCTCTCTCTCTCTCTCTCTCTCTCTCTCTTAACCAGATCCCACATATGCTATTATTCTCACATAATTTACGCTTGATTACGAAATACCGCACAAAAGTACTTATACAAGCAAACCCATGCGATCGTAACAAGTTTTAACTCTTAGCGTTAAACTTACTTTTTGTGAAAATAAAAAGAAAATTTTGTTACACTAAATAAATCCTTTTTTGCTTTCACTCTAAACATAAGATGAACAAATAAACCGTTCGCTCTGTATTATATGAACAATGAATTGATTTTTATTGCACGATTGCAGTTTATAAAGTATCTTTGTATTATTTTCTTTCTTCAAAATACGCACATACACACAGGAACATAGGAGTTAGACAAGACGGTGGATTTAGTTTTCTGATATTCGGGTATGTTTTCTTCATTTCTGTTTTTTGTTTTTTATTCTGCGTTTTTGCCCACAATTTCTTCTGCTAAATTTTCGGTAAGTGCTTTTAACAATGAAATGGAGATGAAAAGGAAAAATTTGCAAAAAAAACTTATATCAAATATAAGCGTTAAGACGAATCATGGATACCCAACATTTGAGATTTAATTCAACCTGAACGACCAGATTTGTTTTCTTTCCTTTTTTTGCAGTGACGGACGGGACAAATTATATGCAGCTTAGACTGCATATTTCATTACACACATATATATATATATATATATATATATATATATATATATATATATATATATATATATATATATATATATATATATTTGTGTGTATGTGTTTTTGCGTGCATTCAGGTTCATATGTGTGTGCACATGTAACGATGCAGTGCCTGCGAGCGTGCGATATTTGACAGTACACTTCCATACAGGAAGGGAAGGGAGAAAGTTTTCGGTAATTAAAAACACTAAAAGCATTGTTTGCTCACAACTTTTTAATAGCATCGCGCGCAATGGCCGTATCTCAGTTTTAAAACGAGCCTAACGTAAGTCGAAAGAGAAATGTAAGACTGATTCGATTCTATTCTTCTCGATAAGACTTTAATATTGTTAGTAACATTTACCTGATGGGCAGAGAGGCACACAGCTACACACCCTTTTTATCGAAAGTAAACAACATATTTTATGGGATTTCTAGCCTCACGTCTTTCCATCCTTCAGAAATACATGGGCATAATTCTGCGACTTAGAAGCCATTGGATGTTTGCGATGGTATTCGGATGAACGAATGCGAAAATTTATTATAATAAAATTGAGATATGTATTTGCGATTATATAGTTTAGTTAACTTTACGAAATTGTTAAGAATAATGCCTGAGATCAAGGTCTGTCTTCTAGATGCACTTTCAAAAGAGTTGAGAACACTAAGAGCAAGACTATTTAGTCTTTAATATATAATCGAAGGGTATTTCAATTGTTCGCACGATTGCTAAGAAGTGTTCGATAAGCAAAGTAAGCTAAATAAATGAAAATTGTCGATTGTTTGATACCTATAAGTACAACGTACTCATAGACCGACTTGAAAAGATGCTTGATTGAGTCGGTTGTCAAAAGGGGAAAAAGAAGAAAAATCAAGATTCCATTTTTTTTCATTTACATAATGTGTTAAGATCGACAAGCAAGAGGGTTTGGACGATTCGACTATTTATTTAACTCTTATTTACTTACTTAAAATTTATAATTACTTAGTCTTCATTATTATTAATTTAACAACAGAAATAAGTTCCAAGACTAAAGTTTTAAAGCGTTAGCATATCTAAGGCTATCGGCTTTTTATAAAAAACTCTACCCTGCTTTAGATTTGAACCCACGCCCATTGACTTCTTTAGGCATGGTCATTTTATTTACTCGGCCGCTGAGGCCGTTTACTGTTATTATTTATTTAAATTCTACTTTTATCCAGTTTTCCATTTCTCTGAATTTCCCGATAGTGCTTTGTCTGCTGACGAGGAATAAAAATTTTAGATGAGATCCCTGATGAATACTGCATTCTTAATAAATCTAATCTAACTGAACATTCTAAGTGAATCTGGGAGACTCAGCGCTAAGAGCCGATGCACTCAACTTCCATTGCTATCGCAATTTGTACTGCATAAGGATTAAACAACGCGCATGGAATACAGGCTCATGGCCGAATCTTTTATACCCATCACCGTGATTCTAAAGATTACAAAAAAGGGGAAAAAACTAAATTTTCATACTCTACAATATTGGGTGGGCGTGTCTGATTTTTCTATTTTTAGAATAAATGCGCAAATTTATTACGTGCATGTGTTGCATTTTATGAGTAAAAGCCAAAGAAAGACCGGAAAGCAAAGACACTTTTTGTTGCATGTACACGCGGGCGGTATAGGCTTGTCCTCTAATAGGCTTCATAGGGTCATTTTGAAATTCTTTTGCAAATTTGTAGGCGATATATTCATTTCGACTCAAATAATACACAGTTGTGCAGACAGACAGATTGACAGACGAGCAGAAGGACATGTTCAGGTGCATTCCAAATTTGAAAGGGATCAAGAATTTATGTACTTTACGGGGTTTCGCAGCTTATTTCTGCGCCTTATAAAGGTATTGAAGAACAAATTAAATTTTAATATACTATAATATTGGGCAGCCGCGGTGAGTTTTTCCTCTTTTGTACAGATGTTACATCGCCCATAGAATATGCGTTCAAATTTTTGTACGTTTACCGGGTATGGTTTATGAGTAATCAGCTAAAAAACGTAGGTATTCTCAGTTTGCCTGGTGCTGTAGGTGTGTTCTTCGACAGATTTCGCCCATTTTCAACGCCAACCCGTGTGCAACAAACTCCAGTGTTCCTCTCAAATTTCAAGTCGATAGCTTCATTTTTACGTCGAATGTTTACGAATGTTTATAACGCAGACGGCCAGACTGACATGCTTAAATCGATTTAGAATTTGATGCTTATCAAAAATATATAAATACTTTGTGGAGTCTCTGGTGCTTACTTCTGGGTGTTGCAAACATTTTGAAAAACTGAATATACCATAGAAGCAAATCTGGTATATGTGTTGTACTTTATGAGTAACATCCACAAAGCACGACAAGCAAAGATGTTCACAGTTTTTGATGGTTGGTGATGGTGGTTTCCGATGGTGGTCATTTCCGAATTCTGTTTATAAATTTGTAGACGATATCTCAATTTTTCTGAGTGGCGAATATTCACCACAGATACTGCAGTTGGCAAGGCAGACATATAATGGACAGACGAACAGATAAACATACTCAGAAATTTATATATTTTATGGGGCTCTTTAAGCTTCTTTCTCCGTAAAGGTATTGAAAAAAGAAAATCAAATTTTGATACACTATAACGTTGTGTAGCCGGGACCAATGCTTCCCGTTTTCGTAGAGTTACTACAGCATCGCCCGCAGACTGTATTTTACAATTTTTGTAGATTTATCGTTTGTAATTAATAAGCAATGAGCAAAAAGCAAATTTTGTATTACTTTTAAAAACAGAGGAGTTCTCAGCTTACGTGGTACTACAAGTATGTCCTTGGAACGAAGGACATGCTTGCAGGAACTTGCAATGCTTCTGCCAAACTTGAAGTCGATTGCTTCATGTTTGCGGCCGGAGGAATGTTTACAATCGACATTATACACATGGGCGGATGAGCAGGCAGACAGACGGACATGCTCATAGTGATTCGATCGATTTTCTCCCAAATTAAGAAAATCTCTATCCGCTAAATGTTTAACAAATACGGGTGGAGAAGGAGATTGGGATTATTTTAAGGAAACTAAATGTATTTAGAAACTTCTTCGCCCTCACTTTTAGAGATGTGACAGGGAGAACGATAAAATTAATAATTTCTTGTAGAGAGTCTGTCAAGAAAAGAAAAAAGAACAAAAGAAATGAAACGAAAAAATTCGTTCTCTTTCTCACTCAATTTCAGTTCATATCACTGCTCTATTTATTTAGTCAAGTCAAGGCAAAGGCATAGGCAAACACTAGATGCATATAAATCTTAGCAGAACATGTACTTACTTGGCAAGGCGTGGAAAGAATGGAGGGGAGACGAGCGAAGCTATTTTGTGGCATATTGTTGAATAGCAGAGTAAATGTAAAAGAAATTCGTTTTTGATAATGTTGAAAGCGCGATTTTTTCGCACTTGAGTGCCTGATTTTTATTAGTCGAAATTCTTTTAGATACGTTTCTTTACCAATCTTTAGCAATCTTTAGCAAAGTTTATATTTTGTTTTAGTTTTTGCTTTACATCTCCTCACTAAACAATCGAGACAATCGAGTTATTTTATAAAATGCTTTATGTATTGCGAGCGTAAGCGTAAGCGAGAGGTGAAGCTTGGCCCTATCGAGAAGGGCGGCAAAGTTAAACAAACAAAGATTCAATTTCATTGTTCAGAACAAACGAATAAAAAAGGAAGAACCGAAATACTAGCTTCTTCTCTCTTTCTTTTTTATAACAATTTCGAATTTTGTTACCCGATTATACGTTCATATATATTGTAAAGAAGCAGAAAAACAAAAAAACGAAAGAAAACAAACAAAGCAAGAGATGTGTGAGTATAATATTTGTTTAACTTTTTTTTAGTGCGATTTTTGCGAACTTTGTCTTTGGCCCGCACTAGTTCGACAATCTTTCCGTTTTTTCTTTTTTTTTTTTTTTTAATGAAATTGTCAATTTTTATAATGGTCTATCATTTTCTAAAGGAAATGATAAGGAAAAGAAATATTTTAGCGAAAGAAAC
Source organism: Glossina austeni (assembly GCA_000688735.1). NCBI lineage: Eukaryota > Metazoa > Arthropoda > Insecta > Diptera > Glossinidae > Glossina > Glossina austeni. The sequence goes on along the minus strand of KK502404.1, from coordinate 1,220,219 downwards.
TTCAGTGATTTTCTGTTTAGGTAGACTTTAGATATGAAAATAAAACGTAAATTGTGTGTAAAGATAAAAACGATTCAGGAAAATATTTCCTCTCATTCGATGTTCGAGTGGTCACTACCCTACAGAAGTTATGTTTTATTCATTGACTGTTTGCAACGCATACAGTTACGCATAAATCAAAGATTTCATGATTCTCTATATATCGAAATCGATTTCATAATAATGCCCGACTTGTTTGCACTGACATCATAGCTAAGATCGCAAAATTTTCCTTGTTATTCGTGTTAAGGTAAGCAATCTAACCGCCCGCTTGCTATTTTTAAACAAAGAGAATAAAAAAATATCTTCACTATTCTTTCTTTTTCTAAACTATGGAAATAAATTTGTAAGAATGTTTCGTAATAAAATTTTCGCCGTAATCAAATTCGGAAATTCAGCTGAAGTTGATAAGCCATCCGACCGTAAATGCGATCACCACCATCCCTAGAAGAGTGTGGAAGCACGGATTTGCATGTAGGGTGTTAGGGTCGAATAGTATCAGAATATTTTTATCTTTATATACAAAAGACATTACACTCTCGATAGATCGAATGAAAAGAGTCTGGAAATTACATCAGCAATCAAGTGTTGTGTGCAAGTTGGTACTGGATGTTAAAAGGTTCGGCTTAAGCCTAATAAAAATTGTTTATTGATTCCTTTCTCTACTTTTTTTTTTTTTTTTTTTTTGCTTTTCTTAAAGTCAATCCTTTTAACCAACTTACGAGGAGTTTTCTTCAACCCTTTTGCACTTTTGATTAAAGTCTCAATATATTAAAGGTACTGAAATATATATATGCAAATGTATATATAGTACGTATAAAGAAGGGCTTGTGCAATATGTCACGTTTATGTCGTCTACTCAAATATGAAGTGTTTATTGTGCAATGTTTTTGATGTTCAATTTTGAAAGAAAACAAAATAAAAAGGGTTAAATGTATGAACGACATAAATCTAAAAGAAATGAATGTTCTTTTATTAGCAATCGAAACAATCAAGGAAGAGCAACAAGTCGTTCTTTTTTCTTTTGCTTCTTTGTTTTAACAAAATGGGGGAGAAATAGGTAAGAAGAGGCAAAAAAAAATTGAAAGGATGCAAATCATTTTGTTTAATGGATAGCTAATGAATATTAATTAAGTTAGGCTAATTTTTTTTTCCTTCTTTTATCCCCACCACCCGAGGATGGCAGACGTATCCATTGTTTCAGAACCTTTCCAACGCCCTGAAGCCTCACGAAGAATATATATATTCTTGACCAGCATCAAATTCTGCATCGATTTAAGCACGTCCGTCTGTTCGTCCGTGTTATATTAGTTGCGAACATTCCCCTGGCCGCAAAAAAGAAAGTTATTGACTTCAAATTTGGAAGTTCGTGAACGCAGGTTGGTATTGAAAATGGGCCAAATCATTCGAAGGACCCGCCTAGAGTACCATGCAAATTAAGACCACCTCTATTCTTCAAAAGGAGAAAAAATTTGATTTTTTGCTCATCACTCATCAGAGTATAGCAGAAAAATCTACAAAAATTTGAACGTATATTCCATGGATGACGCTGCGTGTATCTATTTTTAGAGTATATCAAGATTTAATTTTTTTTCATACTTTTGTAACGGGCAGAAACAAGCTTAAAAAACGCATAAAGTATTTAAACTCTCAGCCACTTTTGAATTCGGAATACACGGAAGCATGCCCGTGTGTTCATATCCGTCCGTCTGTCCTAACAAGCGGTGTGGTATCACGCAGGCGTGGTACACATTGTCACGTTCGCAGAAACAAAGATATCGCCTAAAAATTTGCCAAAAGAACACACCTACACACGCCCACAAGTCTATACGATCAAAACTGAAAACACCATTGTTTTCCGTGTCTTCTTCTCGTTACTCATAAACCACAACTGATACACGATATAAATTCTCGCAAAATTTTTCTACAAGTATATCAAAAATCAGCCACGCCCACCCAATATTATAGAATATATAAATTTCCATCTTCTTTTCAATCTTTTATAGGATAAGAGTGGTGACAAAAATCAGCCACGCCCACCCAATATTATAGAATATACAAATTTCCACCTTCTTTTCAATCTTTTATAGGATAAGAGTGATGACTTTACTTATAGTAAATACTTGACAAAATATTGGGTCGAAAAGTGAAGGTAGTATTACTTGATATTAAATCGACCATAATTTGACTAAAGGAAATCCATAAATGCATTACAATCTTTTCAAGACATCATATTCATGACCACTAACTAGTATTTAGTGACATTAGAGGAAATATTTTGGATCCGTTTTTAAATAAAAAGTTACGTAAGAAAGATCCGTTGATCTTGAAGGTGGGACAACGTGATTTTATATCATTAGTAAATATTAAATAGTTAGTTAAACTAAATCAAGAAAACTAAAACTAAATCAAAAAAATATTGAAAAAGAGAAAAAACATTCTTTCACCTTTTATGTAATACGTTTGCCAAAGATTCAAAATCTACGACGCATAGTAGGCTTGTAAAGCCTTCTCAACTTTCTTTTGTTGTTATCAATTCGAGGGCTCCATAGACCCATGGATATCGATCAATATATTTTGCTAGAGAAAACCAAATAATTTTTTGGTAAAATTCTCTTTCGAAGGTGTTAAAATCATTCCAAGCTTTCTCAAAATATTAACTAGTGCTCACAATAATCGTTTTATTGGGTTTGAACCTTCTCTTGAAATTTGCAAGCAGATAATAGTTGCCGGCCGACAGATCTGCAGAATACCGTAGACGAGGAGGCAACTCGAATGTTCATCGACGAAATTTTTCCATTTTTTCCGTCAATCACTGCACGCTCGAGTTGCCAAGTAGGCAAAAATCGCAACTACTAAGTCTGTCTTACTGGGTTCAAATGTCAATGAGGTAGAGGTTACCTTGGTTGTGGAAACAGTGAGTACCTAGTTCGTAAAGGCGTAACACTTATCGATTGGCAACACACCCAGTAGGCTGCACACGCTTCCTTATTTCTTTCTCTTCTTCTTACCTTACTTCTTTCTGGCCAATACCGTATTACTCGAGTGGGGGGACATACTCTAAGTTATTGTTACATGACATTGTTACGCTGATACATTGTTTCTGCTTTGAATAAAGTCGATGCAGAGTTGCAAAGCAACTGTCTCGGCACTAAGTTTTCTTACGAAATAGTGAATAGATTGCCTGTCGACAGCTTTAAAATGTTAGCTATCGCTTGAAGCTTGACCTTACGATTACCCGGAATAATTAGCTTGGATTGGGGCACTTTTTTTGCCGCTCCCCATATAACGCACTGGGCATTCTAAATTGTTGTTCCAACTTTGAAGCGAACGGAGCAATTTTTTGAACCCTCTTCCCATGGAAAGTTCTAATTTTCAATATTTCGTTGGAACAAAAGAAAAATTCCCGATTTTTGATATTTTATGGTTCAAATTAGTTCATAAGAACAGTTTGACACGACACCTAACTGTATCAAATTCGGATCAGATAGCTGAATACATATAGGACCCTTTTTAGGGATTCTCATGAAATATGATATACATAATAATAATAATAATTTGGCATAAAAATGAACTAAATCTAGTTTGAGTCCTACGGAACTACTTTTTAGACCTCATCCCGCAAGGGGTCCTCATGATTAATAAATCCTTTAGCAAAAGAAAGCGAGTTTTTAATACTTTGTGTTGAGAATTGCACTTAGAAATTAACCGTGGGAAATATGACTCACATGGGTTTATAGACGAGATAGGAATTGTGGTGGAAAGTAAGCCTTTATTTGGCGCGAAGTGTAATTTGCTGTTTTGTATAACAGAAAGCGGTGAAAAATAGTAAAATACTTGACAACTAAATTAACTTTGCAAAATTTGGATCTCATCAGCGGATGCTTTAAGTACGCACTGGTCGCTTTTGCCCGACCGTGATGTTCTCAGCTGCTAAAAATAATGAAATTCGAATTTTCGTTGTTCCAAAAATAATAAGAGTATCGTCAATAGAACGATTGAAGCTCGTAAACGAATGGTCGAAATGGCGTAAAATTTTGACGGGCGTCTTTTATTTATCAGGAATGATATTTATATGTGGGGAATCATTAAGCGTTGTGCTAGAAGCTTGTGTCAACTGACATCTCACGTTCGCTCAACCCGTTGTTATATGCAAAAGATAAACTGATTTTCTTCTGAAACGCCAAAGACTGTAAAGACTACAAATACACGATTGAATGGCCGGTTAAAGAAATCCCCCGCAAAGAAAAAATAGAATCTGGACAAGATCGGACAGTGGTGTACAGCTGAGCTGCAAACTTCACAGAATTACGGTGTAGCGACGTTAACTCCAAATCATTATCGATGGCGTTAAAGTCATTTCCCCAGTTAACCCCAATTGGCGTTTATGATACGAGGAGATCTTCAATTTCTATTAAAATTCGTTCCACAAATGTTTTAAGGCATTTTGAGTTCGAAATTCGCTCGATTTTCGTTACGATCTTAAGTAATGATTTAATAAAATTATCAACTCTTAGTTTATCTTCTTTTTTTTTTAATTTTTCACTTTCTCACTCGACAAACGCAGTCAACTCAGTCTTAGCAACGTGTGCCCTTTCTCTTAACTTAAAAGACATTTTTGTTGCAGATTGTCATTTAAATCTAAGAGAAATACACGCTTCAACGTTAACTAATATTAATTCTTGCAACCACTTCAACTATACAATAATTGTTTTGCTTAAAAGGAAAGACGCTAACAATTTAACATCTTAATCTTAATATCTGCTATGTGAAAATGTTACTTATTCACTCTTTATCCTTGCTATGGACTCTTCGTCCTCATCCTGGCGATTTTCAAAGTTTTCAACTTTTGCCCAGCGTATCAAAATGTGTTTATGAAGGTGTTTAACGTGAGCGTAGCTACACGACGTACTTATTGTATAAAAGTCAAAAGTTTGATTTGAATTCGCTAAGGGTGGAAGGAAGGAAGGAAGGAAGGAAGGAAGGAAGGAAGGAAGGAAGGTAAAAATATCTTGGCATTTTGTAAAAGGCTTTTGTGTAGCGTTTATGAAATTTTCAAAGATTTTCTCGAATGATTTCTTATTTAATTATACACATTTTAATATATTAATTAATTTTATTTAATAAAAAGGAAAAAAAAACTTTCTCTTAGATTCGAAGAATTTGTGTGTGCGGTTTATACGATATAATAAAAAACAAAAAACAAAAAAAAAAAACAAATAAATACAACCAAAACAACCAAAAGGAGTGAAAGTATAAGAGGATGAAAAAAAAAAAAAAAACAAAATTTAATTAATTTTTGGCTTGATTGCGTTTTAAAGGCTTCAATATACATTAAGAAGGCTAAGAGATCTGGCCTTTCTGCTCTATTCGGTGTTTTGTTACATTCTCTATGTGTGAACTTATGTGTTTCCCTAAGCGAGTGTGAGTATATATTTTAGTTTTTACATAAGCCATATTAAAATCATTTACTTAAATTGTTGTTTTTGCCTTTTGTTATATTCCTAGTTATTTATACGGTAATAACTTTTTCTTCTTTTTGTTTTTTTTTTGCTGTTAAAATAAAACAAACCACAAAATTTGGAGAACGTAATAAGAAAACGTTTTGCGTGTTAAACAGACGATTAGATGGATGGATGGATGGATGGACGGATGGATGCATGCATGGATGGATGCCTATCATAATTACTATTTAAAATTTTATATACGTATTATTTAATATATTTATTAATTTAGTTTTATTCATTATTGAGCATACAAAAGAAAACACATATACACACACAACATAAAAGTTAACCTCTACTTTATCCCCCTATTTACTTCGTTTACGAGTTCAGTTTAATTTAACTAACACGCACGTATATGATACACGAGGCCCAGACTTCCGTAAAATTTCAATAGTTTGAAGTGGTTTTTTCATATTTTCGCTGGATTTTGTTTTTATTTTCTGTAAAATAAATTGGCAATAAAAATCAAATATAAAGCAATTTTCTAAGATTAAAGTACAAACCCACTCAATTTTTATGAAAAGCTTACAAATATTTCATATAACATGAAGTAGACTTAATTAAAATAAACCCCTAAATTTTACGATAACCATTTGATTACAATAATGTCATGGCCGTATATCATAGTTTACTCATTTTTATAGCGAAAAATATATGACGATTTTGTTTTTTTTTTTAACTTCGTCCTTAAGTCCTAAGCAACCGTTTAATTGTCTAAACATAAACGTTAAAATTTTGAGCATATGCTGCAAGCATTGATTGGTCGATGCGATCAGTTTATATGCGATCAAGTATCGGCATCGATAAGTTGACTCAAATCTTGCCTTTAGCCCGTAATGACAGACATTCTACAGACAAGAGAAAATTGCTTAATTACTCAAAAATCAAAAAGACGCACGGAAATACATATATTAAAACAATAAGGTCGAGTAATTTGCAAAATGGACTTAAGTCATTTTCACTATAAACGGCTCAATTCTATAATTCTAAAGATCGTCGTAAAAAACATCGCTGCAATTTTATCGAAATAAAGCTGTTATCGTCGTTCCGAACGTTCCGCAACTTTTTCAATGGAAAAATTTCGCAGAACAGAAAGCGCTCGGATCAAGTTTTCTACTTCAGAAGAAAATATTGCAAAAAACCTAACAAGTCGGCAGTTCGTCTATGTTGCAGCACGAGGGGCATGTGAACGCTACAAAGCACTCAAATTAGGCAGGAAAGTGGAAGTTACACTAACTTATTTTTGCCGATGTTGAACGATTACGAAGACCAGCAGCTGATAACTTAAAGGTCATCGAAAAAATTCTAAAGATCTTAAGAGATGAACAAATCCCTTAAATTAGCCCAATTCCAGTATTGTGACAATTGCTTGGAGCGTGAAAACCCTTAATTTGCTTTATTAATAGCTTTTAATGTCCAATTCGACAAACGTGGTCGACCTGCCTTCGTAGGCACTAACAAAAACAATAAAGAAATTTCTTAAAGGACATAAACCATACCGTGCATCAAATAGTCTGTGAAAAATGTGTAGAGCACTTAGTGACTGAAATATTCCTTTTCGAATTGATGGTTATTCGAATATGTATAAGAGCGACTTGAGATAGAATCATCCATTATTCGACTATTACTCGATTCGGATACATTTTCTATAATAAATCCTTTTTAGGTAACGCGATGTTCATGCGCTACACTGCTTATATAGTACAAGAGTGTATTAAGTTTGTGCGGATGCATCCAGCACCCAGAAAGGCTTGAGGTAGACCAAACTTTTACTATACCGATCGTTTCAACATCTAAGGCTGTCTGTTCGCCTGGCCGCCTGGCCGCGTGTCCTTCTGTCCTTCTGTCTTGTTTATGAAATCGCCTTCTGTTATGTATAAACGTCCCTGCAACTAATAAGCCCTTGTGTGGCAACAACATCCAACCATCAACATTTTATGCTGAAAATTGTTACCAATTACAGGTTTGATATAAAAATTCGTAATAAATTTTGATCACGTTTATCCATATTTCAGAACCCCTTTCATACAGAGGATCGGCTGAAGAGGAGACCTTCATAAATAATAACAAAGGATTATATACAACAAAGGATATTATAACGTAGACATAGTAAGCAATTGTGTTGGGTGTTGTAGTATGCGGTACTTTACAGTCAGATTTGCTTGACTATGACATTTTAGCATGTTTTTTATGCTTTATGTGAATATGTGCATATTTTTTATTTTTTTTTTTTATACGTACCTTTGTTTGAGTGTCTTTCCAGATGAGGATCTTTAATACCTGAAATTAGATAAGAGAAAAGAAAAAATATAAATATTTTGCGTTAGTGTGGAAAAAATCTTAATTTACGCACATTTTCTACACATTTATCAAAGCCATTATATACATTACATGGCTATCAAAAGCATTTTTGCTCCTATGGCGTAGCTCTAGCACCCTTCTCTTCTAACTCTCTTTCTCTCTCTCTCTCTTATACTCTCGCTTTATAGCTTGCTGGCAAACATTAATCCAAATTAATTTTATGTAATTAAAATCACCTTGAAGCATAACGAAAGACCAACGGAATAGAACCCAATGACCATTTCAGTGATGTGTTCATATATTAAAGATTACGTATGCTTGTGCATATATATATATACATACGTGTGCACGTATGCGTGTATGTGTGTATGTGTCCCTGTGTAAAACTGAAAGCGATTAAATGCTATTTATGGTTATTTGGCGGCTGCCACATAAATTAAACTTTAAGAATCATTTAACGCATGAATTAAAGGGAAACAGCTTGAAACGACCAGAAATCATCGAGAAACAGTTAAGAAAAGTCGCACGAATGTAACAGAAAAGCACGTTAAACACCTATTAAGGATGAATGTAAGAATGCATTAAAAAAAGTAAATAGAATTAAAATAAACTAAATAATAAAATGAATTGAAATCCAAGCAAGTCATAAATGAATCTTTGAAGAATGAAACGACTTTTCATTAAAACTTTCTGCGCGAAATTAACTTTAGTTCTTCCAGATATTGGCTTGGCTTGGCTACAAAGCGTACATTTTTTTTTTTTTTGCATTATCTATCTGTGGATATTTGCTACTAACATCTGCTCTTATGACGTTACCAGACATTTTCCCAAAAACCTCCTTTAAAGATTCTTTTATTATTGTTTCATCACTGATAAGACTAATCGCAGTAATCAAGGCTTCAGACTCTTCTTCACTTATCTTTATCCTGTTTCCTGCTGTAAATGAAAATTCTCCATAATTTCAATATCAGACTTTGTTCACTCGAAACTATTGACATAATTAGTATTGGCCGTTGTAAGTTGTTGGCTTGAGACGCAGGATTCAGATTTGGGCCATAACTTAGGATTGCACCCGCAATAAAGAAAATATCGGATTTTCGCTATAAGTAATTGCGGTCATTACTTTTTAATTGAACCTTTGATGCCTTACGTATACGAAATGACAATTTGCTTGCAGTGGTAGACGTATTGTAAAGGTATTCTTGTGCCCTCAGAGCACTGGATGTAAACAAAATGTGGTGGTCACTGCCGTCAGTTCACAGCTGCCGATGTCGAATGCGCATTCGACTCAAGACGCTTTTTCATTAATATCGTTTTGCGAGCTTGTACGAGCCAATTCCTGTCGAGTCGAGAGAAGTTCTACACTCGATGCATGTACGTCGCCATATTTGTGATATCACTGGCGTGGGCATGGCAATGAAAAATGCAAAGATACGAATAGAAAGAGAAAGAAAGCGAACAATCGAGTTGTAAGTAAAATAATGCAAGCGAACTAGTTTTGAAATTAAAGAGCGTAAGTAAGTGTAAATATTTAGCATTTAGAATTTAATCCGAGAAACGATGGATTCCACCATTTCCCTCTCACTTTAGGCAAGTTTGTGTGAACAATCAATTGATTGTAAAGGCCATGTAAACATGCAAGGCATGTATTAAAGAGGAAAGGGGTGACTCATTTTCCTTTAACAGACTTTAAACAATTTATTTGATCGATAAAAAACTCCCAGAGGCAAACTAAAAACTTTGTACTCGTAAAATATTTCCTTCATTATACCCCCTACGTCACTTGTGGTGCAAGGGGCACACCAAGTTGTGCGGATGTGTGCAGTGGACAGAAAGAATTGGGATAGAGCCATTTTTTATTATACGGATACGGACGATTCAGGATCGCTTGCGGCATCGGTCTAAGCTTATCTGTCCGCCTGTTTGCCTTGTTTTCTTGTGATCAATTTTTAACATATTTTGATGAAACTTGGCACACCGATGTATTCTGCCCCTCGGTATTCTGACACTCTATTGAAAATGGCTCGGATAAGACGACATATTCAAACGCTCGCCATATGATGTCTTATTTTGAAAAGTCCCTATGAAGTCCAATATGAATAATTGTACGGTACTGTAGAGTATTTAATGGTGGATCCTGCTGCTCTATAGTGTACATATTGATGTGAGTCCCTCTTATTTTGTAGGCACATTTTTCCATATTTTTCTTTTTCTTTTTAGACAGGAAAGCGCATCTACTTTAACCGCTTGACTGAACTAAATTATTAAATTGGTCGATTTGCATTATTGTTGCCCGCATTATGAAGATGCTAAGTTGTATCATATTCAGCACAAAAATCCTCAATACTTAACTCATTAGAATCTATTCTATGCAAAGTTTTTCTCTTATCACTCTTCTTCTTGCTAGATTTGCAGTAGCGATAAATTATGTTTTCTTGATTTTCTTGATACATGTGTGATTCAAACTCGGCCCATTAAATTCCTTTTACTCATCTAATTTTATTCGTTTTGAAAATTGTAAGTACACCAAGCGTCGAAAACTTCTGTCAAAGCATCTGGACACTTAATTGCTTCCCACGGAGGATATTTTCAGTAGAGATCAAAGGATCAGAACGAATAGAAAATTGTGCAAAGCATTTCAAAATTACTAATTAAATGACAATAACTTTAATATCTAGCTAAGATGCATCCTTGCCTCCTTCCTTGTTGTTCATACTTTGCGCTTGATCGTAAAAACATTACAAACGATTCCTTACGTGAAGCGTATACTGATTTATTTTTATTTATTTTTTTTTGTATGTTTCCTAAACTGTTTCCTTCTCCGATACACATTCCAGTAAATGATCAATTCTGCTTATAGCACTTCTTTTCGTATGGAGAACACTTTTCTTAACACTTCCAAAGCTTTGTTTTTTTCTTTTTTTTAGAAAGACAAAAAAAGAAAGTTTTTTTTTAAGTTGAAAAATAATTTAAATTCTATTAAACAAAGTATTTCGATTTCGAGTCAATGCAAAGTAAGTCAACATTACCCTTGCGATAATTGCTTACTTCAAATATCAACATCGGTTGGGGCTTCAACTGATTGAATGCTGAGTGACTAAAATGCCGGTGTAAGAAGCAACCGAGAAGACAACCAAGGCTCATGTGTAGTGGCAATCGTGTATTTTCCTACTGTAGTGATGCATTAGCTAAATAGCGGTACTTAGGAAAAATACATATTTTTTTGTTTTAAATAATGATTCACGCATACACTTATATGCAGCATGTGATCCAATCAATATACGGAAAGGTAGACAGAGAAAAGTGAAGAAATTTAAAATGATTCACCGACGGTATGCTTAGCCGTCACGTAAACTTGCCAATTGACGTTTAGCGTATGGTGTGCATGATTGTAGGTAATAATCATCACATATTTAGTTTTTATTAGATTATGAGAAATAAAAATTCTTTTTTTAAAAATGTGAAGAATCTTTTGACCTGAAAACTTGAATTTGAAATCAACAAAAGAATCAAAGGATAAAGTGGTCTTGCACTTAAATATATTCGCATTTAAAGTCAGGCTTGTTAAAATTGAATTTTCAAGCGGAAATGCTGCTTGAAAGCATAACTTTTTGGTAACTAGAGGAGAGAAAAGCACCTCTAACTAAAGTGGTTGGTGGTAATTGAAGAACTAACGACTATATATATACAGTCAACCATTTATTCAGTCAGTCAGTCAGTTAGTCAGTTAGTCAGTCAGTCAGTCAGTCAGCCAGCAGAACTGACACGCTAAGCATAAAGATGGCGTTGCAACGGTTTTACTGACATTTTTCGAGAAAAAAAAAAAGAAAACGAAAAAGAAAAAGAAAAAACAAAACAAAGACTTATTCGAGTATGTTTAGTTAGTTTGATATGAGCGTTTCTATGCATGTCTGCCTGTTCCATTGTTTGCTTGTGTGTGTGTATTTAAGTTATATGGTACTAATGTATGCAAGTGTGCGTCTTGCAATTTTTGTAAAGCTGTAAGCTGTAATACGCTGTTGTTGTGGTTGTTGGCTGCTAGCATTGTTGGGGACTCGTAAGCAATTTCATGGCTGTATGGGTTTCACAACTTTTGTTTAAAATTTTTTTCTATGTTGGGTTATTTTTTTTTCTTTCTTCGCTCATTTTTGTTAAGGTTTTATTTCTGTTAATTGAATGAACACAACGTGAACAGTGAATGATAAGAGGAGAGAAGGAGAGAGTGAGAGAACAACAGCAGACTGATTTATAAAATGGGGTCGGTTTTTTTTGCTTTTGCTTTTGCTTTTTCTTTATTATTATTATTATTTTTATTTATTTATTTATTTTTTTCCTTTTTTTTTTTTTTTTTTTTTTTTTTTTTTTTTTTTTTTTTTTTTTTAAAA
>KK502404.1:1133717-1203795 GCA_000688735.1 Glossina austeni | reverse complement strand
GAATGTTTTTTTTTTTTGTTTTTCTTTTTTTTTTTCCTTTCTTTTTTTTTTTTTTTTTTTTTTTTTTTTTTTTCAGGTGCAGGTGAACTCATCTATAGAATACAGACGAAACTTTTATTCATTCTATTCGTTGCAGTTCATGCCACTTCTTGTTCCATTTAAGAAGCAGCGGTGTGTTCTTTATGTAGTGTTATAGGCGTGTTCTTCTACTTCTTTCCATTTTCAATGCAGATTTACTTGAATGAATTTCCAATCCTTTTAAGAAATTTGAAACTGACGCGATGGAGAGAACGCTTATCAACGGCATAGATACACAAATGGAAGAAAATTTATGCCTGCCTCGATTCAGAATTTAGTGATCTTTACCAATACACGTATGCATAATATGTGTACACTTTGACGGACCTCCGAAACTTGCTTCTCGATTTTGCAAATGTTTCGACAAAATGAACATATCACAAATCCCTGGGTAGTAGCTATGCAAACCTACAGATTCTGTTTTACATGTCTACAGGATCTTCGTAATCGTGGACGCGATCATTTGTTTTGAAAATAACATACTTTAGAGCTTCATTTAAAGGAACTCTTAACTTTTGACTCTGAGATCTTGGGATAAAAAAAGAAAATTTATTTAGTTTTTTTTTTTTCTTTTACAATTTGTGGTTGGACCTGATGGAATGATTTTCAAAGTTTTTGGGCAAAGTGTAATGTGATCAATAAGCCAACGTAGGACATGGAATGAATTTTGTTCAAAAAAATTTTCAGATCTTGATCAGGGTTTTAAAGGCAAATGTGACTGTTTAATATGTACATATATAAATGTATATTATTGATGAGGTGCTTATGTATATAAAAGCTAGTGGATGTGGTGGCTATGAAATATGCGCAGAAACTATTAATAAAATAGAAAAATTTTACTAGAATTTCTTCTTAATTTTTAAATATTACCCATACATAGAAGGAACTCTAATAAAATTAACTACATTATAACCCAGACAGATAGGCACTTCATCGTCATTTATCCTTTTTTCTTTTTCTTCTTTCTTTTTCTGTCTCGCTTGCTCTCTTGACTTGACTTGACTTGGTTTTCTTTAATATTAACATTTATTTGTTGCAGCCGTTCAAGCCAGTCAAACAGCTACTTTTGTTGTCTGCGGTATTTGAAAAATTTGTACTCATAAGAATATCTACAACGAGAACAGCAAAACCAAGGCACACTACTATCGTCGCTGAGCTGTAATAATAATAATAATAATAATAATAATAATAATGGCTATAAACGTTGTCAGACTACAATGGGTATTAAATGATAAGTGGAAATTAATTAAAGTCACCAAAGCCATACATGCACTAAGGCAGACGAAAGAGGAAAAAATGAGAATTTAACCGAAAACACAAACGCTACAGCCCCCAACAATATAAAGGCTTACACAACCGCAACTGAATAAACGTCAACTAAATGTTGTGGCTTACAATAGGAGGAAAAAAAGAAGAAAAAAGGAACGGAAAAAAAACAAAAAGAAAAAGGAAAACAAAAAGGAAACCATAACATGGAAGTTAAGGGAAAGCCACGTTAAGCAGTTAAAGTAAATTAATTGAAAAAAAAGGAAAAACTATATTTATATATATTTATGTGTGTGTGTGTGTGTGTGTGTGTGTGTGTATATATATATATATATATATATATGTATATGAAAATAAACATGAAATAATTTTTGCTCGATTTGAGCCTTTCTCTCCGGTTCTTGCTTTTTTTTGGACATACGCACTACTGCAAACGTAACGTTATATGGAAGCGTAAACATCTTTCTCGTTAACGTAATATATGCAAAGGACTTAATACATAACTTATCTGATGAGTAAGTAACATGCAACATACTCAACCTTCAAGAAAGCGAGATGAAAACATTTGAACACAATATGTTCAGACATAGCGCAAGGACCTGTAGCTTTTTATGTCCTACGGATTGTAGCCAAGCCTGCACACTTAATTTCGATTATTTTAGAAGCATAGCATCTACATACAAACTTCCAGCAAAACTTAACAAAATTGTTAAAGTTAACGATTTGGCAAAAAACCAGTTTTAACCCAGTTAACAACACGCGACACATTCTGTTCAATAACTTTTGGACATTTTTTGTCATTTATTTGTTCACAGAACTCTGAAGGTCTCTCGACAAAGCTATTACGACAACGCTTTAAAAAAAATGGAGAACGCTAATGCTCTCTAAGAAACAAATTACAGTGTGAAGACACAAGATCGGTGATAGGAAACAATAAAACATGTTGGCCAAGTACCTCAGTAAGTTAAGCCAACTCATACGAATGGGACATAACTTTGTTGCCGTTTGCTTATCGGTTGCTTCTTCCTCTTGGAGGAGTTGTAAGTAATGACGACAGCATTCTTAGAAAAGTTGTCTTTGCAATTCATCCTTTGCGAGTGTCTGAGCAACGATGTATCGCGCTTCGCCTTTATGTCTTACTGTACATTACCCAGAAATATGTGTTAAAGTCCCTGTGCGCCTTGCCTCCTATCTCCTATCTGCCTTCCTGTTCATATATCAGTTGAACGGTCGCGATCCCAAATATAGATATAAAAAACTAATAATGAACGTGTGATCACATGAGCTATGACTTGCAATACATAACACATATGCATCTAATGTTTGAAACATACTCCACTTAAGAGAGTCCACGTCTTCTTAAAGAATATAGCGCCAAGATGCGATGGCCATCGGAATTATTGAATTAAGAGAAATAAGTTTGAAGCCAGTTTGTTTTTTTATTTGCTAACATATCAGTGAGCTCTTGTAAGCACGTAGAAAGAAATACGCAGATATTTAGCCTTCCGTTTAAGGTCTCGCTACAATCGGAGATTAAATTCTATTATTAACCTATTTTCCAATGTATTTATAGTTCTCAGTATTTTACATATTTCAAATGATGGCCATAGTCACGCCGCGCCGGATATTGTCTATAGGATTTGTGCATTGTTTGTTTGCTTGTTAATTGATTTTCAAGGAACAACAGTAACCCAAACAAACACAATCTGCAATTGAATACCCCAAATGGCTAAAATGCAGTGGCAATAATTTGTTGCGGTACTTCGGTTCTTCGCGACGATGCTTACTGCTATCATCATCTCATTCGCATGTTGATGATGATGATGATGATGATGCTGATGATGATACAATTTCCAATGAAAAATTCTTTCTCCACTTAAGAGTATTGCGGTGAATTCATTCATTTTGAATGCGTTCTGCACTCTCGCTATCGCTCTCTCTCTCTCTCTCTCTCTCCCTTTCTCTTTCTCTTTCTCCCTTTCTACACAGCGAACGAGAATTTCTATTGCACAACGTCTGTCTATCTATCACGTACTTTGAGAAAAATGCGATTTGTTGTGTAAAAACAAAAAAATAAAAATAAAAAAAAAAAGAATGAAAAAAAAGAAAAAAAACAAATTGCAGTTGAACATGTTCGTATCTGGGAATTTAAAACAATTTATTTGTGAACGTGGATTTCGGTTGCACTGTGAAGAGATGTTTTTTGAAAAGCGGCGAGGATTTTCGTAAAACACAATCGACACAATCGACACAATCGACACATAGACAAAAAGCATGAAATTTGGAAACACTCTGTTAGTGTCTAATGTATAATTATGTACGTAATCACCGGAGGAAGGCTCAGAGACTCCATAAAGTATATATACATTCTTGATCAACATCAAAATCTGAAGCTACTTGAGCAGGTTCGTGTGTCCGTCCATCTGTGCAATGACTATTGTAAACATTCTCCTGCCGCAAAAATGAAACAACTGACTTCAAATTTGGCAAAAACATTGAAAGCTCTTCCACGCAGCTCGATATTGAAAATGCGCGAAATCGGTCGAACGTATATACTATTCTTCTTAGGAAGACGTAATTTACGATGGCGATGCCTTCAGGAACTATGTATACTGTTTCATAACACACCCACACCCATACACACACATACACAAACGCTAGTGCTACTGCCAAAGCTAAATAAGGCGTCGCATGAACCAATTGAGTGCCGACCTATTTGTCTGTTTGACGCGATAGGCAAAGTGTATGAGAAACTAATTCGAAACCGCATAGAATAGAATCGCTGGAGAGCTTTAACGGTCTGTCGACCTTGCAATTTGGCTTCGGGAAGAAGAGGAGCCTTGTAGATGCAATAAAAATGGTCACGAATATGCAGCAGACGCTATAGAAGGGAAACGTTGGAAGGCAACAATCAGTGTTGTTTGGTAATAACGTTAGACGTTGAAAATGCTTTTAACTAAGCAAACTGGTATTGTGTCGTACACAATACCGCCCTACAGGGAAGAACAGTTCCACCCTACCTTATTAATATAGTGACTAACTACTACTACTGGCAGGAAACTTCGTTACGAAGCAGAAAAAGGGTACAGAGAACTGGAGGAGAACCGCAGAAATCGGTCCTTGGCCCCACACTATGAAATGTGATGTACGATGATATTCTGAGACTACTGCGTCCAGAGGGTAAATATATATATATATATATTTGATCATTTTTTTACGAGCCATGACGAGGGCCGGAGTTTAGGAAAGAGAGGGAGAGAGGGAAACTTGATAAAATTAAGATTAAAGACTAAGGAGCTATTTTGATAAGATTAGGGTGAAAGGCTAGGAAACTAGTTACCCTTAGAAAAGAAAAAATTTCATAAACTGATCTTCTGTTTCTTCCTTTTAGAAATTTTCAGTTAAATAAAATTTTGAAAGACTTTTATAAATGTATGGTAAACGTCAACTAAATGTCTCTTCTTTCCTGCAAGCATAGGTTATTTGAAAAGAGTTTTAACATTTGGCAGACGATTGCCCAGATTCATCAGAAGATCTCTTTTTGCCTACTCGGCTACTCGGGCGGATTTTTCTGAGATAGAAAAAAAAAAATAAATAGAAAATAAAGGAGAAAATGATTTACAAAATCTGCGAGCACACATTCCGAGTCGACAGCTAGGTCCAAGTGACCAGCAACATCTAACATGCTAACTAACTAAAGGAAAGTTACTTATAAAAAATGTTAAGATTTAACCGATGAACGATTGTCGAGGCCTGGTGTAGGTTGCTTTCTCACCTACAGCAATCAATGGAGTAGAAAACGTTTCGAAACTAATTTCGATATGATGTCGAAATTCGACTAAAACTCCTCTTATGTGAAGCTTTATCATTTGAATTTTTTTTTAAATTCATTTTAAAACATTTAATTTACTGACAAAAGTTCATATTTAACTTTTGTTGATGTTTGCTGATGTCTGCATTTATTTGATGTTGACTTTTATTGAGGTTTTGTGCTGTAATTGTTGTAAAGCAAAAGCAATGCGGTCGTTTTATGCATCTACACATGAATAGGCGTGTATATGTGTCTTGTAAAACAGTAAATAAATTGTGGTATTTGTTAGACATTTATTTATTTATTCCTTTTATTTCTTTTTTTTCTCTTTTTTGTTTTTGGCTTCTGCTACATCTATCTATCTATCTATCTATCTATCTATCTATCTTTCTATCCAAGTGATAGCGTTTAGGAACAGTTGTAGAAGATTTTTGATTGCAGAGTCGAAAGTTTGAAACAAAATAACTTTAATGCAATGTAAGTCATTTGACAAAAAACAAAAACCTATTTATGCTTAGGTTAAACAAAATTGTCTCTTGCAGGTATACACATTAACATATATTGAAAATTAATTAATGCGTAACTAGGAGTCTTTCTCGTTATGCGTCTATACGATGGTGTTCTGGATTGACCTTTCACAATACATTTCGACAATTGCAAATACTTGCATACTCTTTACATACTTTACCTCAATTGTTTTCTTATTTGTTTACGAATTTTCCTTTTTTTTTTCTTGCTCTTAAGCAACTGAATGATACTCGAGTGTGTATCAACTGGATCAACACACAATTTCCATAACCTCTCCGTTTTGACCTTATTCAAATTTTTACAACATCTTCGAGAACGCTGCGTTTTTGCTAGGGGAGGTGAGTTCAACGTTTGGTGCTTGTATGCCGAGCATTTAGTTGTGCACCAAACAACATGTAAAGGATGTTTGAATAAACTCTGTCTGTTACATAAATTTTGCCGCTGTCTGTTTTGGTTAATGTATGCACAAAAAAAGCAGCGCAACAAAATTCTCAACCCCTGAACTTGTTCACTTTCGTAATTCAGACGCTAAGTAAATAATGGGCCGATATTAGTGATGTCATATGAGATTGCTTGGTGCTAGCGCATGTAATATATGAACCTATTCACTCCTGGGGTTCTTTTTCGGTACTAGAGTGAAAATACTTTATGATTGTTGTGATCTGAACACCTTCAAAGGCATAGCATCGGGATTTTCCCCTATATTCGTTCTTAGCAATGGCAAAAAGTTTGCCCGCCTTGCGGATATGCATAATTCCGGAGCGGAAAATACCCCATCAGGGACTTGAAAATATCTCGAAGCGAAGTCGTTACTCGACATTGTGTGCAATTTGTGTTGTCAACTAAAATCGGTCAAAGTTAATTTAATCAAAGTCGGTGATCAAACGAAGATCTTCTGAATGAAAATTTTGTGAATCGTTTCTGCGTTACGACCATTCACTTATGCATTCATGACTTTCGTAAGAGAAGCCCTTCTTGTTCGACAATCGAAATCCTCATTGAATATTGAACTTCTTCAATATTCCAAATATAAGTAAAAGTGTCATTGATCGTGCAATGCTTTGTTCAAATTTCAGCACAAATTTAATTTTTAACTTAATGTATATACGAAACCATGTTTTGGCTGCGTAAGTAAGAGAAGCGAACAGCAACTGTGAAAACGAAAAAAACAAAGTAACTACGAACACCATACCTCAAATTATAATCTAGTCTTCTTCTACACAAATTTCAATTTCATCTCAAATAATTAATCAAACGAACTGAGCTTAAACGGTTCGTGATCGTTTACGTCAATACGCTATAGACGAACAATTACAAATAAGTAAAAATATTATAGTCGGACAAGGACGATCATTACCTACGCTACCCGATTTCACCTAACACGGCCGTTTCGTCGTTTCCGTGAGAGAATGAGAATGAGAATTATACGATACTACCATGTAAAGTCACAGTTTCCTAGAGAGCTCCCATATTGGCGGGTGCTCAAAAGGTCCACTGACACGGGTCAAATTCAAAAAGCTGAATTGAGATTTGCATATATAGAGATTAGTTGCTGTCGGTTTTTGTCAGTAGGTTTCGTCCAGTGGGTAGGAACCGCCACTGCGAAGTCAGTGTTCGCAGGTTCAAATCTTCACTGAATGTTCAGTCGGTAGAAACTTATCGATTGGGCACACGTACACACAGTAAGATGCGGTCGTTCCCTCTCTATTTCCTTCTCTTGTCTTTCTTCTTTCCGGCCACCACCGGCCGGAGAATAGGAGACACCTCAGCGGTGATTGAGTGGTCGCATTAAAAAAGAAAAAATGGCTTAGTTTTTATAAAAATCATTATTTATAGGGGGTTCTAAAATATAGACCTATGTGAGCCACATTTCCTACGGTTAATTTTCATGTCAAACTTCTACTACGGACTAATTCACCGTAAATTGGTGAGCGAATCAACGTTTTCCAATTTGTATGAATGAAATACTCGGCGTTGAATAGCTTCTTTCTCCCTGAGAAAGAGAGCTTCTTGCATATTTTTAGATTTGATTTCATAAACTTAAACGGGTACCATGTAACCATGTAATTATTTAAGTCAAGTTGAAGCTGATACGGTTGCAGTTCCAAGGACGAAGAAAAAACAATCGTCAGCGTACAAATTTGACTTTATGACTTTAGCTGTGAAAATGTACAGAATTTTCCAAGGTTCGAACCTTCTTAGTATTCTCTTCACGACTGATGAGTATGAGTATATATATATATATATATATATGTATATAAACGATGATTGCGAAGCATAGACAGAATGAAATGAAGCCAAACACGATCAGGATTTGTGTTTAATCGTGTTTACTTAAATAACAGAGTTGCATTTCATTTAAGCCTGCATAAATTCAAGTTGTCTTCAATACGGCTTTTTTGTTGTTGTTGTTGTTGTTATTTTCTTGTTTTTTTTGCTTTGTTTATTTATTTATTTATTTATTTATTTATTTATATTTTTTTTGTCTTTTCGTTTTTCTTTTTATGCTGAATTCCGAATGTCATCATTAAATATTTATAAAATGTTTCAATTAAAATAGAGGAGCGAAAAAAAAGAAGAGAAAGCTCTGTCATTAAACTGAAGTAAATACTTTAAAATTTACATGTTAAAATTTGCATTTTCACGAGCAAAAAATAAAACATAGCAAAAACACATTCATATACACAATATTCACATATTGTAGATAGAATCTACTATAAAAGCATTTATAACAAACGAGGCAACATCGCACATAACAATGAATAACAACAACGCGATAACGGATGGAAGGGCAAGAAGAGCGAAGTGAAAGAGAAAAGATTGGAGGAGTATGTAAGCCTCTATATTGGTATTGGTTTAATTTTGCTGTCGCTCTCTGGCTGGGTATGTGTTTGTGTACATGTGTATGTTATCGCTTAAATAAATATGTACAAACCAATCTAACGTAACAATTGACAGAACGTCTACCGCAATTGTCACATTTTAGCAACGAATTGCATGTTAAATGAAGAACTGAATCACTACAAAATCAGATATATATGCACTCTATACATAAACATACCAACACATTTGGTAAACAAAAACTTTATACAAGAACGCAACGCAATGCAATGTTACGCAAATTGTAAGTAAAGTGTACTTGTGTGTATTATGTATATATATATATATATATATATATATATATATATATTATATGTATATAATATACATGTCACACACATACACGCACCCATCTATATATAAATTTATACATATATATATATATATATATATATATATATATGTGTGTATGTGTGTGTCTGTGTGTATGTATATGTATATATATATATAAGTATGTATATAAAGATGTATAGGTTACATACATAGTTACCATGTGTGTACGTTACTGTATGCATTACAAAATTGTGTCCAATAAGTTGTTTGATCCGTTTTTCTATGTTTTGCTCGTATCATTAGTGTTGTTGTTGTTGTTACCGATTTGGTTACGATGAAATTAATGCAACTGTCATGTTTTGTGCCACTTGAAAATGCATTTTAGCGTATAATGCAAATATACTTCAAACTGTAGCCAAAAAACGACTATAACAATAACAACAACAACAACAACAGCACCAACAACAACAAAAATAATAATAAAAACCACAACAACAACAACAACATCTACAAGAACATATCACTACTACTACAGACGATATAACGATACACGTACGTATATATACAGAGAAGTAACAAAAAAAAAAAAAAGATTTTCGAACATTTACAAAATAGTCTAACTAACGAATTGCCACAATAACTGTCTCTCATATCGTGCACTGATATAGGTAGAGCGACACACCACTCATTACCAATACATTTATGTAAATACAGGGGAACACCGAGAGAATCATGCTTAAAGAAAATGTACTGGTGACAGACTTTTCACTGCATAGGCGTTGTTATCGCAATGGAAACCAAAATGTGATAAAAAAAATGAATTGTTTTTTCTTTTCTTTTCTTTTTTTATTTTACTTTATTTTTTTTTTTGGTTTTGTATTATTTAAATCAAATCTCTTTGTAAAAAGTGAAAAATTCCTATAAATAACTTTAGCTCTACGGGACAATCGCAATTAAAAGGTTTTTTTCACGCGAACATCAATATGAAAGAACGCTAAGTGCTGTCTTATTACTAAAAAAATGCAAAAACATTTCTACGAACAAGAAGCCAACGAGGAAGTACTTGCCTATCTTAAACCAGTAAGAAAATTATCTTTAGTATATTGTCGTAACGTCCGAGATATTTGACTTAGAGTTAACACGCTTAGCGTCCCGCATTCTACTCTCAAAGACCTCTTATTTGATAGCCAATTGATTGTGCTGCTAAAAAAGAGCGAACCCTTCACTTAATATGGCTCACCATTTGTCGACGCATAATATGTCGGGATGTGAGGAATGCACAGAAAAATGTTCAATTTTCTGTCCTGCTTATCTCATGAGTAGCAACCGAGAGCATCAAATAATGAAAAATATAACGCATAACTTTATGAACAAATACTGCCGGGTTAGCTTTAGAATAATCGTGCGAATTGTTGCGATTGTATCTGTTGTAATGTATAAGTAACGAGCAAAAAACGAAATTAATTTAATTTTTGAAAACACAGGTAATCTTAGACTATGTTGTACTCTGGTCGTGTCCTTTAACCGATTTATACCGATTTTCAATACCAACCCGAGTTTGAAGTCGATAGACTGATTTTTGCGGCCAGGAGAGCGTTTAGTACAGACGGACAGCCAGACGGACATGTTTAAATCGGTGGAGGATTTGATGCTGATCAGGAATAATTTAAGGACTCTCTGTAGCTTCCTTCTCGACGTTGCAAATAAACACAGCCCTCATCTCTCGGTAATCGGTATAAAACTAACTTGTACTTGTTTGCAGTGATGAGACTGAATGGCTTGACAGGCTTAACTCCCTTACGCTTACATTACATATTATGAAACTTCCAATTTTCACTTGGCTCTAACAGTAGAGGCTATTCAAACTTGCCAACCCATAACAAGAAGCATCGTTTTCTCTCGACCATGCCCATTTATGAACAAGAAAAAGGGCCAGTTTATAAGCCGAGTTATTTACTTATAACTTACGCTTTTTATTCTTTTTGATAAATAAAAAAAAAATCTTCACCTCATTATTAAATACTACGACATACTTAGAGTGTATCTTTAAGCTGGTTAAACACTATTTGCTTCGTTTTTCAGGTTCTTCTTCGTTACATCTCAGCACAGTTTTGTCTGGAAAGCCTCGAAGAAATTATAGTCATTATAATGGACGAGCGATCCATCGTCCTTTTTGCGAGAGGTTCCATTACAGCGAAATTAGTTAGCTTTTCTATTATACAAATCTCGTGATTTCCTTCGGCCAAGTATTGTCCGACATACGACATGGAATACGCCTGTGGAGTCTAATAACTATTTAAAAAAAAGCAACAAAACATCAAGTTAACGACACTTCTGTTAATGCACACGCAAATATATGAATGATTTTATGAAATACAAATCGTATTTTCACGCGAGAAGAGTACCAAGGATTCAGTCATTCATTAATTATCAAAACATCAATGGAATCAAGGAATTTATTCTGTTTTATATAGAAAGTACAGAGGGCCCTGAGACGATGCGTTCGACACCTTAAATTAATATCTCCTAGGGATTTAAAAGCAGATGATTTCTATAAATTAGGAGTTTACGCAGACCTAGCATAGGTCTTTGAGGTTTCTCTGTCCTTTGCCATTCCCATGATTCCAGACATGTTTGTTTTTCGCTAAATTCGATGTTGTTTATCAATATAATCTGCTATAGGAATGAAGCGATCAAAATTCAAGTCTTCTCTAACATTTTATCCCTTTATTATATGACGATTGGAGAAGACGTGCAAAATACTCTTGAGTCTCCATAACGCCTTTGTTACTTGATTCGAACCTTCTTCCATGAACTGTCCTTCCAAGGCATGCCAGCAGATAATAATCGCTGGAGAGTAGGCTTAGTCGGGTAGCACTTCGAATTTCAATTTGTGCAATGCCGCCATTATTGCCATTTATTTGCGAAACAAAGCTTTCATTCGATTTTGAATAGACGCGATCCAAATTTCAAAACCTGCCTTCCCCCGCCCCAAGTTTCCTATAAAATAATGAATATATTGCTCTTTTCTGTCCTTAGGATGTTAGCCATCGCTTGAAACTTTGCTTTTCATGTACCAACAGTACGTTTTAAGGTTTGATCTTTTTCTTTTATATTATCTGGTGTGTTATCATCTTTTCTGAGCGTCTAATTAGATCGCATGAAATCCAATTATTCCAATTATGCCATTTCCGTACGTTGGCTTCTACAATAACATAACAATTGTGTTTAGTTTGATTGTAATGCACTCAGGGAATGTCCAATATACGTGCAGACCCGGGTTGGTCAGGCCCGGTGGGGAGACCAACACCGCAAAGTTGTTTTAAAGGCAGGAACGACGAGTAGCGATAGTCTGCCGTACGATATGCGGGAAATTCCCGTCTGTTCCTGTTCATAGATTTAGTTGGCGAAAAAATCTCTTTTATCTCAGTAGGACAGTTGCCCCAAATGTACCTATAGGTAAGCACAACGCAGCCCACATTACACCGATGCTTAACGTAAATTATTCGCCCCCGCCCATGGGTAATATATGCGGTCAAGGGTCTTCAACTAGCATTTGGAGACTGCCGGCCATTCAAGCGAGTTGTACTTTAATTTTGGCCGGTCTAACTGGTATGGTGTACAAAGAATCATCTTTTTGCATCGCTTTAAAAAGTCTAGACCGCCTGATTACATCTTTCGGTGTTTCGAATATTTCCCCGGCCCAAGGAACATCGTTTTGCATTCTTATGTCAAGAACATAAAGGTTTGTCGATTAATCTTCATCGACATTACAAAAGACGAGGAGTTGTTCGTCACTTCCTCTATGTGTTAACAAATAACATCGCGTTTTCGTGGCATTCAAGTTTCGCCATTAGTTCGTTTCCGCTCTGTAATTGTCCCGATTTAGTATGTCACTCATTATGTACCGTTTTTTTTTGTATTTTGGTGCTACCTAGTCTCGTGATGGAAGGGAACGATGAACTCTAGGGAAAGGGAAGGAGAAAACATAAATCCTGCTGGTAGCCTAGCATTTAAGTGAAATTTATTTCAGATAAATCCGTCGGATGCAAGTCTTACGGAACGTTTCTTTAGAAAACTCTATACAGATCAATTGAAATGGTCGCCGACACCAAAACCATCTTGTATGATAGCAGAGTGATTTGCCAGGTAAATGAATTAAAAAAAAGCTTAAAGTGAATTTATATTTCCTGCCCCTACTCATGTAAGGGTTCTCAGGAGAAATAATCCTTTATATAGCAATAAGCGAATTTTTGGTATTTTATGCCGAAAATAGGTGAACAATAATAAGTTTTTCGACAGCAAAGCATTTGCAACACAACATATTGGCTAAGGGTTTCGGGAAGAATAACCCTTTAGATGAGAATTTTGATATTTCATCTCGAAAGTAGGTAAGAGAAGGTGTTAGTCAAAGTGCAATAAGGCGTCGCTCGAGTATAATGTTTTGCGTTGTTTTGAACGCAATTCATGACAACGAACAGAGAACAGGTGTTCGGACGTCAATAGCAAAAGCCGGCCAACTAACTCCGCCCAAAGTTTATAATATCTTTACTGATCCTAACTCTATACATATATTAAAAGCTGAATAATGTAAGGAATATATCCTAAGCCCGCGATAGCGAATCTAAAGCTATTCTCCATCCCCGTACGGACTAACGAGTTTACATGTGAGAAATTGATAATAAAAAACAACTCTCAAGTCTGAAATGTTAGGGCATGAGGTGTGGATTATTACTGTAATTTCGACATTCAGACATTGATTTTTCAATTCCTAGTACTTCCGCAAGATGCAGAGTATTTCGAGCCGATGAGATTTTTTTTACGCATTTCATTTCGTGTACTGTTCCTTAAATCGAATTAAATTCATGTACCAAAGCTTAGCGAATGCTATTCCCAAAAGTGTTCATCACTAAACAGTGCTAAGTTACAGTTTTTCTTACAGATTTTGTTTCTCTCTCAAAAAAAAAAAAAAAAAAAAAAAAAAAAAAAAAACACTTATATCTTATTGATAGAATCCTATTTTGCTTACGATTCGTGCAAAAAATCTTAAATTTGAGTGCGGTTCCTATTCGTCTTACTTATGTCTGCTTTTCGTAGACAGTGTGCACCCTCTGTAGCTCTGTAAGCGGGCCGAAAGCAATTAAGAGCTTGGACAAATCTGCTTTGTTACGATTATCTTCTCTCCGTTAAAAGATAGCACTTATACGATACACTTGCTCTGATTGCGTATGCTCTTCTTCCTCCATTTGTCGTTTATATGAACGTATAACCAGGACTACATAAGTAAACAGCTTACGAAACCAACGCGGGATATGCTTAGGCACATATATTTATAAATGCTAGCATAAATTTTCCCTCAACATAAACATGACCAAACAACGTGTAACATTGGAAGAAAAGAGAAAGGTGAAAAATGAGACAGAGACAGAGACAGAAACAGAAACAAAAACGGGAATAACATGTGAAAATATGCTAAACACAAAACAGCTACGCGTACAAGTGAGAGGAGAAAGCAAAGGGAAAAAAAAGAAAGACAAAAAACAAAAAAAAAAACAAAAAACAAAAGAAAAAAAACCCACACATATGCTCGTATATAGATAAACGCAAATTCAACAACACTTTGTAAGCCTACGCACAAGAGGTAGCATATTGCATTCGGATATTGGTAACAAGATCTATGACAATTGCCAACTCGAGTATAGGCGGATGACGATGATGATGATGATTATGATGGCGATGATAATATAGTTCGGTAGGGCCACATGAGGTCTTACAGCTTATATGTTGATTACGTGTATATTGTGTTGCTATATAGGTAGCTAAAGCATAACAGGACAACAACACAAACATGAGCACAAAGTATTACAACAAAATTTTTATGTGTTGTGCAAGTACAATATACGGTATACGGTAAATCTGTATGTTTATGTGTGTGTGTGTGTTGTCGTATAAGTGTGCTTATAGGCGCGAGTGTGTGCATGTGCGTTTTAACTATTACCAATACAAGTGCGAGTAACATGTTTTTAGTGCATCATACTAAACCCAACAGACATGTATTGGTTGCCATCGGTTTAACATGTGCTTCATAAATAAACAAGTTCTTTAAAATGACAGCTCGGGGAAAGCAAGGGAAAGAGGTTAAGAAATTTATATGAAGCATATGACACAACACAACACAACACAGCACAACACAACACAACAGAAAACAAATAATCGTAAATTCTGATGGCCGAAGCACTCAAATAACAATGCAGTTCGGGTCAACATTTCAACAACAACAGGTAGAAACTAAACCGCAATCAGTTCATAAAGAACTTGTTAAGATTTTCATAACACAACATACGCCATTTTATTTAAATTGAAAGGTTTAGAGCCTAAAAATTAGTTATCTCATATCGAGTGGTAGAGTTGTTTGGAAACACGCTTCAATCTTAACTTTAAGTTGGTTGCACAGAGCTGTTTCCGTTCGCGTACGTCAAAGAGTCATTAACTTTTTTCTTGTTTTCAAATTCCTGACATATTCCACTACAACACCCTTGACTCGTGTTTCCGTGGAGCAATTTTTTTTTTTTTTTTTTTTCGTACACGATACTAAAACAAATTATTTGACGTGACTTTGGTGTTTCTTTTATTAATAAGTTGCACAATTTTAATAGAGTTTAAAAAGAAAACATTATTATTGTTGTTGTTACTGTTTTATTAATGTGTCTTGTTCGCATGCATCCTTCTAAATACAAAAAAAAAAGAAAAGAAGGTAAGCATGCAGAGCGTGACGTAAGTATTGTTTCATATTTACATTGATGAGCAGAGCAACTAGGGTTGAGGTCATTTTCATATGCACGACTAAACGACGAAAGTATAGTAATTTTTCCAATAATTAAAAATTAAATTTCAGAAATCTCATAAAGGGTATTGGTTCCTCGTAAGTGTAAGACACGATATAGATTTCACTAGTTCCACTCGCTTAGTCACACCGTCTACTGGTGCATCTATCGGCTGGCTTTCTACTCTTACCAACTTACGAATATTAAACTGTAATATCGACAGCTCGAAGCTTGACAAACTGGTACGATGAGCACCCCGATTATATAGCTTTAAAACTGGAATAAGTTTGCGAAACAGTTTCGTCAACAACTTAACGGGTTATTATCTGAAAGTTGCTCAAATTACTATTCAGAGCCTTGCGAAGATCCGTTGACTTAAGCCACTCGGCAATATGTCCACAATAGAACAACTGTCTCTGATGTATTCACAGCAGTTGAGTATTCAAAAATCTGTTCGAAGCGCTTTAGAAATCATCCGAGACAATAACCTTCTAACCTACATATATGATAGTCTTTATAAACGCCATTCAGACTACATATAAACATGATCAGAGAATTTATAACACACCAAGTTAAGCCATCCATTAAGGAAACCATATATGCATGCGCATCAATTACGAGTAAACAGAAAGAAATGGTAAAAGGTATCGAAAACAGGTTCTTGTTCACGGCATTTTTATTTAAAAATAATTTCATATAAATAATCGCTATTGGATGTTGTCAGTAACTCATTGCTGAAACATTGATTTGTAGCCACTTTTCCACGTAAATCTGCTTTGTTTCGAGCAATAGCTCGAATAATGTGTTTAACGGTTTATTGACGTAAGCCAATGAGTTTTTTGAAATAATTTTAAAGAAATAAACGCAATCGAACGCAATATCCCACGGCCTTGGGGAAAAGCTCACAGATTTGCCAAGAGATGCAACATCGCGTTGAAATCATCGAAACTACGAAAACGGGCCTCAAATTTCTTTTAAAAGGTCATACTGATCGTCAGGTAAAATAGTGGAATTAAATAACTCATACCACGTATTTACTCAAATCCACTCTTTCCTCCTTTTTTACGCCCTATAACAGTAAGTGCAGCGATGATATTGGTAATGAAGGAGGGACAGATGGAGTTTTGTAGTAGTATAACAGTAAAATAAAAAGAAAAATCGAAAAGTTTCGTCTTCATTAAGACTTAGCGTTGGACTATATAATCATATGATATAGTTGTGAAAAGATATATAAAATTTTTCCCAACAACATTAAACTAAGTAAAATTGCGATCTTCTTCTTCCATTATACAAGTTTCGATGCATAAGTTTTTATATATTGCGAAAATGTCTTGAATGCGAAGACCGATTATTCTAAGGGCTTTTCTTTTTAACGAACAATCCCACGGCCACGTATTCCCTACCCTCGCGATCGGAGCGCGAACCGAAATAGGCTCTCAATTTTCGGCTGGACGGATAGAGCATTGCCTGAGAGGGTATTCAAGCGTTTAATAATTTCGGCTTTACGGCCGCAGCACTCACGCCAAAGTCGATTAAGTTCTAGCTCTCAATCTATTGCCTTCACAATCTTCGGGTAGGATTCGGATTGTGGAATATTTACGTTTATGTTAGATTGTAAGCCCTTTGGGTCAGACATGCCTTCCATAGAGCGAAATTTTTCATAGCAATTTAGAATGTCTAAATACTAGCGCACAGCGACTTTTGTCGAAAAATTTTCAAAATTGCAGTTGACTTTTCGAAATAAGACCTTATATGGGGAGTATTTGGAAAAGTGTCCTTGTGCTTGGTGGATGAAAACACGTCAGTGTACCAAATTGCATCAAAGTATCTCAAAAATTGCGACCTTTAGCTTGAAGACAAAAACATATAAAACAGACAATAGACGGATGAAACGATGGAGACGTTTAGATCCATATATTAAAAAGTAGGTCTTTCCTACTTTCCTACACTGCTAGGTACTACATACGTTCGCACCAACTCAATATATCCTGTACCACAAGAGGTGTAAGGTGTAGCTAGCAGCATAGTAGGAGTGCTGGAACGATTTTCCTTTCTACAGAAATCGATTTTTCTTATTAGAAACTGTCTTCCGAGCCCCTGTACTCTTTAGTCAAGTTATTTCTTATTTCTTAGACGATACGCGCATTAATAAGTCTGCCTGTGTCTGAAAATGTGAAAAGTTTTCCACTTAAACCGCATTCTCGAAATACTCACATATGCATGTTACACTTACTTTTACAACTCAAATTATAAACTTCCAATGAAAAGCATATTTTGTGGCTCTTGTTCAACAACAATTTTTGATAATAAATTTTTTCAGTTTATTTTTTTTAGTTGCGTTTCCCCTATTCAAACAAATGTTGCAAAAGTTGATTATTATGCATAATAAAAGTTTTTTTTTCTATTTGTTAGAGAAAAATTTTACCCCCCATAGCGCAAATGATTTAATTAGTTTAACAGCGGGAAAGATGACAAACAAAATTCGTGAAAATAATCGCATAAATAGATATAGAAAATTTGTATGTAATATATGTTATGGGACATCGTGCTAAATCTCATTTCTGCTAAATCTTCAAATCTTTCAAATCTTTATTTGAATAATAAATCAATGTTAGAGATTGGAAGGAAAGCCGAAACTATATACGAGAATGAGCACAGGTACCGGCTTAGCCACTGTAAATTTAGAGCACGTATGGACAGATAGTAGGAAAGCGAATAAACAGCAATTGCAATTGAACGCAGCTGTTAGGTATGTGCATGGATTTGTTTACGCATAGTTCCGTAGTTAAAATAAAGTTTCTTCAATATTTGTGTGTATTCCGTAAGCATCGGGGAGCAGCGTATTGGCGAACGCACTGTTGTTTAACGCACTGAGTTAATAGAAAACAGCCATATCCTGGCCGACCAGATCGGAGATCACAATCTCTGCAACAATATATCGGAAACCTCTTCTGACCCACCTTGGTTTACGGCATTTGCCTGAAGATCTTGTGTTTATTGATTTGTTTAGCTCACGATTATGCCATAGGACTAAGTGAATGAATGAAACCGAAAATACATCTCTTTCACTTTTGTTTCGCCTTTGTGGAGAGCTATGCAGCAATGTTCTGCTAGATACCGTTAAACACTTTAGTGAAAACAGAGGGGCGCCAAATGCGGTACGACACCAATTCCCAAGATTCGCGATATATACGAAGTATCACGTATTTAAAATCCGAAGTTCATTGAAGATTTTTTCCCCCGCCCGAAAAGGTCAAGCTTTACTAATGTCGGGTAATTTCGTTACTCAGCATGCACGTAGCTTCAAGAGAACATAAAGAGCTTCCTACGACATATAAAAGGTACAAAGGTAGGCAGAGCTAAAGTAGTAAAGGAGTGGTTTGCGAAAGATGCTCCAAACTGATGTTCGCGTTCGTTTTTCTGCAAACAAATGCGTCTTAAGACCAACACATAAACAACAATGCAATGATTGCAAATCTTTAAGAGCTTAGTACAACTAACGTTGGTCACGGTTTGTGGGTTTCATTTTTTCATGAAATTTGATACACCAACGTATTGCGGTCCCAGGACGAACGCTATTGAAAGCAAATCGAGTCGAATTACTATTTCGATCACTCCCCATAAAATCCTTTACCTTGAAACGTCGTTTTAGGAATAAAGGTAAGTGTTAAGCGAAGTAATGTAGGGTACTTAATGGTGGACTGTGGCGGATTGTAACGGTTTTACTTGTTCTCTTGTACATAATTCCTATTCTAAAGTCAATTATTCAACTTAGAGTAGTAGTAGTAGTAGAAGCTCTATGCATTTGAAGATTAAACCTCCCTGCTGAAATGTCAACAGTGCACGGCAGTGCACTAAGTCTTTAAAAAAAAAAAAAAAAAAAAAAAAAATCTATTTAATAAACCGCAGCGTTTATTCGCTTTTTACTTATGCCCACCTTTATTTATTTAACTACTTCGCCACGGACCTGTTAGTGACCCAAATATGTGCCTGTGCCCGTGCCTGCGTTCCGAGGAGCTTTATTAACCTTGTGATTGTTACAATTGCGCTATTATTTTACAATTGTTTTCATTTTTCTTCTTCATCGTTAAAAGCTAAAACTTGTTATTCATCGGAACCACTTGAAAATAGTTAATAAAATTTTATTGAAATCTTCCTCTCCAGCCGCGGGCGATGTAAAGCTAAGTAAACTCTCATAATTATGCAATAAAAACGGCAGAGCAAACACTTAAATCTCCCTTCGAAGGTAATCATGTACTTCGGGAGCAAACAAATGATCTCATAGAGCAAATTTTATGAATCAACATAAAATTTTATAACACACTTTTCTAAAGGAAAGCACAGAAAGAGAAAGAATACCATTAAAGGCATTAAAAAAAAGAAAAAAGCAAAGAAAAGAAAAGAAAAGCAAAATGTAAAATTCTAATATTAGCTTAAACAACAGTAGCAACAAAAAAGACAACAAGAAAACTCTGTAACAATAACATTTACACCTATATTGCGATTATATCAACAAACGGAAATTTATGCTAATGGTCAGTTAAGACAGCTGAATAAAAAGCAATGAAAGAGAATAAGGAATACATAAAAAATGGGGAGAGAGATACAAAGAATGAGGAAGAAAACGAGAAACCCAAAAAAAAAAAGAAGAGCGGACGGAGCAAACAACTTTAGCTCAAACCTTAAGCGTTATTATATATGAAAAGCTATATACATATAAGTTTAATTTCGAAAGTTGTCCAAGCACTTTAAGCATTAAGAAAAGTCAAAAATCATATTACATCAAATATTATAAGAAGATAAGATTCTAAGGTGATATCTGGGTCGAGGATGGTGTTTAAATTACTTTACGTGTAAGAAACTTTCCGCAGAAAATTACTTCTCGAAAAAAGGTTCCTTTATATAAACCTCTTACACACATCTATAGGATATTGGGTAATAAGTCCCGGGACTAACATCCCATCCCATCCCATCCCATCCCATCATTCAAGATGTCATCTCGAATAGCAAAGTCCCGATTTTTATTATTATTTTCAAAAGGCGATGATAATCAAAGCATGCCTGCCATCATTTCACGCCATTCCGCTACTTCTACTTATTTACTACAAAATGGTTGTTGAAAAGTGGTTAGGGGAAGTCTTTTTCATGCAAGAAGAAAAGGAAACAATTTGTTGATTGTCGGGCTTTCTGATTTTAGACTGTGTCATACAGACACCAATGATGCGGAAACGTACGTCCAGCCCAGAAGATGGTTGCAAAAGGCGGGTGACAATCGAAACATATGAAAAGGCCGTACACTCATCATCATTTTCCAGAACAAGTAAGCATGAGTAATGTATACTCCAAAAGGGGTTCCTGCGTGTATTCAAAAACAAGTCCATTACGATAACGACGAAATTGACAGAATTCAAATTCGAATTGTTGCTCCATTCACCGCATTCTCTTGATGTGGCCCTCAACAACAATTTTCAAATTTATGCCTCAGGGAAAAAGATATGCAGGAAATGGTGACGCGACTGCAGAAAGGTATAATTCGTACTTGGAACGCCTCGAAATGTTCGTAAAGCACAGGACTGATCGTGTTTACTACAGTGAAACCATTCGAAAAATTAAAAAAAATATATATGTTTCGAGTAGCTGAATAAGCGAGTAGGCGAGTAGGCGAGTAGGCGAACGGTCGTGACTAACAACTCAACGATCGCGGGTTCGGATACTAAGTGCCGTGCAGTCGAACATATGATCCAAGCTATCCATACTGTGTAAATGTATTGAGAAAATATATAGAAAACAAATAAATAATTTTCTTACTTAGTTCCAGGACTTATTGACTGATCTATTATACATAAGTAGAGATATGTAGTTTCTTAGTAACATGCTCTAATGCTGGCGGTGATGGTTTGTTGGCTAAACTGCATTACAAACAAAAATAGATATCTTAGCATCTTATCAAAATGCGTAGCAGGTCCCGTCAAACTGTTATAAAGTGGACGTGTGAGTCTGTGTGAGTCTATAATTTCCCAAGAGTGTGTTTAACTGGGACGATTTAAGTTGTAAAACTTAAACATTATCATTTAAAGATATTGTACATTATGCCGTCATCTCGATTTCGCCCAACAAACAAAGCTAACAAAGCTCGGCTACAAATTATTACGATACGTGTTTCGTCTTAAGGAAAACAAAAGCAAGGTGGACTTTGCACTTTTTTCTTAAAGAACAAAAAAAAAATAAGAATAAAAAGCCTTCAAAAAACTGAACACATCGCATTGCTTATAAGTATTTCACTGGAATTTTGTTTTTCCCCTCTGTTTTTCTCTTCGTATATCTCTCTGTACGTACATATATCATTTTTTTGCTTCAGTCTCCTTTCTTTTTTTTTTTTCTTATTTTTTGCTTTTTTGGGCGCTTTCTTTCTTACTTTCCTGATGTGCAAACAAAAAAATTTCATTCAATTTGTAATTTTTCTACAATATTAAGAAATGACCTTCATTTTCTTAAGACACTGCAGACTATAATAAAGATGTCAGCTTAACGAGAAGAACAACAGCGAACAAACTCAAGTTTTCTATTGACAAAAAGTATTACAAAGCAACCGAAAAGGAAAAACACACTCACTGACGATGAAGTTCGTTCGAATGGTCTTCCGCTTTGTAAACCTTTGCCAAATGCACGGAATATGAAAACCCGTAAGCAGATGAATTTCCTCTGAAGATATTCATTTGTTTTCAAATGAAAAAGTAAAAATTAAGAGGGGAACAAATAAACGGTAAATAAATAAATGAAGACATTATAAGGGTGTTAAGTAAATTTTGCAAATTTTTACTTAGTTGTTGTTGCGAAATCAACGCTGTCTCTGCAAATATCGACCATATGTCAATTAGTTCAATCAACATCAGCCGCACATGTTTCATTTCGTTATGCGTTCAATTTTTTTTTTTTTTTCGTTTTCTTTGCACCCATTCGCAATGCCGGCATCATCTTATCTCCTGACATTAATACCACTTGAGCGTGCGTGTGCCATTGTGGAAACGAGCAATATTACGTAAATTTTTTCATTTTTCTTGCACACATAATATATTGCTTCAATGCACTCAATACATATACAGAAAACTTCAAAGATTTTTCAAGTCCACATATTTCTGCATCGTATGGATTCGTTAATCTAAAAATTATAGGAATTTTTAAAGAAAAGCTTGGCTTCGCCTTGAGTTTGGATACAAATCAATAAAAAATATTTCACTTGTATTGTTTCTCATATAATCATTTGCTTCTTCTTTTTTGATTACGAGGCAAAACTACCGGCGACAAATGCAAGCTAAGCCCCACTAACGAAATTCCGATTATCAACCATATGTACACGTATTTTGACTTGTACAAGTAAGTGAAAAAGTTATGGCGGACCACGGGCCAACACGAAATATCCTACGCGATCCTACAGTTGTTCATATAACGACTTCCAAGATTTCCTTACTTAGTTACACATCGACTAATTTTAATCGTTAGCTCGCAGATAACAATGGAACTCGACACCGTTTTATGGGATTCCTAAGCAGAAGGTTCATTACTTTTTAGATGGTTTGTCGTAATTCATTCATAACGTACACAAACAAGATGTGAATTCATATTTCATGCACATTGTATTTCGATTACATATCAACGAATGAAAATATTTGGAAAACGTTTCATTTATATATAATTTTTACATTTATATGCCGCACTTGACGCAAATAAGTCGACTTTTTATCCAACAAACAAGCCCACAGACGGTGACACTGGGGAAATTTACGCTCAGAAGCTCTTATGGAGACAGATGGACGATCGAAACTTTTTTACCGGACCAGCCGATGCTATGCCATGCTCTTCTACACCCTGCCATGCCTGCGGCCTCCACGCGTGCAAAATCCCAAAGTTCTCTAGGCTACACTGTGTGCAGGAAGATGCTATGGTCTGGGCTCTTCTACACCATGCCATACCTGCGGTCTCCTTGCGTGCAAGATCCCGAAATTCTTTAGGCTACACTGTGTGCAGGAAGATGCTATGGCCTGGGCTCTTCTACACCCTACCATATCTGCGGTCTCCTTGCGTGCAAGATCCCGAAATTCTCTAGGCTACACCATGTGCAAAAAGAGATTCGCAAAAATTCATTAAGAAAGGCGAACAAAAGCTGATTATGATCTTTCTAAATAATAATGTGGACAACTATGACAAGACCGTATGAAATTTTGATGGGGAATGAAGATGCGCGTACGTTTGGGAAATCAATCAACTATTTTTGAAATTCATCGAAAATGTTATAAATATTTCGTATTTTGAAATTTACCTGATAATGATAATCTTTACGAACTCAAGTAAATTGTATTAAGAACGATAATAATCTACTCGATGATGTGTGTATGTATATAGACAAAGAAACCTAAGCTAATATTCAACTTGCATAAGATTATTAAGTAAATAAGTAGTTAAGCAGTCTGGCTTTGCTGACTGTAATCGTTATGGTATGTATAGTATATTACTGCTGTTACTGTTGTTGGCTCTCTATCAACTCATGCTTATGTATGCACTTTGTCTCATTAGCATACAAATTGATTTTCTATAATTAAAACCACAAAACATTTTGCAGCAAATTTTCACCTTTTCCGCAAAAACTCTATTTGTTCTTCTCACTCGCGTTCTCTCTCTCTCTCTGTCTCTCTCTCTCTTTCTCCCCATCTTTTTCTATTTATCTCACTTTCTCATTCTTACAAATACTCGCATATTAATAAATTAATAAACAAATCAATAAAATAAATATTAATTGTCTCATTAGAATGTGTGTTCGTGTGTAACGCAACACACATTTGTATTTATTAAAGGTGATAAAAAATTATTATAATTTAAGAGCCATTTTAATATAACATACACACACATGTACGCACGTAGATTCGTTTATGCGTTTAATATGATTAAATTTGGTTGCCGTACAAATACATATAAATGAGGAGAAACTGTCAAACACCAATGCAGGCAGAACATGAAAATAAATAACGTTGACGTTTATTCATGTAGATTATGGTAATTGTTGTTGTTAACGCGATTGCTGGTTATTATTATTACGGACACGATTATCATTCGAATTTAATGAGGCGTACGGCACAAAAATTGTAAAAGTTTTTGAGACGAATTTTTTTTAAATTAAATTTATGATCATGATTTTTTCCATTATACATAACATACACATAACATATATATATATATATATATATACCCACTATGGAGAGATGAGGCTCTGCCTCTGAATATTACCATTACTAGAGTCTTCACACACACAGATGTAAAGATGTGACAGATCGGTGGTCATATAGAGCGAAACCATTTTTAAGTAGTGTGTGATTTGTAGTTGAATTGATTATATCTGTCCATGCATCCATTTATTATCGGCCTGGCAACACGCTTAAGAAATTGTAGAATTCTTCGAACGTATCGTATACCGGATGCATTGGGCATATTCTTAAGTAAACGTAAAATCTTCAAGCCTATGTTCAGCGATAAGCCAGTCCGTCGGTTGCGTAAGGTACATTCGCTACATATTAGGATAATACATCGATGCTTGGTTCATTTCGACAGGTAAATACTGAAAATGGACGTGATCCGGCGAAGAGGAACACCCACGAGATCTGCTTAAAACATATCAAAAAAATATTATGTCACACTTTAGTCAATCACGTAATTGCTTTAACCACTTGAAGTGAAAAATGTTATAATGCCGGAAGGTACACCTTTAATAATAGCTTTTCATTCTTTTTCTAAGTTTGCATAGAAGAAAAGGATCTCAAATTCGCCTTACAGCTGGCATGGCTTATTTCGTTTGCTTTTCTTTTTCGCATATCGGAAAATAAAAAATATTCTTTTATTAAAGTTGGCAAAATTCAATTTTAAAACTGTGTTTGCGTTCATTTTTTTTTTTTTTTTGTCTAAATTTGTATTTGTTTGTAATTATTTTCGTTTATTTTTGATGCACGTTTCGACAATTGAAGGAAATATAAATTTGAAAATATTTCTCCACGTATTCGCTTTCTTAAGCTTGAGGACATTCGAAGAGCAGTAATCATAGAGAAAAACACGCCCTTCATTTAAATAAAAATTTTTTTTGCATAAAAAACTTTACTAATGAAAATGAAAAGAAAAAAAAAGGAGGAAGAAAAGAAAATGAAAAGAAATTTTTCTGTTCTCTCAACGAAATCAAGTTTCGTCTTTACCTTGCAGTTATTTGCGAAAGCCGTAGGCTAAAAAATTTTTTAAAAAATCACGTGCTTATCTACTCAAACTTCTACCTACACTCTTACCAACTAGTTGACGCCCCCGCGTCTTCTCCCCTATTTTTTTAAAATAAATTTCAATTGCCATTCAAATGAGTCTGTAACGAGAATTCTTTTTTTTTATTTTTTATTTTTTTTCTTACAAATGTCTCCGTTGCCATGCCATTTGTTATGTTGCCACAAAATAGCAAAAATAATTTGGTATATGCATGCCGAGGCTTCTATTATCTACGCATTTGCCTCTCTCGATATTTCTGGTCGTCTTATCGCATTCCAGAAAATTTTGTTTTTGTTACGTATCGAATTCGAATTCCGATAGCAATAAACGAAATGTCTGAAATGCGTTAAACAGTAAAATATACGAGAAAAAGATTTTTAATTGCTGCTCTTTAACAAACTTTATTCATCTTGTGTATCTTGATAAGAATTGCTCGCAGTAGCAGCGTCACGTTTCCAACAATTACATGAAAGCAATATTACTTAAGTAGGTATATGTGTATGTATGTATGTATGTATGTATGTTTGTGTATATGTGTGTATGTATGTGTGTTTGTATGTAAAGATTTGCGTTCGAGCAATAAGTATTGACGGACTTTTCGTTTGTTTGCTGCTGGCATCTATGATTTCTATGTCCCTTCATCTTGCCTCTCGTTTTGATTATCAATGACAGCGTAACAATGAAATTGTGAAAATTATTTGGGACCATTTACAGTTATTGCAACAATAATTCTATGCGAAAATTGTACCGTTAATATTCTGTGCTATTGATTCGTTCATTTATTTGTTCATTCATTCATTCATTCACTCATTTATTCATTCAGTCATTCGGTCGTTCATTCGTTTGTTCGTCGTTCGCCAATTCGTTTATTCGTTTATTCAGTGATACAGTCATTCAGTCATTTATTATATGATAATGATAGCAATAGTAGCGCAGCCATAACCAATAATGGCCACAAAGACTAGACATAGAATTTAATGTAAACGAATGCATCGGTAAATCTAACGAAAAAATTTTAAATTCCTGAGTAACAGGCGTCCGAAAGCTTTAACATTATTTAAAAGGGTTTTACTTCTATTGGTTTGTTCGAAAATTAATTTGTTTTTATTTTTTTTTTTTTTCTCAACAACAAATTCGATCACAACCTTTGACAATTATCTTACGCACTCAAGCCTTATACATAATACATTTTGAAGCTGACTTGTTTATCAAAACGTTCGTTTAATTCGGTGCAATT
Source organism: Glossina austeni (assembly GCA_000688735.1). Classification (NCBI taxonomy): domain Eukaryota; kingdom Metazoa; phylum Arthropoda; class Insecta; order Diptera; family Glossinidae; genus Glossina; species Glossina austeni. The sequence goes on along the minus strand of KK502404.1, from coordinate 1,176,608 downwards.
CCCCATCAAATCTTTGAACTCGAATGCAGCATTTTCGGCATTCATTTTTATCAGAACAAGAAAAAATGCATGAACAAGTTTACTGAATATGTATGGAGAAGAGGTACTGAGAGAACGCCGATGCCGCGATTATGTTTCGACACCTTTGATGTTATCGATGTATCGTGTTCTACAGAGCCATTTGAAGTTGAAATGAGCGTGGAATCTTGCTATCGCTAAGACGGACAAATACGGGGAATTCAGCGAAACGTCTGTGCACTATAACAAAGCCATCTTTTAGTTTCTTACAAAAAAAAACTAACCCACTTTCCGAACAACCCAATATTATAAAGCGTAATGTAATAAAAGAAATTTTATGATATTTTTAATAAAAAATTTTCATTAAAAAGCAACGAGTGTGGTAATTAAGCAAACCTTAATAATAGATTAGAGCCTTTTATTCTTTTTACATAAGCTTAAGTTTAATTAACATAAGCTCTAAAAATATATATAGATGGTCGCCTGCTAGTGCTCTAAGTCTTTAGTTTTAGAATTTATTTCTCTGACTAAATGTTTTCTCTATGGTTCCCCCCCCAATCGCTTCAGTTCCGCAGTATATGAACAGAGTCCTTATGCTAAAAAATCTTAAAAAATGCCTTTCGCCATATTGTCGCCGTTCTGTCTATAAGATTCGCCATAATTCCCTTAGTTGCTGCTTAGCCAAGTAGTTGAGATGCTCGACACTCCAATCGTCATACCAGAATTCAATTCTCACATCGGTAGACCGCACTTTAATAACGATTGCTCGGTCGGTAAAGGCGTAACACTTATCTTTGGGGAACACGCCTTCTGCAGGCGACATCGCTTCAGTACTTGATCATGTATAGAAGAAAAAAAGAAGAAAAGCTAGTGTTCCCAAATGTATTTCTAGCAATAGCTTCGCTGCATAAAATGAGCTCATAGTATACTTTACTCAACTAATTCAATCAAATAGAAAAATGCTGAAAGAATATTTTGATCTCCAAAATGCTATTTGGTCTAACTAAGCCGTCACTGCTTATGCCCAATGAACAAAAGCTTCGATTATTATTTAATGGCTGAAAAGGTTAGAAAAAACCTTGAGCTTGACCGATTAATTAATTAAAGTCATTGGACGTTTTACGTTTCCTCGTTTTTTTCTACGAACTTTGGCAGAGGTCCGATAAAAAGGATATCTAAACTATTGTTTCCGTTCAGATTCAGAGTAATTTTTCGAAATACATAAGCTTTTCGATTTATTAATAAGTGGAATGATTTGTTGACGAAACTTTTACGGAATGCTCTGAGCATCTGCGAGGGGCTTCTGTAATTTTTGTTAAAAGGTGATAATAAAAAAAAGATTTTAATTTATCTTTGAAAGTTGGAAATTTTCTATTTATCTTAACTTTTCTCACTCCCCCAAGAAGGAATGGCATGCATTCGTAAATATAAAGAACAATATAAATCTTTTGTTAACGTTACGCTAAATTAAGAAAAACTGACAATTTTATTTTAAAGAGAATTTTTGTTTTTTTTTTGTAAGTAAAACAAGTTAATGAGCCTAAGGAAAAAGTTTCTTCACAGCTTCGTTTTGTTACGTAAGCGCAAACAATAGGTTGCTTGACGAAGTAGGAAAGAAGGGTAAAAATTTTGAAAAAAAAAAAAAAAAAAAAAAAGAGAAAAAGAGAAAAAGTAAAGGAACGCAATACCAAAAGTAGTAAATTTAGATTCTTGAATAATTTTCCTTCTCGTTTTTTCTCGGTTTATGGTTACACTAAGAGAGACAAGTGGGATAAGTAATCAACTTTTACTTCAATCTTTAGCTGATGACTCAGCAATATTTAGTTTAATGAAAGAATGCGAATTCCTTCTACCGCAGTGCCCTAACGCTGACTTAACTTTATATGGAAATGTTTAGGTGGCAAGAATTTTGAAAACAAGTTAAACTTTTGAATGCAAATGGTAGAATGTGGCAGGAAAGTCTAAAAAGTTGTTACTCTGTGTCAGTTAGTCGGTATTCAACACCATTTTCGTTGTTTCTTTTTCTCTTTTTGGTTTTTTTTTCGCTCATCTTTTTATTTCATTTTTCATGCAAACCTAAGCCTAAGGCGGTTTTTGTCATAGAAATTCCCTTATTTCCTACCGCACTTGGAAAACGGATGCCGCACATGATGCGACAGGATGTCCTTACTGAAAACATAAAAAAAAAAAAAAAAACAAAAAAATGAGAAAATGAGAAAATTGTTACCACAAACTTTACATTTCTCTGCCACTTTCTTTTATTCCTTTAAATGAAGGCTTGTTGTTTTTCAGTCGCAAATGTTGTATTAGTGAAGTGATTTCCTTTATGAGCTAACACAACATCAACGCGAAAACAATATATTCCACCATATTTTGTACATATGCTTTCGGAGAATTTCAAGACTTTTTCTCTTCTTTTTTTCTTGTTGTTTATCTTCGGTTAATTTCTAAAGACAAAGTTGTTGGTGACTTGTTGTCTACCAGAAGCTTACAATAGAAAACTGTTGCTTGTTCCTTTGCTTCGTTAATTTTAAATAAAACAAATTCCTCTTGTGTAAATTTTAGCACCCATAACAATACATGACAGGCATTATTTTATGCTCCTGCTAGACTTGCGAGAAGAAACTTTAAAATAACTTTTTTGCTTGTTTTGTTTTTTGCATTTTTTCACTCACTTCATGCTGCTTACACTTAGCCGCCGGGGTAAATAAACGTTGGGCATATTTTACATAAACACTTTACGCTTCTTGCTCTCTTCTGATTTCATCTGATCTTCGTTAAACCAACGAATATGGAACCTAAATGAAATATGATAATAATAATAAAGCGAAAAGATAAAAAAGTACATCATGATCTACGAGTAAACACAATAGTAAGTTAATCATTAAATACTGCTTAAGAAGTTTGAAAATTCATTCCCTATTGCTTCAATTGCACAATTGAAGAGAAGAAATTTACAGCCATATTTTACAATCTTTCAATTTTACTAATCTCGCATCCATTTACACGTTTCTAGTGCAAATCAAACACATTTTAATATATTTACTCTTAAATAAGTGATAAGTGGTAAGCAAACACCTTCCGTTCGATTCTATAAAGATTTTGTTCTTCAAATCTTGCCGACAACTGACTATTCCACCAAGCAATTCCATTTAAGCTGGCAATATATTTACGCGGGGCCACAGCAACATGTCGTCTCAATGGAAAACAACAGCTCTTCTGCTCATGTACCCAGTACGCTTTTGATTGTTTGCCGCATCTAATTTGGTCTCTTGGTAGCAGCAGCTGATCACATCAATCATTTTGCTGATATGCAGCTACTAAGATAAGATGATTTTCTTCGGTCGGATGAGGAATGTCCGCTTGCTTAGGCACGATACAGCCGTACTATGTATCATAACCGTTTCCCCGTACTTCTCCCCAAAAAAGAATTTCGTACAAATGAATTTTTATTACGAGTTTATTGTAGGTTTAGAAATTTTAAACCTTTTAATCGCATCTGAGCAGCAAATCTCAAACTATTTGTCCAAATTCACACGTCATTCGAAAGTCAAGCTTGTTCCCGGCCAAAACTTACATAAACATCACTAACAGTCGATGCTAAAGTTATATTCGTTCTTAATCGCTCGTCATTAATATTCATCTAGATTGATGTTCTCTGTAAAAAAAGGTATTCCGCAAGACAAATTTTTTGCCACACAAAACGCATACATTTTTGTGCGTTCGTAAAACATTTATGAATTTTTGGCAACCGAAAGCGAAGTAATGTATAGACGTCTTCCTCCTTTCATGCTCGAAATGCAATTGTGTTTTTTGTACGTCACAAGGATCGTTAAGCACATTCTTCTTCGAAGGTCGGCACACCACACATGAGAGAGAGAGAGATCCAGGGGTAAAAACAAGAGCGAACGACTTCTATTATGTTTAGGATCAATATTTTCTTATAGAACTTATATTATACAACATAGACGAACTCGATTATGTAATAATCGCGTTGATGTGGGTGCAAGTTATAATAATTGAATCTGAATTTCTCTTTGTAAGTCCGGCTAAATGGCCGGACATATACAAATTTAGCCAGAGGATACATTCTAGGACTAAAGTCTTAAAGCACTAGCATCTAAGGCTTTCGGCTTTATTTTTTTTATTAATATTATTATTATTATTATTATTATTATTATTATTATTAAAAACTCTACCGCACTTGAGGTTTGAACCCACGACCATTGAATTGCTAGTCGAGACTCTTGCCCACTCGGCCACTCAGGCGGATAGGGAAAATATAAATTAATAAAATATACAAGAATTAAAAGTAAAATTTAAAATTATACCGACATTCTCATGCGTTTAACTTTTCAACGAAATGCCAAAAATTCCATAAGCTTATCGATCGAACTGTGCGAATAATTGTTTGACTCGATTGTAGCTCCGTTTAAATTCTCTGCAGCATTAACTCATCGAGCACGTAAAAGGTTTACCATTTACGCTATAAACTTGAATATCTATCTATCTAGTTATCAAACTTTATTTTTCTGAATGAATTCTTAATATGATTAGAAAGTTATTCATATGGAAAAAAGACCAAATTGCGTGACACGTTTCCTTGACATTCCCTTTTATGTTCACTTCTGACTTATTGTACATTGTCGTAATCTAAGGCTCTTGAAATAAATTGCATGTGTGCACTATACATAAACGCTTATGTATGCTTGTATATATATAGCAGCGTGTGCATGTATCGCATATATATCGCATACGTTTTATTTTACTATACATGCGAGAGTTTAAGGCAAATCTTGTACAGAGCATAAGCAAACAAAAAAGCAAGTCCAGCTTTTTACCAATCGAATCAGAATGGTTCTCCCAACCGACTTAAGCTTCCGTCCGTGTCCATCTGATGTCTGTCGATGGATTGTTTAGCCGAAATATTTCAGATATTTTGGCGAAACTTGGAATATTTTCGTTTTTTCAACCAAACAAAAACCCTATTGAAAATGGAGTGAATGGGGGGCCCATCGTTAAGGTGTCTTCCTTGTATAAAAACAGGTTGCAGTCTTTAAAATTGCTTGCAAAAATTTATCTGAAACGCATACTCTTTGCTACACACTTAAACCGAACGAACTCTTCTGCAGCTTCGTTACAGAGATGAGGCGCAACATATACTCTTTCCTACACGCTTCATCAATTGGCTGTGTGTGGCGAATATGTATGCCGTGATCCGTGAATCCGTCCACGTCGGATTTCTTCATAGAATTTTATCATTGTGAATATGTGTTTGCCCTAATAATGTATTTTAGAAAACATTTTTGTCATTTTGTCAAGTTGCTAACAGTTACTGTACAGTTAAGCCGAACGAACTGCCTACTCAGTGGCCTAAACATTTTATTGCATTTTCGCGTGAAGTGTAAAACCATTCAACTCATGCATTACACATATGTGATATATATAGCAGATTGCGTCCATGCGTACTTCTTTCGGAAATAGTGATACCATTAATTTAGATTTTTAGAGGAACCCGCAAACTCAAACGCAACAAAGGAAATGCATCGCGAATGCTTTGCGAAAATTTATTGAGGAATGCTAGTGTTCTAGTGCCAATATGGCTTTGAATCAATTGGTTCCATCGACTTAATTCGCCATTTGACAACTGCATACGAACTCAGTTCACGAGCTCATTTAAAGCATTTTTCGTAATGTGTATAAATTTTGTTTAAAAAATATTACGAAAATTTCATAGCTTACAAGTCCTTAATATAAACTATTGGACTAATTATCTCGGCATTACTCATATCTTAGACACAAAACTAAAATCGAGAAAGCGACCAAATTGGGAGAAGAAGGCATCGTATCGTCTGAAAGCCAAACCCACTGGCTTAAGTTGTAAACATTTTTCAGAATAATATTGAGAAATAGAATGAAATTTATTTAGGACTAAAAATAAAAATAAATGTCATCGCTTTTTAAAATGTTATATGCATTTAAAATTTATCTTTAAATTGTGAGCAATTCTTCGGAGCATTGCTTTACTCTCTCTCTTTAGTTGTTTTTGTGTTGGTTTTTGTTTTGTTTTGTTTTGTTTTTTTTTTTATTATTATTTTATTTTTATTTCTTGGTTTTGTTGTCTCGACAACATTATTTTGTTTTAAAACAAAGTTGTTGTTCTTGCTGTTGCAGTTTTTGCAAAATTAATTTGCTTATAATTTTAACGCTTCGTTAAACACTATTTTAACGTGATGTGTGTACAACGGCGAACAAGCAGCAGAAGACGACGAAGAGAGCAAGTGAGGAAAGATGTTACAACAAAAAAGGAAAAAAAGAGAACTTTTATGTTTAACATCATGTACTAATTTCCCCGGAAATAAATTTAAAATTACTAAACAAAAAACTGTGAAAACTTCTCGTTAAACAGGTAAACGAAATATAAAGAGTGAATACAACACATCCTTAGAAACTGAAAAACCCGCACAGTTACCATACAACGTTTGAGTGATTTTAATTGTTCAAGACTTCGTAGGGAATTTAAAGAACCAAAAAAAAAAAAAAAAAAAACCAAAGGAAAAAGAAGAAGAAGAAGAAGAAGAAGACCGTATTTAGCATATACTTTTCCGCCGTTTACGTCGGTCTAACTGTACCAACTGCTCGACGCAGGCATCATTGCGAGATGCTACAACACATAAGCAAAAGAGTGAGTGAGCTTAGTAAGCCAATTTTGTTTGATAATTAAATGAAATTAATTTTAAACTTAAGCGATACAAGCGAGCGAGCGATAACAGTTAACATGGATACCCGTCATGTTAATCGTTAATGTAAGACAGCATAAAATTCTTAACATGATTTTTCGAATTATTCAGTGTAGCTCAACAATAGCTTTGACCTTCACAGATAACTCGCACACTTTAACTTTAAACGTATTCAAATTCCATGCTCATCTGGGGACTTTTGTCTACAACCTGCCTGTAAAGGCAAAATTAATAATATTAACTTTTTTATAATTTATAACAGAAAATATGCAAGAAAAAGAGTGAAACAACATACTCTGCGAAGACAATGTTGTAGTTGTTATGGAAAGTTGTTGCTATCCACAAGCCCGTAGTGTTGCTAAACAAGCGGTTTTAATTAGCTATATATCTCTCGATCTATTTAATAAGTGCTTGACATCTGTCTATGATGTCGTTTTTACTCATTCGTCGACAAAATAAGAAGATAGTTGGGCATAAAACGAACAGGTGGCTTCTGAGGATAGCCGAGAAACTGGAGTTTTTATTACTACGACGGAAATGATAGTTTGAAAGCTCAATGTCCTAATTATATATTATGTGGGCCATGCTGTTGCTGTTACGCGACAGAAAATTATACTCACAGATAATCTTCAGCTCTGACATTATCTTAATGGGGTATAAAGCATTATCTCCAATGTAAGGAGCTTTTGCCAAAACATTCGCCTTCATGTAAATAATTGTAAGCCATCTACGTGCCATCATGGGTTCAAGACATGCGTTCTATTTTGGGCTGATGCAGTCTTTGTGATAATCTAAGAGTAACTTCTACAAGCACAACGCGGGCATAAGCATTCGGCACACTACGCCAAAGCCCAAGGTTGCCGAGAGTGTCGCCCATGCACATCTGAACCTTGCACGGTCGATATCTTTAAGCTTCTGCCCACCGATGCCAACTGTACCCTAATATTAATAGGACCGAGTCGGACGTACGCATGCCAACTGTACTCTAATGTTGGGAGGATAGCTCCGTTTTAAATGATGGGTACGGACGGTAGGAAAAAATTGTTACAAAGGCGTTAAAAGTCTAGATTCTTGACTGCATCTTTCCACACTTAGAATGCGTGTTTTGTTCAACAAACGTTATTTTGTATTCTCATGTCCAGAGTATCGTAAGATATCGAGCACGGCAAATTTTCTATCACCAAAGTGACGAATACTTTGTTGCCTTTTTTTGGTGAGGCCGTGTGGCCTATCGCGCATTGTATCGATGAATTTTAAATGTCCCGTGAGGTGGCAATGGTTCCCATTGGTTTGAGTTGAATTGGACGACAATTTATAGCATTGGTGTTCTTAGGTATTGCTTGGACGCTGTTAATTTGTCTTCAAGCTGGGAAAATACCATCGTTATGACAGTCGCTGAAAGGCTATCAGTTGTAGAGGCACGCCCTTGAGGGATTACGACTGGGCTGCCAAGTGGTCCAACTGTTTCTGCAAGCACCAAGGTTGGCGTTTTTTAGGACGCTCGTTCAAAAGACTAAGGCACGCATCGAGCAAGCTGATCTTTCAAGCGAGTGCCGTGGTTGATTACTATGTCGTAAGTACAAGGTCCAATCAAATTTTGTAGCCAAGACATTAGCCTTATTAGACCGGATAAATATTATTCGGTCGTTTTTAAGGAGAATCGGAATCCACGAAGTAGATTGGTTTCCCATTCTTTTCATCTTAACTTGTGATTATTTGCTTCGGCTTTTCGTGTACTTAAGATAAATCGTTCCGGAATTATGCCTAAATCAACGAAAGAATTCACATTTTAGTGTTTTAGCAAATTTTCGGGCGAATTTTCGAAACGGTTAAGTATAAAGATTTAGGGTTAATCTAGAAAACTAACGAAGGGATTGGTATTAAGAGCAATAGCTTCTGAATACCTTGTTTTATAGGGCAAATATTTTTTTTTACTTTGAGAATTTCTTTTTTTCTCATAACAAGTGAAAACGCTTTGTTACGAAATCTTGAAATGGTTTTTTCTCCGAAAAAGAACACTTGCATGTCCTGTTGGCCATACACAATAATAATAATAATAATAATAATAATAATAATAATAATAATAGTGAGTATAGTACAACAAGTTGACAATCAACAGCAGAAGTCTCAAAGAGCAACATATAAAGCCACTGTAGTATGAATACAATGAAGCGTCATTTTTATTGTCAAGCGAAGCGAAAGTAGAATAAAATTCTAGTGAACATGTAAATAACCTAAAAATGATATTGAGTGAAAAAGTTGCGATAAATATTAGGAAAATTCTATAGAAAAGTGATTTCCAAAGAATGTAACGAATCTATGACAGCTATTGATATGGGTAGAGAGCCCCAACTAGGAAAGGCCATTAAAATTATTCTTTTCTTCTTTAGGTTTCGAAGTCAATTTAGCGGTAAATCAAAAAGTCATATACGCCGTAGGGGAGACCCTTAGACACTGCTATGTGAAAGAACAGCTAAGGGCAGATAACGCCACTAGTAAAATTTAAAACTTAATATCGACGGTATTTAGGAAATTATTTTCCGATTTTTACGGTTTTCGCAATTTTTCAACTTTTGTGTGCTGCGACCTTCACCTTTCGAATTCCCATTCTAAAAATATAAAGAAAAATAGTGCACAGTGCACGTTGTACATACATTTCCACAAATATTTATATCAATCCAGAGCATTCTACTAACGAAGTATTGTAGTATATAGTATTGTTACTAACGATACAATAAAATGAATATGACTGACTTTACGGTACTTAACGTATCAACAAATTATTTTGTCATTTCTTGAGTTTCTTTTAAAATTTTCTTTCTCCTCTTTTTAGATTTTTTTGTGCCAAATGAAGCATCTTAAGCTGCTGGTAATGATGTTTTTCATCTTCATACGTGATTCAGCATTTTTTCTCTCTTTTCTCTCTTTTCCTTGTGAAGGTTTTCGATAACAATTCGGGCACAAACATTTTACATTTTATAGATACAAATTGTTACGTTATTCACTTCTCATCTACTCCGTTGTAGGTCGAAGTAAACTTGTTTGTCTTTTCTTGCTATCAATGACTTGTAAATAAGGAATCGCAACAATTTGATTTGTAATCATAACTGTTTTCAATAACCAAAACGTGGGCTTATAACTTTTCGCCATCAACCATTCACCTACTACAGTAACAGTACAGGCGACTATTGCGCCTATATCGCCTTCATTCAGCGCAAAATATCCGAAAGGTATGTTTTATAATGAACTCCTTAATGATGGGGAGAACACCTAACCCTTGCGCGTAGATAAAGCAAGTGGCTTCGACAAGTTGCCTCGATATTAATAACTGTGTCATTGTAGTTTAGCATCACATTAGTTGTTTGCAGAAGGAAAAGTCACATACGCATGAACATCTTGATTTTTGCTTTTGTTTATTGCAGTTATTTTAATTGAAATGATGTTTGCCTTTAGCCTCTAGAAATGTCCGGAAAATGCGTTCGTAGATTATAAGTTGTGAGTCATAGTCTAGTTTGCTTATTGCGAGCGCAGTTATGTGGAAAATATGTCGGTTTTTTCAAATGCAATTTTTTGTAGGTTTCGTAATGTGGTGTTCAAACGACGGTGTGTACAGCTACAGAGATTCCATTCTTTCTCATAGTTAACGGATGACCAATAGCCAGGAGAAGTTTGAGCTAACTGTGACAATGTTTTCGATTGCCAGACTGACCTGCGATAGGTGAACATATGAATGGACGGGCGAACGGCCAGATGGACAGACGAATGAATAAATAGACGGATAAAGGGATACAGTCGAATGGCCGAGCCGACGAATAGATATTGGGGCTCTTGAGCGGCATCGCTAAATACTTTAGCGGTAGAAAATAGTTTTTGATACTCACGTTACGGTGACTCCTCCTAAAAAGGTTTTATTGTTTTACTCGGAAATTGTCGATGTTCTAAGCAACTTATTACGATTACTTTGACACCAAACGAACACACACTCTTCGAACACATAATCAAGGTAATTTTTGATTATATCAAAACTTTTTGTTAATTACAATATCGCCCTTTCTCTTTCTATTTCCTATATAATAAAATTGTGTTCGAAACGTAATTAAGTTCGATTGAATTCCTAATTAGATAATTATCGTCATAATGAAAAACTTTTGTTCTCTTTATTTGTGAGTTTTTCTTTCACATAAATTTTTAAGAATGCGATAAAAACATGAAAAGCAATCCATTTAGTTAGGAAAATTCTCACTGTTTAAGGATTGAAATCTCATTTCGTAGAAATTGGAAACATATCATCAGTGAAAGTTTCGATAACAATACCGTTATAATTGGATTTCTGTCTAGTATAGAATTTCGGTTAAATGGGGATTAAAAGTAAATAAAATTGACTTGAAAGGCAAGTAAAATTGCTTTCAAACTAGATAACAGTTGACTCCACGCTAACCGCTATGTAAAGAAATAAACATAAAGAGAGATTTGCACCTTGTTTAGCGGAAAGTAACTGAAACAAGTTCATTAAACTGTGTATGTGTGCCTGTGTGTGTGTGTGTGTGTGATAAAAGTGCTACTTCTTACCGGTACCGGGTAAGAAGCAAAGAATATGATTGGCTTTGTTGTTATTCTTATTTAAGAAGACAAAGTAAAAATGCGTAAAAACTTTCGCTTTTCCTTCTTTTGTCTCATATACGGTAGCAGTGTGCGAGTGAGTGATTAATATACTCTAGAGTATTTAGCAGGATAATTGGTAATTCTCCGTGTACAAAGCACACAAAATATTTGATTATGTACTCGTTCGCTTCTTCCTTCTTTCGTTCGTTCGTTCGTTCGTTCGTTCGTTCGTTCGTTTCCTTCGTTCGTTTGCTTGTTTGCTTGTTTGGATGGTTTGTTCGTTGGCTTAGTAAGAAAAATTGCTAATGTTAAAAGTCAAGTCAGAACTGATAAAGTAAATGCAATTATAATCTATAGAAAAATGACTTCGGCAACATAAGCGGACAACTTCTACAACTTACACTCTTAATGTTGGGCTAAACGTTTTTTATTTTAACGCTTTGGTCGTTGTTTTTTTTTTTTTTTTTTTTTTTTTTTTTTTTTTTTTTTTTTTTTTTTTTTTTTTTTTTATTCTCTTGACGAGAAAAGGCTGGAAATGTTTATATATGTTTTTGCTTGACTTTCGGTTATGGTGTACAGAGCTTAGGAGAAAGTAGATAACTATAGCAATTGTATAATGAAGTAGAAATGTTTGGCTGTTATTTTTATTGCAATTATAAGACGGTTATAATTAAGATGCATATTGTTTTCGAAGTTTAACAAGATCTGGGATTTTTCTTTGTGGAAAGTTGAGTACAAATCACACTCAATATACTCATATATTTGCTATCATCATATATTCCATATGCTTGTGTTGTTAGGTTGTAATTCAGAACTTTCACTAGGCAATACCAGAGCACATTTATATGTTAATAAAATATTTCGCCTGAAACAAATAAGAAAATTTGCATTCACTTTGAAGGGAATTTTTGGTACAAATCATCACAAGTTCTTATTTATTTATGACAAGTCGGGCAATCAGTTCCGCGGCTGCTATATACTCATCGTCTTCAAGAAAGAAATTCATATCATTTTTAGAAAGTGTCAGTTCTGAAACGATGCCTTTTCGCTCATTAGCTTAACTCAAATAAACTATGAGCTGGCCCTTGATTTGAAAACCCTTATGACAACTGTTCCCCTTTAAAAACAACAAGACTTTGTGGGTGGTTTGTTCGCTGACCTTAAACGAGATCGTACGAACAGCGATGGTTCACGATGGAAGACACAAAGCATAAGATCGAATTTTAGTTAGTGACGAGCCCAGTGTTTGACCAGAAGGACTTTACGAAATATTCATACTAAGATTTAATAGAAGTGGTCTCAGATGAAAATATAATGGAAGCTTGCTTTTTTTTTGTAGGTGGAATGGGTGGATCACCTTGGCTTTCAGGCTATCCTGTAATCCTTACTTTTTGTCAAACAGATCAAGAATCACATTTCTGTTGAGATATTTCAACACTTACTCTCATGTTTGTCCACATATGTCCATGAGAAAGCTCTCATAGGCACAGCTCTATTTGGAGCTGTTTAGACGAAATAAAAAATATTTCCTCACTCGATACAATGAACCGAACATGGGTTCATCACTACACTCTAGAGCCAAGTCGACAGTGGGCCGAGTTGACAGCAATGTCACTGCAACAAGTATAACTTTTCAACCGATTATCAGAAATTGATGAAATCTCGACACGTTTGGTTGAACGTTGGTAGTGATTAGGTCCCTCAACATTGTTTCTATATATGTACGAAACCGGAAATTTGTTAATTGATGGGACATATCAACCGATCAATCAATCAGGACAGTTTCTATATTAAATCTTTCGATAGTCTTGAGAAATATTTCTTCTAATCGTCAGATCAATATATTGCGTAGAGTATTAGTTGGAAGATACAGTTTTTCGGTTGTGGCGGACATGCCTTTCAAATAATTGAAATCATTCTTAAACTGAACGTATTTATAGCCCGCATAAATATTTGTATATAAGTAAGAGCTTTTTCTCGATTATGCTAAGAGTGACGCAGCCATTTGCAAAGCTGACCATCTTTTTTCATTTTCCCGAAATGCATATAGTTTAGGTCGTATCTGGCACATAGGCCACATAGGGAAGACAAATTTGATTTACCCTTAACCTTCAGCGATGGGCATTAACATATCGAATTCAATATTTAATATGTGAACTCGAAAAGATTGTTTGTTAGGAAGAAATAAACGCGGACAGTAAGGATTTATATATTTTAATCCCCTGAGGGCTTCGTATTCTGCATTGCATTAATAAATACTTTCATTTCTGGTTTTTTAGATCTGTCTGTCTTTTAAAGTATCTTCAAATGTTGATTAGTGTAAACCATAATCTTATTAAGTGTTTTTCATTATTTGCGTAGAAGGAACACACAACACATTGCATCTAACGATTATTTTCGTAGCCCAACAAATTACCACAGACAAGAGACAAAGGGCATGAGTAAACAAATGTACGCACATCCACAGATAAACATCAAAATTTACAACGACGAGTATACCCTCAAAACTTAAGCACGCATGCAAACGTTAAAATTCACACTCTGCTCCATAAGAAAGTTTAGTTTCATAAAAAAAAAAATGTATATATATATATATATATATATATTAGCAGTAGAAGAAGGCATATTAGGTTCGTTAAATCGTTTGCAATATGAAAACGAAAGCAAAAACAGCGTTCGGTTTAATAAATCGCAATAACGTCAAACGCAAATGGATGTATGTGGGTGTGAATGTGTGTATGTGCAAGTGATTATTTAGTGAATGAAAAAAAGAAATGCATGTAAGAATGATCGTCATAGGAAAAATCGTGGGCGTACGGCAGATCGCAGGCAAATTTCATTGAAAATTTTCACAACGATTTCTGTTGGGATTCGAAATTTAATGAAAAAATTATAAACCAATTTTTAGAACGCTTAAGTTTCTTTAAGACTTCAAAAATTCTGTACATCTGTTGGCGAATAGACACCGTGCGGCGTCTATATCGTACAATGGAAAATATCTGTTGGAGATATCAACACACGAATAACAACGGCCGCGGACAGGCGGGCGTACAAATAGGCGAACGAACAGACGGTAAATATATTCGGGTCGAAATCTTATGCCAATCAGGTCTACGCATAATTTCGGGTAGAAATGTTGACAAATAACACTACATTTCCCCTTTTTTTTTGCTACCTCATGTGAGACAAGAGTGGGTTAGGGCACCTTAAGTGCAAGCTGCAATTCGTGACGACATCTTAGATTAACTTTCTGAGAAATTGCTGAGGCCAAACTTCGCAAAGAGGAAAAAGAGTCTTAGACTTTTCGATAAATTTCGTTTTTATAGGTTTTCAAAATGGATAGGTGACGTCATGACGAGTTTACGGATACGGTACCCAAGACGACGATCGAATCGAAGTTGTCTGAAAACTGCAAACATTATTCGATTATCGAAGAGATCGCACATAGTCCCAGCCATAATCGGGTTACCGTTTCGTGCCATTTACGAATATTTTAAATGGAATCGTGTTAGAGTTTTCCTACGACTTTAACCGTTTATTTCGGCTTGATGTAGGAATTCTGAATTGGTTCTCTTTTTTTTTTGTAATTCCTACCAAATAAGTTTTCGTATGCAACGGAAGTAAAAGCAACGCTCAACTATAAGGCTTACTTCACGTATGAATATGATTTCAGCTCACAGCTGCAAACAAAAACTCATCCTTCGTTGGTTTTATTTACTCATAACTAACTTTAGAAATACATAATCTAAGGAGTCATTTTAAATGACAACAAATAATCATTTACATGTTAGAAAACATATATATCATAAGCAAAGAAGACAGAGACCAGTACCTAACGCCAACAATACCGAATCCAAAAACCCTAAAGGTTTGCAAAACAACGCAAAATATTTTTGTTGGGGAGGTGATGTTTGTATTGTATGCAAGTAACCCTTAAATAATTTTTGGTTAACATTTGCCAAAGAATCCTTTACACAGCTATGGGTGCTTACTTTTATCTATATATATACATACATACATACATACATACATACATACATACATACATACATACATCTATATACATAGATGTATGTGTATTTAAGAAATTGAAGAATAACAAAACAATTGTTGTTTGAAATAAATTAACAGACGGCGTTTTAATGAGCATTTGGTTTGAAAGAAAAGATCACGTTATTCTTTTATTCTTTTTACTTAAGATGGAAAGTAGACCTTTTTTAACAAAAAAAAAAAAAAAAAAGATAAAAAAAAGCTATTTGATAATGATTTGGGTTGTGATTTGTCTGTCGGACAGTTATAATGGAAGATAGAAAGCATAGCGCACATCCACCCTAATTTTCAAATTTGTGTTATTTACAAAATTAATTATATAAAAAAAAGACCAGCTTTACCGATAAACTTGAGAACTAACACTTTGCGCACATAACGTTTGAAAAGGACGAATTGAATTAAAACACAAAAAAGGTAACTTAAACAAGCGAAAAGCTTTCATTGCCTTTGAGGCGAATCTGGAGTACACTTCATCTACCTGCAGGTAAGGGAGTGATTAGTGGTTGTTTTTCCTCTTACTCATCCTAAACAGTACATTAACACATTTAAATCTTTTTAATGCCTAAAAATATGCAGAGAAAGCTCCTTATTCACACTAGGCTCCTTCTCAGTGTGACTGGCGGGAGTAAGCAGTCAGTGTTTGTCTTTCCGTTCATTTGTTAAAATCAAAGTCGAACGATTTGATCTTCAATTTTTTATTATTTTTTTTTTTTTTTTTCATTCTCGCCAAGTTGATCAAATTTGCTTATATATGCATTTGTAATTAGCAAGAAAACTGATAACTTTTAAGTTTTCTAGACTACAATTTTAAAGAAGTATTAAGGACTCTGAATGTTTAATATGGTCGTAGGTTAGTCTTATTGACACCGTATTAAAGTCGAAAGTCAGTTCAAAATTAACATAGTCATCCGTTTCTGTATTGTCAAGTCGTACAAAATTATAGCTCGAAATGTGAACATTGTACGATATATTAGTTGTACAAATAAATTCCCCGAAGTGAAATTAATTGCTTTTTAAGACATGTATAAGCGTGTATATCAAAGTAAGAGAAGATGGCTATCAACCAGCAACTGTAATGTACGACGATTGCAATTAATGACGTAAATAAGGATTACTAGGATAAAAGATGAGTATAACTAGGAGATGTCCTCCTGCAAACACTCGTGGCCGATCTCCTGCAAAGTGTGACCTGAGCTGCTCGACTTCAAACTATCGCGGCCAGAAGCGTCCCTCGATAGGATAGCGTGGTTGAGACGCTGCATTTGATTCTTTTGATTGGAGTGACGTCTCTTTTTTTTTCGAATCTATTAGTTCTACCTAGAGATCTATGATTAGAAAAATATGACGAAAAGTAGTTAATGTTGCGGTCAGCATAACTATGCATTTCGTAACAGCACTTAACGAACTGCATTCCTTGCATTTATTCTTTCATTAGGTTACTAGGAAATGCAATTTGATAAGTTTGGAGGTGTGTCGTATTTTGTTTCTTATCTTTTTATTGTCGTTTGCTGTTTACATGTTTGAATTTATGGCACATTTGAAGTGAACGCTTAACTGCAATTATATTTGGCACTACTGACCTCATTAATTTTCCTCGGGACGAAAATGCAGTAAGCTATGAAGTAGTTATAGAGGATTTTACGCATCATGCATTCATGCAAAAAATTTTCGCCTTGGGGACAATTAACGTTCTAGAGGCAGGCAAAAAATGTTGGAGGACGAAATTCAAATAATACGCGACAAAAATAAGCGAAAATACAGCACAAGCTCAAAGGGAACACTAACTACACTACAACTAGAAGTAAGTTAACAAACAATTTCAGTCCGGGAAACGTGCAAAAGGAAGGAAAACGAACAAATATCGTTTTGCCGGCACGGCAACTCGCCATAGTAGGAGAGATTACTTTGTCCAATTATTACAGCCAATGATAGATCGCTGTCGTCCGGCAACATAAAATGAGAAAAAGCATTGTTGATCTAGGACTGCTATCCACATATCTTGCAAAGCCCCATCTGTCTCGAGAAAGTTGTACGGTGCAGAGAGAAGTAATCTACTAAGAAATTCTAAAGTTTGGTAAAAATTTTTCGCGCTTGAGAAAGCAGACACGATCTATGGGCAAAGGAATTCGACAAGTGACACTTCTTAATAGCAACGCCCAAAGGATCTTCGTTTTTCAATTTGTACCGATTCTGAATTATTGTTCAGACCAGGCCTCTGATTATCAGTTGTTCGAATCAATGCAGTGATATTAAGCAAGTCAACGGTTGCAAAAGCTTAAGATATATAAGCATGACTCGATTACTTTTTCACCTCAAAAACACAAAGTTTCAACCGTGCGGGTACCCATAACCTAGTCGAGTAGAGGCAAGAAACCCTAGCCAAAGACTTTCTAGCAACTATTTTTAAAATAATTAAGAAAAATACGATACGACATATTATTGATGGCACACATGAATTGATCCTCGCGTATATTTTGGAGCATCTATTACTGGCTCTTAATAAAAAATCGGCCTAAGAGGATTTCATTTCTTTTTCATCTGCAAGGAAGTCACAAGTGTGTATTTTTTATTTAACTTTTCGTACTAGGTGTATAAATAAAATCCTCCCGCTGAGACTGGTACCTTCATAAAGCATACCTGGGGCACTTAATTTGTCTGAAATAGCATAACCCAGCCATTGATGGTTGAAAGGTGTACATCGCATTTCTTCACAAGCTGTCGTTCAAAGCATATCAAAGTTCAAAGAGGTGGATGTCATTTACGGAATTGCCTTCTTTCTGTGTTGTTAACTGAATTAACCTGCAAAGGGATGCAGCTGCGGAAGCTGTGGAAATAATTAAGTTGGCTTGCAATGGAAATGCAATAAGCTACGAAAGAGTTAGAAAGTGATTTGCTAAGTTTTGGCCAAAAAATTGTAGTCATGAAAACGATGAAAACTCGCATAATTCCGTTCTCGTCCCGCAAAAGCAAACAAGGAAATCATTTTCAGCTTAGGCTGGGAAGTTTTACCGCACCCTCCCATATTCTCCAGAATCGGTGCGAAGAAAATCGGTGAAAATCGGTCGATGGCTACCACGAGAGCTTCCCCATCAGCTAGTCAATAAACGGCCAGAGGACGATGTTCCTGCCATGACGACGCATGTTTCGATTACTAAGCTTTGTAACAATTATATTTTAAATAAAATTGAATTTTATTTTAAAAAACGGAACCGTGCCTGTTCAAACTCTAAAAACATTTTTGCGTTCGGTTTTTTTTTCTTCGAAGTTTTAAAAATTAAAACTGAAATCTTCTAAAAATTATTTGTTAAGATATAACCGAATTTTTTTAATCGCTGCAAGCAGTTTTAAAAAAAAAATAAAAAAATATTTGTTTTACTTTCAAATTTTTATTTAATTTTACTTTTAAAAAGGCAAAAATACATAACGTTTTTGCAAGCGGTATAAACAGTGCAAACTCTCTCTCCAATATTTAATAATATCGATGTTAAAGTTAAGTTTGTTTGGTAACATGTTGACTTGACAAGTGATGCCATCGAGATGAGAAAATGTAAGAAAAAAAAAAAAAAAAAAAAAAAACAGATTTACAATCAATTGACACCCTTTCCTTGTGTTCAACAACAACAACAACAACAACAACAACAACAACAACAAAAAGAAAAGGAAAGGAAAGGAAAAAAACACAAAACAAAACGAAGAAAAATTAAAACGAATAAAAAAAGTTTATATGAAATAAAAAAAAAAAACCCACCGGCACACACAATACGCCTGAAGCAGGCAATAAGGGTAATTTCTGTTATGAATTGTTACCTTTCTTTGCCTTCTTTGCTTTCTTTGCTCGGTGCGTTTTTTGTCCCTTTTGTAATATTAGATATTTGACAACATTTTGCATATTCAATATTCAATATAATAAATTTTTTTCGAGTTATTGTGCAGATCAGTAAGAATTTGTGGTGTGAGGGGGAGAGAAAAAATCTAATTTTATAGGATTTTCATTTTATTATAAGTAATTTTTTTTGCTTTCTCTCTTTCAGGCAATTTACGAGCGATGGGGACAGAAATCAACTCAAATGTAAATGTCTTTTCATGCACTCGATTTACGTCTTTGAGTTTATGTTTGTAATTGTGTGCGCCTGAATATGATGATGGGTGTGTGCAAGATTAGAATTTCTGTTATTTATGTCATATTGATTTTGATTTCATTTGGGGGGTGTTAATAAGCGTTTCTTATTTATGATTTTCTTATAAAGTATTTAGTTGCTTGTAGATAAGATTTGCCAAACGTTTCATTTCATATCTCATTTTTTCATAGTGAGGGCTTAATTACGTTAAGTTCACTGAAATTGATTGCCAAGCAAAAGTGTATTATAAAAAGCAAAAAAAGGAAAGCTAAGAAGAGAAAAACAACAAAAAATTTTACGAAATATTTCCAATTAATCTATAAGAAGTCTTCGTTATCTGATGAGCCTGAATAAGATATTAAGTTGACCTTGCACTGCTCGAAGGGCCATTGTTCATTTTCTTGTTCTCAAGGGAATTGTCGAGTAGTTGCTTTCAGGCAGATTCTCAAGTACATTTTGCTTGTTTTAAGAGAGCAAATCAAAAACAGGGCTTGGACAACAATGTAGTGATTGAAAAGGCTGAATGGAAATCACATCTTAAATGATATAATAGAGCAAATGTACGTCAGCACATTTTCCGTATGCGATAATTAAAGTTTCCTGGTCTCCCCAACTAGATGCGTTGAAATTGTCATCTAAAACCCCTTTTAACTCGTTAAAGGTTTCTTTGCAAAAGTCGAAATGATTTAATCTCAGTATCGGACTCTCTCTCTCTATCACATCAAATAGGGGCGCTTTTCCTGGCTATGCCTATCTAAATTGGCGTTCGAAATATATACGCTATTGTGTGGTTGGCATGCATTTTTGCATGTTTCCGATGACTTAGGAGCTCACTTCCAACTCGAGTCTATGCCCAAATCATTTTCGTTGCTTTCAAAGTAATCTGCCAGCGATACTACGCACTTACGCCAAAGTTTTTTCCCATCCTCGAAACTGTGGTTGTAGTCGATTTCCGCAATGGCCTTCAAAGCTTTTCGGGATTCTCGACAATCGAGCTAAAACGTTATCCCTGGCGTGGTCCTTCAGTTAAGGAGATAGCTAGCCACACTTCTCATTTATTGCGTGTAAGCGTGTAAATGACTTCCACCAGTAGAGGTTGATGGTCATCCAGGATGCTCTTCGTCTCGGCCTTCTTTGAACTGTTTACACCAGTTGTTGAAATTTCTTTCCGACTAAGGCTGCTAACAAAGGCTCTTTGCAACATCCTCTTCCATCTTCTTTGCTCAACAAAATCGCACAGATAGTAAATCGGAAAAACCCAAACGTAGCTGAAGCACCGATGACGTTTATGACGTCAAACATGGCACAGATGTCTGTCACAGTGCTACCAATTTAGCAGAAAAAACATTTCAGACATTTGATGCGCTCGCGCTAATTAACTTTAATGTGGGTCTTACTTCTTACACCCACAGTATTATGCGCACATAGGTGTTTTGTTCTCTCGTGTCTTTTATATATGCATTTGTTTTTTTTTTTTCCTTTATTTTCTTTTCTAGGTTTTCCTTTATAGATTTATTTCGACGTTGGTTCATATATTTTCGCCGAATTCAATGTCGAAAACTGAATGAATAAGTAGTCTCGTACCACTTGAATTTGTGTATTTCGAATAGCGTAGACTTTGATTACGATTCTGGAAAAATTATTTTCAGAAAAATGATTTGTAAAATTTATCAAGAACTTATTTATAGAAACTGGCTCTTTAGGATTTTGCAGCAGTGTTATGCTGATCGATTTCCCTCTCCGATCATCACGATTCGACAGTCCTTTCTTTCACGAAGTCCTCTGCTCTCCTTTTGTCAATCGTCAGTGACATTCGACGCTTTTAGTTTATTGCAACAACAAATCTTTGCTTTCTTTTATTGCTTGGATTAAATAGATCTCATGCGGACTTATTTTATGAAATGTCTGCGTGAACATCTACAACCACACGTCTTCAGCATGTACAAGAGCGGCAAAAATTACTGATAAGCTGAGGTTATTTCAGTTACCCCTGGACCAATATATGAGACGCCAACGAGCGGATTGGTTATAAGAAAAACTATTGAAAAGTTGAATGCCGCTTCCAAGCAATTCCCATGGAAAAAAACAAAAATTTCTGTCAAGCTCTTTTAACGGCACTCCCGTTCCCTCGTTTTCAAAGAGACGAAACTGGTTTTTCTTCAGAGTGAATTAAGTCACTTCAGGCGGATCATATGAAGGATGATCGTAGACATTGTTTGGATTACAGGAGGGGTATTTTTGATCCGCAACCACTACGTATTAACTAACTAACTGGTTGTTAGAACCAGGAAGTGATGTTGTGAGAAAAAAAACCCCTTCTCCTCGGCATTGGTTCAGAAAACTATTCTCCCAATGGATTAACCAGTAGCATTAAATTCAGAGGTAAACGTCTGCTGTGCCAGATGCACGACGTATACAGAAACGTTGGAAAGTGCAAAGCGGCGTACTTGCGTCCGTTCTCAAGAATATTTGTTTTCTTATTGCGCATTGAACAGTGAAGGAAGACTACACCAAGAGATAGTTAGAGTTTATTCGGCTGCCTTAAAATACACTCATTGGCTTAGGCATGGTTTTGGTTTTTTTTTTGTTATTATTATTTTATTGTTATCTTAATGTATTAATGATTTAAATTAAATATAAAAATAGTGAAAATCATTTATTGATTTTTTGCTCCTGATCTCTTTAAAATCATTTGAACTTCCGTATTAACGTAACCCTTAATAGTATGTAACGTGAGACTATTGAACATAATCCTGTCCCATAATAAGCTTTAGATTTTAGTTATTATCATATATAACATATATATGTATGTGTATATACATATCCTTTTTTTTCGAAAATCCCAACAATCGGCTTAGTTGCTGTAATGTGATGCTGCTGATTGAAAAAATAAAGCGGAGAGAAAAGTTAAATAAACGTACAACTGTGTGCCGCATTGCGAAAATGTCTCTATTACTGTCTCTCTCTTTCTCACTTTTAATGGATGTTCTATTTCCCCCTCTCTGTCTTTCTTTTCGTTTTTCTCTTTCCCTCGCTTATTCGTTGAGGCCATCGTTTATGATTAAAATCTGAAAACGTATGCTAACATACTTTTGCCTCGCGTAACGAACATTGCCACCGTCTGCCTGCCTGTCTATCAATGATGACTATGATAGACAAGCAACCGGTGGTGTCCCATATTGGGAGTTAGTGAAACACGCGCAACGCGCGCTTAGATTTTAACTAAGAACGATATCATCATTGATAAGTCAATGACGTTCGGTTGTTTTTTGAGACAATTGAAAAACAATGAATAAAAGTTGCATTGAATGAACAAAAAAAAAAAAAAAAAAAAGATGCTGGAAAAACATAAGCCACATAGATGTACACATATATCTACACATGTTAAGGGTGCAAGAAATTTTCGTTAAAGCAAATTTTGTCAAGTTCAATGTATTTATTGTAGGTTTTTGTTTTTTTCGGTCGGAGTGCTTTGGTTAAACGATTGCTTTCAATATTGATTGGCATCGGAAATTCAAGTGCTTTGATTAAATTTCTCTTCTTTCACAATTCTCCTTTAAGCCTTATCAATAAATCCAGTTATTGGCATTTATGGTAAGCCGCACATCGCAAAATACAATTTTTATTAAATTCATTGAAGAAAACAACCGCTGATTGGAAATGTGTGTTAAACAATGATAAGCTTTTTACTTTTTTTTACTTTTTACATTTTTTTTTTTTTTTTTTTGCCTTTTAGCAAAAAATTGATCATCTTAACGTGTGATTAGTTAGTGATAATTCAAGTAAATGAAAATGGAGATAATGGAAAGCGGATTAACGTTTAGGATCAGCTACGGGCTTAGAAGAATTCACAGACAGAACTTTAAATACATTGCAGAATATAGTTAAGAAAGTTTTTAGTGGTAATTACGTTTATCTACGCACAAATCCATTTTGATAAATGTTTTTTTGGCGCAGTGATGCCCACGTCAGTTCACTCAGCAGTATTCTCGCTTACATTTGATAATTCATTTTGCTTACGGTCATTTCCCGAACTTGTTCCAGACTTTATTAACTATCGCATAATGTACTTTTGTTTTCGCAGCTTACTGCTGCTGGATGCGTTACAATGCGTTCATTTTCAGACTACCAGCCCCAAGTCCAGTCTACCAGTGCCAAGTGGCATGTTGGAAATAAGTTTTGTATGATAAAAATTCCTTGCTATCTGCCAAGTCGTGCCTCTGCAAATAAGTTGTTCACTTTAGTTGTGCAATTATAAGCAACACTCGTTGGATTAGCACAACATCATTTCTTTCGCATAATTCTGCCTTCTCAATCCTCTTAGCAATCTTACCAGCTTTCGGAAAGAACTTTAGCAAATAAAGAACCGAAGCTAAGGTCGCGTTATCAAATTCGATTTTTTATTTTCTCTTTGATCTCACTAATGTAAACGTTCAACGACTTTTGATTGGTTTATCAAGTCACTGTACCTATCCTCGGTAGAACTTAAGCGGCTCATATACCTCCTAGGCATCCTAGACATCTTTTGCTCTGACCATCTGCCATCGTGCGTATACGCGTATAGGTGACTGCCATGGAGAGCCCGGTTATGAAACCAAAATTAAATTAACACCCTGAGCACGGTCAAATACATTTTTTGATCCAATCAGATTTAGTAATGACAGGGAGCATCTCGGAAATTAAATTGTTCCCAAGCAAAATCACTTCTAATCGGGATTTGTGCAAATATTGGACACGCAAAAACACTATAGAAGGTTACGCCCTATATAACGGTTTTGCAATAAAGCGTTATGTGCGCACTAACTGAAAAAGTGATCTGCTCCGCACCATTTTCTATAGCTATCGTCCTTAGTCGAAAACACGTCAACATTTCCACAAAATATCGCAAACATTGCGACTTGAACCCAAGAAAACAAGAAGGACCGATGAACTGATTTACATAATAAAAATGGAGTCTATGTCAAGTCCCCCTGCATTTCAAGTGGTGTAGGGCGTCAAAATAAGTAAATACTGCTCGAGATTGCATATGTTTAATATACAAGGGAACGTATGTACAGCTGCGGCTGACATTTCGCGGAATTTCCTAAAAGTTGTAGCTTTTTACGAACGTAACTGGGGCATCCTTTCCTGTGCGGAAAGTTTGGAATAAATTTTATAAAAAACTCTAGGAAATAACAGCTCCCTCATCCGCATATACTATTCGAAGAAAAACAGAAATAAGAAAAAAAATTGAATTTAAGAAACAAAATGAATTTGCATTAGGCTCAGAGCACCTCATCTCTAAGTTCTATCAGTATTTCATATATATTTTAATATTCAATTTTAAAATTTTTTTTATTTTTTTATTCAAACCACATATCGGCCAGCGAGGCAGGCACGCTACATTGTCTGAACAATTTCATTAAAATTTGTAATGAATAAAAAAAAAAAATATATATATATATATATATATATATAAAGGATTAAAAGAAGGAAAAAAAAAAAAAAAAAAGCAATAAAAATAAGAATAAGAACAACGATCCCCATTTTATTTGTTAGACAGGCAGCCTAAAACTTATTTTAAAGTCAGAGATTATATATGGAAAAGCCTTCAAATTGCGATAAATATTTTGCTGTCAAATTTTATACCCCAATAATGTATTCCAAGCACATACAAATCGTTCTCTTCATATTTACTCACATGTCTACTCTACGGCACATACAGGTTATGGCTGCAATTTGATTTAATTCAATTATGGATTGTTTATTATTCTTGAATGCCAAGAGAAAAAGCCAAAAAAATGTATAAAAAAAAGAAAAGAAAAGAAAAGAAAAGGAAAAACTGCTCTCACAGCATTAATCTACGTATGTCGTTAAATCGTCAGACGAAAGGGCCTACCGCATGAAAAGGATGAAAAGCTGCTGTTGTTGATGCTGTCTATTTAGATGCGAGCGAACACATCTATGTAACCGAGCTATCCAAAAAAAAATAAATAAATAAAAAAAATAAAAAGAAAAGAAAAGAGATAAGACAAGAAGAGCGCAGAAAAGAAAAGAAAATGGAAAAGAAAAAAAGAGAACTTCGGTCTTTTGCAATAATTGAACTAAGGCTTTGTTATCGACGATTACGTGCCCTCTTTTTTAATACGATTGTAATACCAACGCAATTACGATGGCATTCAATCTGCAGGTGTGTAAACATGAACGTGAACTAAAATATTTACTAATTTTATATATGACTGTCGGAAAAGCAGGTGAAAAGCAGGCAATTTTCCCCACTGCGAGACGCTGTAAATAAATTAAAATATTTTTTGAAAAGAATTTTTGCTTATCTTTTTTTCTCTCGTTTAGTTTTGCTTGTCGAAAATTCGAAGGAACAATTCTTATAAAAATATGTTAAAGAGAATTCCTTGACTTTGACTTACCTTTTTGATAATTCATATTTCTGCTTTTATTATTGTATTTTTATTGAATTTCGCTTAATGGATTTTTTATGATTTCAAAAAGTCTTCAAATAATTTATGATGAAACTATTTTACATTTAGGATTCTTCAATGGCTGATATCATGTGCGAAGACACTTCTCTTTGTAATCTGTAAAGAAAGAGAGAACAATATAAAGAAATATTTTCCTTATCTCAGTTTAATAGAGAAGCGGAATAGTTTATATGAAATACAGATCATAGAAAGTTTTTAAACTTCATTTTAAACCCCATTCAAACACGCATTTTTTATTTGGCAGAATCGATTCTCTTTAGCTTATATAAGTTCAAGTATAAGTTTCTCGGAAGAACGTGCTATGCTATAACTATAACTTTCCCTTAAAAATGGCAAGAGCAGAACGTGTGCTACCTCGTATCGGTCTCTCTCGCACGCTCCTGCCTAATGCATTATTATGTCATTTTGTAAGCATAACATAGATGCCTACTGTACGCGAACATGTAAATTTAATGAATGATTAGTGGAACATATCTCCTGCTACTGACGTAAGAGAAAGAAAAATAGCCGCATTTGAACAGTCGGCGATGCCCATCATTCTATCAATGCAACTGCGCTTTTCCAAACAGAATAACGTTCATATTTCCGCCTTTTGCTTGTGATCCTCAAGAACTGTAAGCGTGTCGCAGAGAATTCATAATTATACGTAGTTTTTATCTTTTCTAACTTACGCTCTGGGTGAAGGTCGATGTGTGGTGAGGGATATGCATACATCTGACGAAGAGACAAAAAGAAGAAAGTTCCGCCATTGCAACGGCTATGTAGGTACTTAGTCTAAAGTAAGAGGGAACAATAAGCCTCAACTTTTCCTCAGCACTTGCAAACGCGAATGGGAATTAAAAACTTGGCATAGGTGAATGTTTGCCCTTTAAGATTACATTGAGAGTGAACTTCACTCAGACATGTACTAGGAGCTTTCGTCTCTGTACTATTAGTGCTAAGATCCTATGTCACATGCCTTTTTTGGACATCCTTCGGCACTTAACTTAATTTGGAACTTAATTTGATATAGAGAATTTCTCTAGAATCCTTCTTCGTATATATATTTAAATAATGATTGGACTTTCGAATGGAAACTTTGCATCGGGGATCTACGTTTCCTATTCTAGAGGTATGAATATGTAGCTTAGATTCTGCATAAGTTTTAGAAACTCATGCTGACATTAAACGAAGTGTATCCTCCGCCCAGAAGTTTGATTAATAATGCGCCTGGGATTCTCTGTTGAGGCTGAACATTTTTGGTGGTTTACCTTTGTATTCGTTCTAAATTTCAGATTAAGGTTATATACTCTATTCCGATTTTCGCTCCCTGGAGCACTGTTCTGGTAATCCATAGAGTTACTAAGAAATTTTGTACTTTCTAATAAGTATCCACAAATCCCAAAGGTTTAGAGAATAAACTCTTCTTTTGCCAGCTTTGTTGCACAACTTTTGAGACGAGTTATCTACACCCTTGCATTCTCATATTGTAAGAATTCACATAAAAATCTTAGCCAGTCGGTGCGAGTCCATGCCAACAGTAGCTAAGCAGCATTTTCAACTTCTCTTAAGCCTGCAGCCCAGCCGATCAAATCAGCTTGAAACATACGAACCGCACAGCATTTTTTAGGGAGAAAGCAACATTTGGATCTAGCCTTCGTCAGTTCTCTTCGCATATACATCTCTTAAATTTATTTTTTTACATAAGCTTTCATTTGACGTCTAATGGTATCCATTAGGTTTAGCGATGCCTTATATATATCTAGACAGTCTTGGTATTGCGATTGAACTTTCTACAAAGAAGTACTGCAATCTTTTGTGAGAGAGGACGTTTTCACTAAAATATACCAAAAACAAAAGACGTACAGACGGACGAACAGACAAACAAACATAGATCGTTTAGAAAATGATTGTGAAGCAATTGGAAAAATAAAAAGCGGTTACGTCCTAAGTCCCCCTTAGTGTTGCAAACATTCGAACAAACTTAATATACACTAGCATCATAGGTGGGGTAGAGTATAATTAATGTATAAAATATGTCTATTAGTGCTTGCCATTAGTCTTAATTTTACTAAAATGCAAACCTCTGCAATCTTGCGATTACGAAAAAAAGACTTGCGCCGCTTTGAAAATAAACGGCTAATGTATCTGTACGATGCAATACGATAAACGATCGTCCATATGTTGCAAAACTGAATCCTCAATCTGTGTTACAATTAAATATTATATATAAGCTAGTGGTGAATATGAATGGATCCGAGCAAAGCCAAAAAAAGTAAAAAAAACTAAAAATTAAATTAAAAACATTTATGATATTTCCTTATTTTATTTTCCAGTTTCCAAGCACTAGTAAAACGTAATAGCGCATTGAAAATGTTATGTATACGACCTGATGTACTGTAGTGTTCTAATTTGAAAACATTGGAAGCTTATTTGGATGGTAAAGCATTTTAGTTGCTTTTAGAATTATTTAAAGCTATTTTGGTAAAACTCTGTGAGCTCCTCTGAATCCCTCTGAGTTAGAGTTACCGCAATGTCAACACACTTCAGTTGAGTGATATCTTCTAGTTTTTGATGTTAACTTACAATGACAAATCTAATAAAGATAACAATGCTACCATTCAGAACAACAAAACAACATCGACGACAACAACCAATAACAACCAACAACATAAGCAATGTGATGATACCCTTAAAACCATGCTACTCTAAAGTCTTTCACAACACATTCACCTAGAAACTATGAGATTTAAAATAAGTACCTTCGCTCTCCATCTCTCTCCCTCATTCTTATCATCCCTTTCTCTCATTCTTCCTTCTCGCTCTTTATATCGCTCTCTACCTCTCTTTAGTTTTAGTAGAGGAAACGAGCATGTTTGAAAAACTAAAATACAATATGTAAACAGAGTGCGCTTTAAACAAATTTACAGTTCTCTTCTGCTCATCATCATCGTCGTCGTCGTCGTCGTCGTCGTCGTCGTCATCATCATCAGCATGTATTTTCTTCTTCTTTTTTTTCTTTTTGGAATTTAGATATTAAAGCAGAGCAGTTAGAGAGAAAGAAATTAAAACATCAGCATCATGTTGTTAACTTTGGAAGAGTTTCAGTATAGCGAGCGAAGAAAAAGGAAAAATAAAAAAAATAAGAATAAAAATTAACTAACATAAGCTGCAAATGACAGGCATTACTTAAGTGTATTTCGTTCATATATCCAGCAAGGATTGATATATGTATAAACCATACAAGTTACGGGATACCTTCGTGTATGTTGTGTGAGTAAACGGTAAAATATATATATATATATATATATATATATGCATGCACTAGAAAGTGTCACCCATAGTACAAAAAGTTGAAAAGTCATACAGAAAACGATGACAATAAGGATGACGAGGCTAAAGTTGGAGCTGCTCAGTACCATAACATTAATTAAGTTTGTAATGACATATCATCTACCCACGATAAAAAAAAAAGTAAATAAAGAGAGAGGAAAAGAGAGAGAGAGAGAGAGAGAGAGAGAGAGAGAGAGAGAGAGAGAGAGAAAAAAAGACAACAAAGAACGAATAAGGATAAAAGTTCACTTTTACACGAGCCTTTAAGTATGCAAGAGAAAACACGGACTGACTGACTGACTTATTAACTAAAGAAAAGTTTACTTTTCGGTTCAAGTGCATTAATAATAACAGCAAATATTCATGCTTTACTGCAAATTCTTTTACAGTTTTATATGAAAATCGAGTAGAGCGGTACAAGTATCTACTTGATGTTCAAAACGCTTAAAAAAGTTAAGCAAATTGGGAAAAATTAGAATGAAATAAAATTTTATTCCTACAACAATTGACAAAATATTAAAAAGTTTTCTTGCTTTTTTCTTTCTTTATATTTTTCTGAACAACCAAACATGAAAAAATGAATTGCTTCTGAGCAATTAAATGTTAACCATTTTTATACGCTACAAAACAAAAATTCAATTTATAAAACTTTTCGGTTTATATGATTTTTTTTTTTTCTGGATTGTACCGAGCAACAAAGTTAATTTTTTTTTATTTAGTTATTTTTCCTTTCCTTCTGACCAAAAAAATATTGTTAAACTCAAATAATATTTTGTGACAAAATTGTAATAAAAAGTTTCGCATAATAATAAAAAAACAGAAGTAAATTAAGACCGAATAAGTACAAGCAAAAAGTTATAATCGCCTTGCGACGATTTTTGGATACCAACCATTTAAGGTAAAATTATGAAAACTCTTCCCGTATGGTTTCACTTTCCAGTGGACCGATTTGCAAGTTGTCGCGCTGTGTACTATTACTAAAAATATCGGGAATTTTCCGAGTAATGGGGATGTGAAGAGAATGATATATTAAAGCAAGCATGAGAAGCAGTTAGAATTGAGGAATAGACGTGTGGAAGAATAGACAGACGAAAAGATAGACAGAAGTAAGACGGAACGGGAGAAAGTATGGACGGAAGGGAAAAAGAAACGATGGACAAAAGTAAGGATAGACAAAAGCGACGGAACGATGAACATCGAAAAAGAACGGAAGGGAAGCAAAAATCGACGAAAAGGTAAAGTAACGATGGGAAGAAGAAATAATGAATAAAAGAAAGGATACTCTGGTACCAGAAGCGAGGGAACGAGGAAAAGAGGAGGGAAGAAAGAATGGAGAACAAAAAAATCAACGGAAAGAAAAAGAAGCGATTGGGGAAAGTTGTACAGAAACAAAAATCGACGGATAGGTGAAAGAACATACCAGTACCAGTATCGAAGGACCGAGAGAAAGAATGAACTGAATGAAGTAAGAATGTAAGGAAAGAAAAGCCGATGAAAAGAACAAAAAACGACTGAAGGAAGGAAACAATTTTCGGAATAAAGGATAAATGAGAGAATGAGTGCACAGAAGGGCAGATAGATTGTGAAGGGTGAATGGAAGCAAACGCGCCCGGAATAGCACGACACATTAGCGAGGACGAAAGTAAAAATTGGAAGGCAATGGTGGACAACAGAATGGGCGCAAAACAGAGAAAGGAAAGATAGACGAAAAAGCGATGCATGTTTGCATTGTCGAAAAAATGGACCCGAATTTCTACAGGAAAAACAAAAAAAGAAGAGGCGGACACACAACTGCATTGTGTAAGAAGTCCCATCTGAAATCTGTAAATTCGTTCCTTAAAACCTTGTAATCTGAATTGCTAAGTGCTACACACATTGAAAGAAGCAAAAAAAAAAAAAACGATAGACTCCCATCGCCGAGTGATAAAATCCGACATGGTTCTAGTAGCGATAATTGTAACATTATGAAGTTGGTTCTCCCCTCTCAAAATAGAGAAAGTGCTCTTACACACGGCCAAACAGACTGTTTTCATATAACATGTAATTGTCGCTTTTAATATTTGCTGGGTCATCATCATCGTCACTATGGTGGTAACAACATAAACGTCAGCTCTTTTCTCAATGTTTTGCTTGTTGTGTTCGTTTATGTGTAAGTATTAGTAAAATCAGCGTTTTATTTAAAAATGAAAAGTTTTTCAGCAACAAAAAAAATTTCTTTTTTTTTCAAACTTTTTTAGAGCAGAAAAAAACAAAAAAAACCAATTTCATCCGCACTCAAGTAGGGATGCAAACAAAAAAAAAAAGAGAAGGAAGAAGCACATAGAGAGATGATAAATTAAGTCATTAATAATCATCAAGAAACAAACACAATGGAAACTAATCATAATAGTTTATTGCAACTCAGTTGCAACGCAGAGAATATATTTACATATATTACTTAACAATAGATATACAAACAATTATTGAATTTCAAAATCTAATATCTAATGAGTTGAATTTCTGAAGGTTCAATAATTTCTTTAGCACATTTGAACCGATTTAGTTCGTCTACTGGGTCATGAAACCGGTCTACTCGCATATCAAAAAAAGTCAACATGCGTTAAGGCTGCATTCGCTTCTTTGGCTGTCACATAATTCAGCCCATGTGCCATAACGCATAAGTTGTGCTTGAATAAGTAAGTAAGCGAGCAGCAAAATACACAAAATCGTAATCGTAATGAAACGGCAATGGATTTAGCAGATTCTAAATCTCTATAACAGACTTGAGAATGTACTGAGCGTTAAAGTTTCGAAACAAAACCCTCAGTAGTGAAAAATCGTATTATTGGATCATTGGGGCGGTGAGATGCGAAGAAGGCATTGAAAGAATGTGAAATGTGCGTGTAAAACAACTGCCGAATAGTGGGCACCCAAAGCGTCAGCAGCATCATTGATGTTGACATATGACTTTGTTTAGAAATTTACGTATCTTTCAAGCCAATACCGACTATTAAGAATAGTTTTTCCCATCAAAGAGCAAAGTTTAATCAACGTACGAACTTCAAAACTTTAGTCTGCAATGGCTTACATTTAAAAAATTTATTTTATTAAAAATTCAAAAACTTATATGTTGATTCAAATCAAATTATTTGAATTAGGAAAATTTTAATTAAAACCAAAAAAAAAAGAAAAAAAAATAAACCTCCAAAACTTTTCAGGCGATTTTAGAAACTTTTATTATATCTTATATCCCTGTAAAATTCATTAAAAAACCCCAGTAAAAGGCAAAAAAAACGAAAAAAAAAATTTCTCACTTTCACTTCATTTACTAAGGTATCTAGCGTAGTAAGCACTGCGTAGTACGTTACTTTCACTTGGTATAACTTTACCTTAACTTTGTCGCTGCTGCAGTTGCTGGCCAAATTCCCTTCAAAAATAAAAGATTAAATTAAAGTTTAACTACGAAGAAGACGTTGAAATCTCTTCTTAATAGCGCAGTCAGGCCGATGCAAACGAGCTATCAATAGCTTATTATTCATGGAAATTCTTTTTAGGTTTATAATAAGAAATAGAGAAAAAAGAAAATAAAAATTAAAAATACAGAGTAAACGGAGATATACGTAAGGGATTATTATAATATTGGAAAGATTTGCTGTTTTTTTTTTCTTTTTTTTTTTTTGCGTTAATTTGAGTTGTTAAGAAGAGTTAAGAAGGAATTCGAATTTGAATTTTTAATTTGGAAATTTTTTTCGCTTCCTTTCTTTCCCCTTTATTTTCTAATTGCTATGAGTGAAAATTTAATTGAATTTTTTTGGCTCTCATCAAGATTATATTGCATTAAAGCTACGTTTTGTTGGGTAAAATAGGAAAAATTTCATTGCTGTGTATTTTAGAGATTTTCTTTCTCCAGAAAATTAACAAAATCACTCAAGCGTCAATTGTTTGTACAGAGTCTCGTTTATAATTTTTGCCAAATTGCGGTTTTTATGCTGTGTTACAAAAGCCTCACCATACACGGCGTATGAGTGCTAAGCATCATCATCCACTTGAAATTGTTGCAATGTACACCCGACACATTTATATAAATTCTCTTACACCACATATACATTTATATATATATATATGTATGTTTGCATATATATATATATATATATATATACATATATATATATGCAATGTATATATATATCCATATACACATATAACATCTACATACGTTTATGTTTATTTGCCCCTGTCAATGTGTGAACTAACAAGAGTGCGAAGCCGTTCCTAAGGGGGTTTGTGTGATGAAAAGGCTTAAATCTATGCACACTTATATACATTGTACATATACACATATACATATATAACTGCATTTAATTTAGTATTTATCAGTGTTGGTGTGACTGCTTTTGCTATTTTCATGTTATAACTAATGAAAAATTAGTATTGCTTTCGTTCATATAATATATGCAGATGTATATACATATATATTTATATATAGATAGATAGATAGATAGATATAAATACATGTAATGGAATAAAGCTACTGATACAAATTCTTTTTTTTTTTTTGTTCGTCTTTTACTCTAAAAACCTCTCAGTGGCCTTAATATCCGTTCATTTGTTCACTCGTTACGCTTTTGCTTACGATAATTTTTTATGCCAATGTTTACCGCTCTTCATTCATTTCATTTCTGTGTAAATTTTTTTTAAAATTTTTCCTTTTTTTTTTTTTTATTATTTTGTATTATGCAATAATTTCAGAACACAACCATCAGCAACATTTCAATCACGTAAATTTATTATGTAAACATTTACTTTAATACCAATAACACAGCAGCCAACATAGCCAGAATCATCATTATCGTTATCATCGTCATCATCATCTTCATCACTTTTGATAATGTTCTTTGTTCTGTATGAGTAGCCAATAGCAATCGGTTAAGGAGGAAGGGGGGAGGAACGAGGAAAAAAATGAAAATTCGGCAAATTTCAATTTCATAGTGCGACCCTTCGGTGTGTTATAATCTCTTCCTGGTCACTCAGGCCATCTTTTAGTTTCTTTTCTTTTTTTTTTTTTTTTTTTTTTTTTTTTTTTTTTTTTGCCTCTCTCAACCAGTGACCATTCGTATTAAAACGTATCATCGTCATCGTCATCATCGTCATCGTTATCATCATTATATGCATAAATTGGTTTTTCTCTTCTCTGCTCTTCTCTTCTATTTTTTTTTTTTTTGCTCTTTGTTCAGAGATTCCCCATATTTAACAACGTTTTCCTTTAAATGTATGTGTGAAGCATATGTTTTCTCATTTTCCTTATTTTCATTTATCCGCAACACTCGGTATAATATTCATAATGGCTTTACTACCAATATGAAATTTTATTAATGCATTTTCATACATTCACTCACTCACTCATTCTTTCCTTCTCCACTTACTATATACTTTTGATATATTTGTTTGAAATGCTTTCATAGAAAATAAAATAAAAAAAAAAAAAAAAAACAAATGAAAAACGAAATTGTTACCTCACTGTATGTGTGTTTAGCTCTATATTTGTTGGATTGCTTTTCTTGTTGTTGTTGTTGTTGTTGTTGTTTTATGGCAGACATTTAGACCTTTCTCATTTAGCTTTTTGATCTTTGAAAAGCCCGAGCATTTCATGCGATGCGAGTATAAACAAAATTAAATTAGTGAAATTGATTAAAGAACGAAAGCGGGCAAAAATGGAAGTAAATGCAAATATGTGTTTATGCAATTTAAATAATGCTTGAAATGCTTAAAAGGCTTATAACTAAAATAAGTAATTGTCAGGGCTTTCACAACTGTTACTACATCGAATGCACTTAGCAAGAGATGTAAATGCAAATATGCAGGCGGGGGCGGCATTTCACTTATTTGCCATTAGCTGCAAATTGAAGATACGTATGTATTTCAACATTTCCAAATAAAATCCTTTAGCATACACTTCTTATGTCTTCATATGTTTTTACCATAAGTGTTTGTTTACACGTTAATAAGAACTGACGAATACCAAGAAATTCAAATTTTTTTTTTTTTTAGCTTAGCAATGAAACAATTCAATTTAATTGGTATTGTTTTTTTGGTTTAGTCGTGTCCATCCATCTGCCGATCTGTCCTTCTGTTTTTGTCCTTTTGTGTTTAAGCTGCAGTTTGTAATTTGTGAGATATTTCCACGAAATTTGAAACTTTTCAACTGTAACTGCACCAAATTCGAACCACTTGGATCGAATCGGATGATCCGATCACGTATAAAGTACGCAGACATGACAGAAAACTCTACCTTTGAATTTATCAGATTATGAGATTATGGATCTTTGAAATTATTGATGAGAAAATTAAATTTTTTAAACTTGAATCATGTCAGTACATGTGTTGGATACGTTACCATATCACTGAGACGATTTTCTTTTTAAATGTGGCCAATCACTCAGACAATGTTCCGTATACGTGTAACTCGGCCATAGTCAGGAAGAAATAGATAAAGGGAAATAGTTAGGGACGGACATAGGGACGCAGCTTAGTAGATGCGCGCGCAATCGATAAGCACTAAGCAAAGCTATGACCAACTCTGACATTGAGACTTGAACACGTGAACACTGACCTGGCAGTCAGCAGATTTTTATCTGCTCGACTACCCATGCGGAAGATCTGCGAAGCAATAAAACTTGTGCTTCAACTCGAAAATCCATTCATTTTGCAAATATTTATTATCTAAAATACATCCCTAGAGATCTCTCCAATTCCCAGTTTCACTTACAACAACAGTGTGGCCTACGACATTGGGGTTTGAACCCTCGAACATTGACTCGATAATCATTGCTATTATTTGTTAGGCTATGCGGCAACTCCTACATCAAGATTTAGCTTGTAGGGAGTGTTCAGCGAATACAGCACTAAGTACAGACAGCATTCAAAAATAGCCTATGAAAAGTATGCCGCCCCATGGACAAAAGATACAGTTTTTGGTATTTCATCACGAAAACAACTGATGAATTGCGCAAGGCGTACCTGTTCGGGGTATCTAACGGTCGACCTTCACCGCTTATATTGTTTTCATTTATTTTTCGACATTTCTGAGATCGTCGTCTTTAAAACGTGTAAAGCTACAATAATTTGTTTTTACAATGGAAAATTCTGGCTATGCAAAACTTGTCTGCGATTCGGCAACGCTTGATGGTTAAACAGGTGGGTCAGTCTTGGCGGCAACGTTCTCAATTTTCGATGTTGCAAGCCAACGAAAGTAGTTATCGATGAGAATTAATTTTCAAACATTTTAAGCTTGTTATCCAGATATGCCAGGAGTTTTACGGTGCCGGAAGGATGGTTGTACTACACGGTACATATTGGAACATATTGGATTTATTAGAGTTCATTAAAAATGTAAGGAAAATGTGTTTGCATTTTAGTGAGAAAACGCTACAAACTTTTTCTTTGCTCTAATATATAAAAAAGCCATCAAGCGTGCGTTGAAATTTTAGGATCAAATGTTTTATAACGTAGGCTAGAGTGCTTAATATAACACTGCCAAGAGTAAATTGTTTGTCAATTGCTCAAATTGCGGTCGTTTATTAAGTTTATTAACTAAGTTCGTAGCTCAACAATAAATGCGTCGAGCGTTGCGTTCATGTTTAGCTACATAACGGAATTTCTACGAACATCGTTCGTGGTCTTTCTCCTGCTCACTTATGTGCAAAAGCATGGATTATCGTCTACTAAACGATAAGAAAAATCGTTTAATGTACACATTCATTTATTACAATTTTTATACCCATCGCCGAAGGGTAAGGGATATATTCATATTGTCAGATCGTTTACAGCACACAGGGGGAAGTTTCAACTATATATATGTTGTCGATCAGAATCAAATTCTGAACCGTCTGTGTAATGTCTGTTGTGGACCTGGCCGCAAAAATGACGCTATCTATCTATTTGAAATGTATTGGAAACAGGAAAAGGTCTCATACGCAGGTTGGTGTTGAAAACAGGCCAAATCAGTCGAAGAACACATCTACAGTAACTACGTAACTACGTAAACTGAGGACACATCTGTTTTTCAAATGGATTCAAAAATTCGCTTATTGTTCATTACTCATAAGCTACAGCAGATAAATTTATGTAAATTGTAACGTATTTTCTATGAGCACTGCTGTAGTACCTCTACGAGAATAGGAACTGTCGACTGCGCCTACCCAATATTGTAGTGTGTCAAACTTTAATATTTTTTTCAATACCTTTATAACGCGCAGAAGCAACCTTCAAACACTACAGAAAGTATGTAAATTGTTTTCCACTGTCAAATTCGGAATGCATCTAATAACATCCGTCTGTTCACCCAATACTCTCTCTACTCTCTATACTCTCGTCCGCAAAAATGAGAATATCGCCTACAAACTTGCAAACGAATTTTGATAGCGAGCCAAACTTTCCAAAGAGCGCGCCGCCTACAATGCCTGAGAACACCTTTCCTTTCTATATTTTTTGCTTCTTACTCATAAATTATCACACATACGCTGCACAAATTTCGGCTTTTATTCTAAAAGTAGAAAATCTCAGCCGCACCCACTCAATATGGAAGGGTGAGTTCTTCCCTTTTTTTACTTCTTTTTACGATCACGGTGACGGGTGTACAAGGTTCGGTCATGATCGAATATAATTTTCTTGTTTTTTTTTTTCTTTATAAGTTAAATAAACTGAAATCAAAAATTATATATGTTTTTAATTTAGTTTTGTTTTTTATTTTCGCAAAAGAACAAAAGCGAAACAATGGAAAAATATCAAAATCTGATTGAGGCTGTTTTCGTCAACGAAATACTCCTCATCCTATTCAGTGAAGGCGTAATGACATGAGAACTTTAAACGATGTGGAAGTGCATTTGACACAGTTCGGCCATAACCTCAATCGATTTACACGGTTGAGACAGGTATTTCGGCTAAGAACCCACTGTTACGAAATTGTAGTTTTATTTAGTAAACGGATGTGAACGCATTAAAGATATTTCGTCATCGTTAAATTAGCATTGAATTAATGACGTTGCATTAATTAATCGTTTTAGCCTTCTCGAATCTATGGCTATGTGCATCAGAGTATTTGAATTGAAAATGAAATTCATATTTAAACAGTTTAAGCGTTATGTGCTTAAATATTTATTCACAAACTGATTTAGGCTTGACCTCATTGATTGATGAACTTATAAATTGTATTAAATCTAATATTTACAAAGTACTTAAACTTAGTTGTTAATGCCGAGCATTAAAACAACAGCACTCGCGGCAGCTACAGGAAGAGTAGCACAAGCTACTGCAGTAGCAGCCTTCAAACAAATCATTATAAAAACATTTCCGTTGAATAAAGTTGGATAGAGAAGCACATGAAAGGGTTAGCGTGGTCTCTTTATTTGTCCACACATTATGCTCGCACAAAAAAAAAAAAAAAAATATTGTATATTTAACCCTTAAAAAAAAAAAAAAAAAATTATTAAAAAAAAAAAAAGAAAAAAAAAACATTAAAACACTTTAGTGTAATATAAACTGGTTCAAATGGCGATGATTATGATGATGATAGCGAATATGGCAACTCTTCTTATTACCGTAGTGCAGTGCACTAGAGAATAAAATAGCAAATAATATGTTAACTGGATTAAAATCTAAAGCATAATGTTGGGCGATACTCTCCGCGCCGCACCGCACCGCACCGCACCGCACCACACGAAATGGCTACAAATTGTTATAAAAAGAAAAAATAAGAAAGAAAAATAACATAGTAAACACAGTGCAAAGGCACCGGGTCTACAACAAGTGCTCTTTGTTGAAAGGTATCATATACCGAGTGGCATGGTGTTGTTTATAATGATGAATGGAACATGATTCCAGAGCGAATGAAAGAGTGGGGTAGAGAGTGAAACTAACTCATTACTGACAATCTAAAGAAATGCTTTTTTTTTTTGTTTTTTTTTTCTGAATTTGTTTCCTGTTGTCGTTTTATAGGTACGTTAGTGATTGAAGACAGAGGGACGGAGGGATTTATCTTTTCCTATTTATTTTTTCTTGCTTTTTTTTTTTTGTACGAGTGTCTAACACACACACACACACAAGAAAACATACACACACACATATATATATTGCCGTAGTACGCAACAAACCATTATGTAAGATTTTAATTAAAATTAATTACATTAAGTGCAGCGAGTAAACACAAACACTTGCTCGCCTGCCTGCTCGATTTCTTGCTTGCTTGCTTGCTTGCCTGTAAGCAGACCAAGAACATCGGTGGCGGTGGCGGTGGCGGTGGCGGCGACGGCAGCATTAGTGCGAGCAAACCAGCAGTAAAACAAATAGAAAACAAGAGGAAAAAAGCATACAAATAAATTAAAGAACGAAATCTATGGCACAAATAACAGAAAAAAATATCCTCTAACACCATCTGTAAGCGTTAAAAAGGAAAAACGAATGCAAAAAGATAAAGGACACTACGACTGCTATCACGATACGATGAAAGTATAGGAAATAAAAATGATCAAAGGCTACAACATAGCAAAAGCAAAACCAAAAGCAAAAGCAAAAGCAAAAGATATTTATTAAAATCCCTTTAAATCACAAATAATCAAAATCAAGGTTCACAAGCAGATTACAAAAATTCTAACTGTTAAATAAAATTAATAGATTTTCATTACTTACGAACGTATTACATGCACAACTTCATAGCATATAATAGCCTTTACCGAGATCGTCATTTTGAACCTTTTAACTTTCAATGTTCGAAAAAATAATTATAAGGCATGTAAAGGTTCAAAACTTCTTGCGGGATTCCATTTCTATGAAGAGACCTTTAAATATCTTTAATCAAGTTTTCGCTATCAATACACCGAAGTCGACGTACACCTATTCCTACCAAAACGGATCGTTTGGATCCCGGGAGGAGAATTACTATCTTCTCCTTTGGAGAATTCTCTCTTCTCCTTTGGAGAAGATAGTAATGTGAAAGTTAGTAGGCTTATAAGGTTAAGAAATGGACAAAATCCTTTAGTACATACGCCCGCAATATAGGAGAAACTGGAACAACCTTGAAAAACTATCAATATTTTCTTTCATATATTTGCGTCTATAACTTTTGAGGCAAACCCTCGGATTATGTTTTGCTCGCAAATACTTCTACTTTAACCGTTACAGTTACTAAACCATGCCATTTCATGCCATGTCACGCAGCTCGTGCAACAGCGATTCTATTACGTGAAAAGTTTGCTGCTCGTATGATTTCTCGAAATGGAGACTTCAATCGATCACCGAAAGCAAGTGACTTCACACACCATTCGACTTTTCATTTTGAGGATACTTTCAGGACGGAGTGTAGACGCTATTGGCGAAATACAAGCATTATTATGCGGAAGCGTCGTGAACAATGGCATCGCAAGAATTAATTTTTACCGTAAGACACTGGACAAGCTTTTCAGAAATATCTAAATTCCAAGTTTTCACTTTCTATGAACGAAGAAGATGTGAGCAACAAATGTTCGCGCAAGTGTTGTGCTCTTTTCTCTTGATCTAAAGTGACGGCTCTTGTTGAAGGCAGGTCGTGCTCGACGATTTTGAAAACAGCGATCGCAGATCGCAGTTTGAGGAACACTGAAATATTACAAAATTTTTTTGCTAATTGAGACGGCACAACTCGATCGGTTTCGATGGCATCTGTGTATAAACTGTAGTTGTAAATTAGTAACGAATTTTCAAAATTTTACCGTTATAATCAATTCTGGACGAAGACTGCATTTGGATAGTTCCTGAGCTGAATCTAGCGAGAGTTTTGATAAAATACTAAAAAGCAATTTCGTTCGTCGGAACAAAATGAATGTGCGTATGTGTCAGTTTGTCAAGTTGTTTCATACCACAGGCATTCTGTGCACGGCGAGTATACTCGTCAACGCTGAATTTTTGCGACGCAATCTAAATGCACATTTTCCAAAGAGCTCGATACAGTTAAGTGGTTAATAAATCCTATAGATGTCTTGTGAAAGCGTGTAAAAGTTTTATCACGTGCTATTTCTCGTTAAGTTATCTGAAGGAAAATAATCAACTCGCCAGATATTAAAATCGGTTAAAATAAACGCTCACTTATAACTTGAACTAGCCTTTCGTTAAGGCTTTGGATTCTGGTGCTACTTCCATTTGTAAATTCAGAAAAATTAAGGCGTTCCTGTAAACTCCTTAATAGACTTGATGTGTTTCCTTGTCTTAATAGGCATATCAAGATTAAAATCAAGATTACTAAAGCTTTATTTACTCAAGCGCTTGTACTCTTTTGCTGGCAGGGGACTCTTTTAAATACTTGTTAAGGACGTAATCGTTATGTTATCTTTCAAGTTTTTCCCAATTGTTTCTTCGAAATTCCTTCATTTCTTTATTGCCTTTAAATCGTTTCTGAAAAGTGTATGTGTAATGTCGACAAACACAAATCGGGAATATGCAAAGCATTGCTCTTTGTACCGTTTTTGCGTAACAGTATAGTGCTCTTCCAATAAACACCATTAACAAGGTCTTTTTCTTCTTTGCTAAGTTGGTAAACGTACGACGCATTGTATGTTAAGTGAAAGCAAAACCTTACGTCGATAGTTTAAGAAAATCTCATATTAAGTCTTATTATAGTATGCTTTACGCTTTTAAAGACGACATGGCAAGAGAAGGAATGAAGCGTCGCAAATAAGGAGACGAGGGTAACGAAAAAGGTTTGCAAAAGTCAATTGAAAAGATTTTTCAATTTTAAGGCTATATATCCCTTTGGTCAAGTAGTAGTTGCTAGTTAGGCGACGCATGACTTTATTTTTCATCGAAAAACGCAACTGTTTCAAAAATCTCTCGCCGAGGACAGCCTTGAGAGATGCAATTAATTTTTGAGACTTTAATATTAAAACAGAGAAGCACTTAGTTTACCAAATATTTTAAAGAGCTCTAAAAAATCTTTGCTTTTGCATTACGCCAAAGGTCATTTGCATAACATTACATATATGTTATGTACGAAAGTATCTCGATATTGTTGTGGTTAGTTGTTGTTGTTAAATCTTAGTTTTCATTTCCTTTCATTTCGGAGTTTTTTCTTTTTTTTTTGCTTCGCTTTTCTTAGTTTTTCCTTTAATCAAAGTTTAAAGGTTTCTTCACCTTATGTATGCAAAGTATACGTATATATATATATATATATATATATATATATATTTACTTGTAATACAATTAAGTCTCGTTTCGCTTCTTTTTTTTTTTTTCTTTAAATAAAATTTGTTTAGCACACGCTTACAAAGTTCTTTAAATTTGTAAAACCCTCATATTTACACATAGACATATACGTGCGAGTGTGTGCGTGCAAGTGTATATAAAAATCGTTTGTTAAAACAACAACAAACTAAACAGCCAGCCAGCAATGTGTTCTAGTGGATGCACATTTTGCAACCAGTTTTTAACAAACAGTTGTGCTGTTCCACTAAGTAATGCCGCTGTTAACATGTTTGTTGTTGTTGTTGCTTTTAAACAAGGATCCCTTTTTGTTATATATGCACACTGT
Source organism: Glossina austeni (assembly GCA_000688735.1). Classification (NCBI taxonomy): domain Eukaryota; kingdom Metazoa; phylum Arthropoda; class Insecta; order Diptera; family Glossinidae; genus Glossina; species Glossina austeni. The sequence goes on along the minus strand of KK502404.1, from coordinate 1,133,761 downwards.
ATGTGCCTCTACGTATATGTATATATATATATATATATATATAT
>KK502404.1:1043903-1133608 GCA_000688735.1 Glossina austeni | reverse complement strand
TTTTGTTACGTATTTACGCTTTGCTACACAAATGATAGTCTTGCTTTAAATAAAATAAGAAGAAAAAAAAAAACAAATAAGAGAAAAAGCAAAAAATTAAATTACAAATGTGCATTTTTTACACATGCAAAAGTAAATAAGCAAGTAAGCGTTATATAGAAAATTTTAAATGTAAAAAAAAAAAAAAACAAAAAATCAAATAAAAGAAAATAAGAAAAAGGAAAAATATCTATGTATAGAAAAAATTTTTGATATTCTTTAAGCAAAATATATTATTTTCTAATTTTATTATATATAAAAAAATTGATAAAAAAACAATCCGAATTTAAGATTTACATTCACTAAGTATATATATAAAGTCAGAGGGCTTGTAATTGTAATTGTGAATAAATTTCAAACGCATTAGGCCTGTTACGTTTGCCTTGAAATCGTTACGTATAGTGTTTAACAAAAAGAAGTTGACTTTAATCGAGTAATTTGTTTCATTCGACACAACGATTTACTGCCATTTACACCGCTCCGTCATAAAGTGTAGAAATCATTCAACTTTCATTCCCTACACCATATGTTATGCAAGGGTGTATTCAATTTGTACGGATGTGTGCAACACCCAGAAGGACTTGAGATAGACCCACCGTCTGTTATACCGATTCATTCAGTATCACTTTGTGGTTTTATTTAAGCATGTCTGTCCGTTTGTCCGCCTGTTCATCTTGTTGTTTTGTGTTCAAATCAAAAGCCATAAATTTTAAGATATTTAGATAAAATTTGGCACACCGACGTGTTTGGGCCCGGGAATGAACGCTATTGAAAATGTTTCGGATTGCAGCACTTTTTCGATCACTTCCTATAAAGCCCCTTATTTCAAAAAGTCGTTGTAGGCATAACTGCAGGTTAGGGCCACAATGCACTAAAGTGCTTTTACTTGTTTTTTTCTTTGAGGACATTAGGACGCATCTCTGTTGTCGCCGAAAATCGCTCGGTGTTATTCAAACCCTTTCGCTTGAACGACGTAAGCAGTGATTGGACGGCGGCGAGAAACATATTAAAAATGAAAGTTTTCGCAATGAAGTTCCGGGAACTATTTTCGTCACAGGTTTTTTGCATTTGTTTCGTTTATCTTTTTAAAAGTTTCCCCAATCTTTTTGCCTTTTAAAACATCGTAAATAAATAGAGAGCGAAAATATTTTTTGTAGCTTTCGTTCCATCTTCAAAATACAGGTCACTTTGCAGACTATGCGATCATATTTACATGCTTTCTTAGGGTCTCCGTATAATTTGTAGTTCTCATAAGTGAAGCAATTATTATTTATTCAATATAGATTTAGAACAAATTCAGTTCATCAAGTCCATCTATGTTCGTCCGTCTTCTGTCCATAATTTTGGGAATTAAAGTAAAGCTTAGGCGAGAGGTTGATCATTTCAAAACCGAGAGTAATTTTTTAGGAATTTCCGACATGTTTATACCCCACTTCACCATTGATGTAGAGATGTGTGCATACTGCCATAAGAATCTAACGGAGCCACGGCTTTTAGTGTAGCGAACGACTCGAAATCATTTCCAGAATCCATTAAGGTCTCTCTCCGTTCGTCTATCGACTTGTCTAATGTCTCTACACGCAAATAGATTTTTTTTTTTATTCAACCAAAGGATTGGAAAATTTGGCTCAAGGACGCACGTTATTTGGTCGAAACATTTTTAAGATCACTCCCCATATAACACTGCATTATAAAAATAATTTGCAATTTTGAGAATTTCTTGACAACAATGCGTCAACGAAGATCTTGACCGCAGGGTACGGGCTTTTGGGGAGTATCGTCGTGGCAATGTTTACCTCAAACGCAATTTCGCGGGGTCACTAAATAATTAGAGTTGTTAGATCGGCATCGTCTAGCCCATACCCATACCCACCGCCCCAAGTTATACAAATTGGATGGGTGGGAGGAGCACCAGATTTCGCTTTCCATATATAATTGCCAACATTAAACTCCAAAGGTTGTCTAGCCACACACCAACTACGATTAGAATCACGCACTCTCTTTCCCTTTCTCTTTCTTCATCACCTTCTTACCATCGCCGTGTTACACGTGTCATATGGAAGCGCTATCGGTCGTATAAAAAAAAATTCTTCTAATTTAAAGCATGCTGGTTAATAAAGATTAATAGGGCCTTTCAATGAGCTATGGAACATTTAAAACTTCTTGCATTTGTATTTGGTTTCAAAGGCATCACATGTCATATGACGTTCAGTCTGATTCGCAATAATTCTATATCGTGACGCGTACAACACTATATATGAAAATTGTTGACAGCTCACTAAGTGAAAGTATTCTCCTTAAAAATGATAAAAAAAAGTTTATGTGAAAGAAATGTAATAAGAAATGAATTTGAAATTGCATAAGAATCTTACGGCGACGGTACCTCCATCAACCCAAAAAAGTGTAAATAAATAGAACTCTCTTTGAAGATTATTTACAGCATTGTATTACACATTTTAAAGTTCTTTGTTATTAACGCAAAAGCGATTTATCGCTTTAAGAAATTGATATAAAGTAAAAGAATGAATACAGAATGAGGATAAAGATAAAGATAATAATGATGTTGATGATGTGTAATGTTTTCGACTAAAGATTATTTACTGCCTGATACATTCGACGTTAGTAAGTAGTGTTGCCATTCAATTTATTTCACTTTGTCGACAATAAGTTCATATATCTTTAGATGACTTCCGATGTATTGGCACGACATGTCTTTAAGTTCACAGAGAAGGAGAGACAGACATCAATATGCTGCTATAAAGCATACTTTTTTTTCGTTTTTTTTTTTTTTTGCGTTTTTTCGTCCCTTATGGGAGTTTTACAGAAAAATCACTTTTGTAATTGGCACACAGCCGCATCACAACCAACAGCACTACGTTTGTTTGCTTACAGCTCTAAGCTGAGTTGCTTACTCGCCAAGCTGGATGATATACATATACGTATGCCGTCTTCTACTTAGAGAGATCTATGCAATTTTTTTTCTCTCTCTCTTAATATAAATTTATAAGTCGTGCGTATGATAGCGAAAAAAAAATGATAAAAAATAAATTGATAGATTTTTCTTATAAGATGTCTGCAGATTCGATTGCACTGATATAGGTTTTTTAAGTTAATTGAAAAAATAAAAGGAAGAAAATGGGAAAAAGTATTTTACAAAATTATTAAACTTTATTTTTCTTTTCTTTTTTTTTTTTTTAGGACATTTAATATTAGTTTGCTTTTATTTAGTAGACACTAAAAGAGTTAAGAGAAACAAACAAAAAAAAAAAAAAAAAAAAAGGAATAAATAAATGAACTCTCTGCTGGAAATAAATTCAGAGAAAACACAAAATTTTTCTGCATACAAACGAGTTGATTACACAAAGGAAAATTACAGCGAATCATTTCCGCAGACTGATTCATGGTGAAGCTTTAACACCCCATCACAGCAATAGGATCCGCTAGTCTTGAATTGCTTCTTTCCCTCCTCGATATATATTATTTTTTTTTTTTATTTGGTTGTATAAAACATTTTAAGAAATCAAGTAACAGCCCGACGGCAAAGCGTGTAAACCTTTAACGAGACAGAGCATATGTTGTAATACGCTTAAAGGGTTAAATACTGCATGACATAGTTGTAAAAACATACCAGAAAAATGTTCTTCCCCTTTACAAGCAAAATTCTCTTCTCATTTAACTCGTTTTTTATTTTTTTATTTTTCAAAAAAACGAAAAAAACAAAAACATATTTAGAAAAATATTAAAACCATAAATTAAATTTAAATTAAATTCTTTTCGCAAGAACATCACTAAACGAACAATTAATATGCTCTAATTTTGCTCCTGGAAGTGTATCAAGAATTTCTCTGAGACATACATATACGTCTCCCTTACCCCTTCTCAATCTCTTTGGCACTTGACACTGTGTGTGTATTATAACACATATGAAATTCTTGTAATACTAAGGTATAATTTATTACTTATCGTCATCGTTTGCTTTACCACCGAAAGAAATCGAGGATACATACTTACCTCTTCTTCACGTTTAATATTTCCATGCATCATAAATTTCATTAAAGTATTTAGCTTCCGGTACAATATTACACCGACAACATTTTCATTGCATAAATTTACGTCATACCACATTTACACACACACACACACACACACACACACAGGACCACACAAATCAGAAGTTCAAGTTACCTATACACAACCATACGCAAGCACTTGGAATGGCAACAAATAAATTAATGTTTGAGAACAATTGCCATAAAAAAACACCAAAAACGAGTTGAAAATAGAAAGAGAGAGAGAGTATTAAAAGAAAAAGAGAGAATATAGAAAATTTTCGTTAGATTGGATTGTGCAGCAAATTTATGAAAAACTTTTATAAAAACAATCTATTTATTTATTTTACTTTATTGACATAAAAAACGAGAATATATACATATATATATATATATAATATATAATTCGTCAAAAACCAAACTTTTACAGTCGATAGCGAAAATCAACTTACTTCGAAGGCGAAATCTTTTGTCACAAAGCGACATTGATATCATGACCGGACTCCTCCGTAATCAGTGAAAATGTTGATATGATCAACGTTTGTGATGTAATCCATGGGATATCCATCCCGAACTAGATAAGAAGATAAGAAAACACTTTCTTTTGAAAAATGCAAATTTATTCGCCATCACAGTCTTTTCCCTGATTGACACAATCAGTCCAACACTGGTCTAACATTTCAAAGCTTTTTTGTAAAACTATTTGCAAAGAGCGATTCCAGTGACTAGACGAAGTAGTAACTAGCTTATGCGAACTCATCCGATCTTTGTCGAGAGTAATTTTCATTTAAACCAAGTAAATTACCGGCAAACAGTTGTTCTCGGCGAAGTTCTCAAAAGTTGCCATCACACTGTTCAAGCCAACCCTGAGCTTGAGTGGCAATTTTTCCCATAATGAGCATACGCGGTGTCACTGAAGCTACTGTAACTGGTTTAGCATATTGCTCAAAGTGATGCGAAAATTTTGAGGATTTGTAATTTTGAAAAATATCACTGATGTTACTGTCTGTTAGAGGCAATATCTATGTATTAGCCCCGGAAATTATTGATCGACAACATCAGCAACAATTGTCGTTTTAAATGAATTGGGCAACCAAGTGGTTTTCCCGTAAGCTGTGTGACAGACGGCGCTATGAGACATCAATCCCTCGATAACGCGAAGCTTTTGTTGCTACGATTAAACCCCTGGCGTTACCCCTGGTTAAGATATCAAAAAAATTGCGTTCTTTAAGCTGACTGTGGAAATGTATAGATAGACAGAAAGACAACCAGACAGACACACGAACGGAGAAACTTAAACGATTAGAAAAAATAATCCTGAAGGTATCGACACTTTTCCCAGTTTTGTAGTTGTCGAATGTCATCGCAATGATAGTTGAATGTTGATAATTGAAAAATGGCGCGAAATCAAAAAAAGAGGTTCCCTCTCCTGTTCCTTCCAAAGATAAGGAAAAGAAACGAACTTTAGGAGCTTTCCTTCCGACAAGCCCGTAGAGGCAGTCTTTCGTCAAGTGTACACTTATCCGTCAACCAATTGCCAGCATTTTACTGTTGAGTTCTTGCGAAAACAGATTTTCTATATTTGACACATTGAGCGTAAGTTATGGGCAAAATTGTTTTAAACAATTGCGGTTTTTCGGACTGCCGCATAGACGAATAGATACGCATCGCGAATACCAAGTCGACGTTCGCAATTGGAAATCTCACCGCGGTTTGAACACACTTGTGTATAATACTTACCGATCGGACTAAACTGCGCCCGCTCGCTAACTATTTCCCTTTCCCGGTATCAAAAAAAAAAACACTATTCACTCAGTACACCGATTTATTGCGTTGTGTATTATACAGATTATTATATAGGCTAAGATCTATGTTATATATAATCTATCTCACTCTTAAGTGGCTTTCAGATAACTGTAGAGGCCACCTTGGCTTTGTTTAATTAATTTTCGAATTTCTCTCTTCGATGAGAGTGATAAAGAACAAGAATGAATCGTAAGATTGTAATTTTAAATTCATTAAAGCGGCGAGCAGGCAAGTCAATCGGCGTTATATGCTTTACATATATTTTCCATGCATTTGTCTGTGCATTAGGAACATATTACAAATCTAATTTAACTTTGTGACGGGTGTAAAAAATGTACATACAGAGACCTATTTAAATCTTGGCAAAAGAAAATTAAAAACTCTTCTCTTTTTTATTTAAAAAGAAAAGATGAAGATTTTAAGATGTACAGATAAAGAGGAAATGCCCCAAAGTAAACTTAATTTACAATTAGTGTCGGAATTACATGCTTGTTACACTCACTTACTTACACTAATACTCTAATATGTATATACACATATATATATATATATATATATATATATATATATACTTTTTTTTGCTTAAGAAGAGCAAGGAAGAGCAGCAAGAAAATTTCACATAGTAATAGTTGGACAAAACCACAAATGCTTACACAAGCACATACACAATATTTCAAATGAATTCCAAACGAATACAACAAATGCCCGGACAAATGATGAGTGAATTTTACCTTTCAAAACTAGGAGCATAACATAACATAAAAAACAAAGTAAGAGGGAAGAGAAGGAGGCAAAAACTTTCTTTAACTAATGACTCTCTATCCTGACTTTGTGGCATGGTGTCAGGCTAACTGTTGGTCTCTACGATTGTCTGTCTATTTAATATGCTTGTCTACTAAGTTAATGAAATAATTTCTTATAACGAGTTAAGTTTCCAGTTGTTTATAGAGAAGATTCCTTAGCCAGAGAAATATGCAAAAATAATTTAACTCTTTCCTACCCTTAGCAAAAACAAGAAATTTATGCACAATTATTATGATTATCCCCGCCACTGAGAGTACATTAGCATAGTTATGCCGAATGCTTGTCATGCCTGAAAATATGCAGTGTAGATCTTATAGACTGACTGTACATGTTCGCGATCAGCCTATAAACAGACGAGAAGTGTTTCGTCTTTCTTTCTGTCTGCTCAAATCCCAATTAGAATAACAATTTTTATCCGTCTACCAAAAAAAAAAAAAAACTTAAAAAAAAAAATAAAAGCATCGATAAGTCCGCCCACGGGAACTAAAAAGTTGGCAAATTTTCCGTCTTTTTCTGCGCGAATCTTATCTAACCCAACGTCAAATTTATTTCTAAAGCGCTCAATGCAAAGTCATAGATAAGTATTTAGTGTGTACATCAGCTTCGCGTCATTTGCGGAACCGAACACATTTACTACAAGAAAAAGGGAAATTGTATTTAACTAATTACCCCGTACTGGCCACTGTTCGAACTATTAGGAAAGTCAAAGCCTTACTCAGAACGTCCTTGATTCATCGATTGAAATAAGATAATTGGCAAGGGATAAGAGCGGAGAGAGTGGCACATTTTAGGTCAGCGGTGGTAATGTTTTTTGAGCAAATTTTTCCATACGAGGTAAACGGCCGTCGCGTTGGAACATCACCATATGAGGCCCTTGCAGATATAAGAATCGCTTTCTTACGCTTTCTTAGATTGCTTTCGTTAGTTCATTTCATTAATAGTTTCTTGGGGTTGAAGCAACTCGCAATACAACCGCTTCGATCCCCAAAAAGGGACCCCTTTAGACATTCGTTCTTACAGCTCTTATGATTACATTTACCGGAAACGGTGAGGAACAAGCTATATGCCGAACTAGTATCCAGGGTTATGGACGACGTTTTACCGGACCGTGCATAAGTATGATCTTCGATATATACGATAGACGATATTTACGAAAGCATATATGATCGATGTAGCGATTATATGGTCTATCGTTCGCTTCATTTTACAACCAAACATCGTACCTAAGACGATGGTTAATATTAATAAATTCGACTGAAAGTGAATATGATTTCGTTAAGGTGAGCATACCGCGATAGATTGTTGAATAAAATGAATGAAAAAAACTAAATAAATAAATGAAGGAAGAAAAAGTATAGAAAATCTTGGAAAAAGTTAAAAGCTTTGTATTTTTAGTGAAATATTTTATGGTAGAAGGAGGCAATTAAATCTTTGGTCACCAACAGTAACTTAAAAGTAGCGAAAGAGTTTTCCTACAAACTCCTTCGCCTCTTGTAACTGCGTTTCATAATTTAAAACTAATGTATGAATGCAAATCGGATATAACATTTATTCATTCGTTGCACACTTCCGGTGTACACTCATACTGTAAGATCGAAAAAAAAGAAAAAGAAAAACAAAAAGAAAAAAACAATAGAAGCAGAAAGCAGAAAACTACAAAACTAAACGCTATGCATAACACAATCTACTGCTACTGTTTAAGTTCGACTATCTAGTACCTATATATAAATGAGTGAGTATTAATTCATATTGTTATATACATATATTATATATGTATATATATATATATATATGTATATATATTTACAGGTTTTCCTTTTTCCTAACTTTTGACTTTCTTTAGGTTTGGTTTCTTTAACATTCTAACAACCCCTGTTAACCATTTCTATGTAATGGGTATGTAGAGTGGATATGCAAGTAAGCCCTGTTGTCTTATCACTTTTTGTTTAGAATTTGTTGTTTTATATTTTGCTTTTCGTTAGTAAGGTAACTCATGTTTTGAAATTTACAACATTTTTCCTTCCCTCAACGAAAATTCCTGAAATGTAGTTTTTCTTACGAAAAGGCTCACAAAAGTCTTTACAGTTTTTGCTCGTCATCTCTGCTGGTCGTTGTTTCCTTTTTCTTTTTTTTTTTTGATTTTGATTTTCTTGTCTGGTTGTTTAATTTTATTACACACATTCGTATAATGGTTTCCTTTAGTCATTGTATTCATTTTACACAAGTTTTGTTTACGTATTTTATGTTAGACTTTCCTTTGTAGGCCTATGTATAGGAAAAAGTTTGAGAAACCATTAAATTTAAGTGCTTGTTGCAAAAAGTTACAATTTATGGATACTTCCTGACTGACTATGAAAATAAAGCGATCATTAAAAATAATTCTTTTCCCTAAAATCTAAGTAGGCATATGCTCTTAATCAAAACGGAACTAACATTAAAAAATCGGACACAATTTATTAAATATTGCGCCTACAAAGGTGCAACTGAAGCGATTTTAATTGCATCTGGAAAAAAGTTCGCACGAACTGAATTCATGAACAAGTCCGAGCAAAGATACTGACGCCGGTCAATCTTTAGGTCAGACTTATTTCATATATAAGTAGTAGTGTACCTTAATGAGTTAAGGAATTTTCGGATGTCTTTTATAAATAAAATCAAATTAAATTATCACTATCGAGCGAAAATAATTTCTATTTTGGCGGCATTTGCTTTATTTTATATTTGAAAAATCTTAAAACACTTGTTAAATTTAGCAACGAGTAAGAAAATTATACTCGATCGTGGCTGAGTCGTTTATACCCATCACTGTTATTTTAAGAAAGGTTTGAAAAGAGGAAAGAACTAAATTCGTATACTCTACAATACTGGACGGGCCCGACCGATTTTCTCTATTTTTAGAATAAAAGGGAAATGTTGTATGGCGTATATGTTGTAATTTATGAGTAACAAGCAAAAAACACGGAAAGCGAAGGTGTTCACAGTTTTTGTTATATAGACGTATGGCCGTGTTGTAGGTGTGTTCTTTGAAAAGTTTGGGTCCGGGAACCCTACGGGACGGGCGAACATTTGCCACAATTGAATAGATAGACAGATGGACATGCTTGCTCGCATTCCAAGTTTAAAACTGGCCAATATGTAGTAGGCTTTATGGGATTTTTGAAGCTTGCTTCTGCGCATTACATAAAGGTTTTGAAGAGAAAATGAAATAACGGCGCACTACAAAATTGAGTAGATTTATCTGCAGTAGCTTATGAGTGACAACAACAAACCAACATTTTATTCCTTTTGAAAAACAGAGTTCACCTCACTTTACCTAGTACTGTAGACATGCATGCCGACCGATGTGGTCCAGTTTTAATACCAACGTGCGTACAATAACTTCCAATGATATTGCAAAATTTTACGGCGATACTTTCATTTTTGCGCCCAGGAGAGCGCTTACAATAGACAGTACACAGACGGACAGACAGACAAGCTTGACCATTTGATGCTCATCATGAATAAGTATACTTTGTAGGGTATCTGAAGCCTCCTGCTGCGCGTTGCAAACATTTCGATAGAATGAATATACCTCCCATCCTGTGGGGACGACTACACAAAATGAAATATACTATCTGATCGTCAAATGATAGCCGAAAGCCAACGCGAAAGTATTTGCGCAAAAGTATGTCGAAAATTGTCACTAGATGGTATGGGTATCGGAAACTGATCGCTTATGTGTAGGAAGGTTTTCTTACTTTCACGATATTTTCACTGCTACCAGTTGCAACATTCTCGTGCAAACTTACGGTGGAAATATTTTCATTTAATTACCGTAAAACTCCTAATTAATATTTGCTTTGTTTTCCCGGTTGCATTTTTTTCTATTTGTTTATTTATTTTTTTTTTGGGAAATTTCTGCGACCAAAACTCTGATTGTTAAATAATTTCGGTCAGCAGAATAAAATTTAAATAATTTTAATTGGCGTTCAACTGGCTGCGCCATACATGGCGACCATTGTGTATTTATGTTAATATTATAAAAATCAATTTTATTTCTGTTAAGCTTTAAAATGTTTGTTGCATTGCCGCTGAACGTTTTTTTTTTTTTTCTTTCTTTTTTACATACAAATATTATATTGACGTACTTTAATTAATACAATTAAGACACGTTTAATAGAACAATTAAAATATCATTAATAGGATTATATGCAATGCATAATGGAGACGGAAATGTGATTAAATAATAAAAGAATGAGTTTTAAAGAAATTCATGAACATTTTCCCTGCGTTTAGTGATCAGCTTTTTCGGACGTGCAGCCTTTTACTCGTTTGGCTTATTTCGCTTATTTAAAATAATAAAAAAAAAAGTTAATAGATAGATAAAACCGGGCGACTTATCAAAGGTCTATTTACAACATTATGGCTGATATTCTAGGAGTGGAACAGCTAGCTCATCGTACGAACAGTTTCGCAATCAATCAATTCTTAGATGAATCGTAAGGCTTGAACGAAACAGCTCCTCATATAAATAATATCAAAATCCATCGATGAATCAATTCAGTTCATCACTACGTTTACTTGATATGACCCCATACACTTGTTGCTGATTCAAAAATTAATATTGCCAACATAAAATGAACCATAGAACAACAACATGGAATGAATCAAGATAGAGTATAAAAAAATATTCGTTAAAGAAAATGAAAAATACAATAAAATAGGGCCGCAATAATAATTATGTAGCGCCTTGCAGGTTGTTATACAAACCAAAAATCATGTTTATTAGGTGCGCAATTAGTTTTTTTTGATCAGCAAAAAACTGAAAATTTGTAAGAGAAATATAAAAAATGGTTTATTCAAAGTATTGTTCATTACAAGCCACTAGTTCTTCTTCTATGAAGTCCCTGCAGGCTTGGTGAGGCTGTGCCCAAAAAATCCCATCTTTTTGCATACCATCATAGCAACGAAAGTCCTGCTCGAACACATCCTGTAAACAATACTAGTCAGAAGAAGATGTGTTTGCCGATAGAGCCACTAACACATGGAAAATTAGTTCGCGGTTCTTCTCAATGGCATCATTTGTTGCGATGTAACTTTTCTTGGTGATGGATTTCTTGGATTGCTACAAATCATAATATGCCACGCCTCCGCTAACCTTCCAAATAGAACTCTGTTGGACATTTAGCCCGATCGTCGATGTTAATGATTCGTCCACATTGCGTAATAATAGCTTGCACTAATGACCTTCGTTGAAGGTTCAGCAGCACTAGCCTTCGAGTTAAGAAAGAAAAGTAAAGTTTGACAACAGTTTGACCGACAAAACTCAACATCTTCGTTGTTTGAAAATGCATTTTTGAGTTGCACTTTAACAAATACTATTACAAATTCCCTTCTATCTAACACATCAAGTATTTCTGCATCACAAAGGCGATACATGTCGTAACGCTCTTGATCAAATCTAAATAAAATCCAACTTTTTTGCTCTATTAAGATTTCGAAGGCATGCTTATGATACCCATAAATTGATAAGCAATTGCACTTTTACGCTGCTACCCATCTTGATATAAGGTATATGATGAGATTCCGTCGATCCTCGCTCGCTTGTGTGTAAAACATTTCACAAATCTTATAGAGCAAGTGCAGTACGTAAAAAAAAAAAAAAAAAAAAAAAAAAAAAAAAAAAACAAAACAAAAATCAAAATATTAAATTAAAAAAACTTATGAAAAATTGTTTTTACAATTAATGCTCAATACTTCTTATTGATAAGCATTTTAAAGTCATCGTTTACGTATTCGTCGTTTCATATTATATCCAATTTTCTATAGCTCATCTTCAAGTCATGACCACAGTGTATATAATTTGTGTGTTCATTTTAGATTACTTTAAGGAGATCCATAATCCTCTTACATCATATGAAATAGTCAATATGCTCTCTCTCTTTCCTCTTTCTCTGTCTCTCTCTCTCTCTCTGTATCTTTCTCTGCCTTTGTTTCTGCCTGTCCGTCTTTCTGGCATTTCCCTCGCCTTGAAATCACACAAACACACTTTATCACTAAAATAGAAATAACAGCAACAACAATAACAATAAAAACAACAACAGCGACAACAATAATAATAATAACGAAATGAAATGTTTTTATAATGTCGTCATGTACGATTAATTGCAGCTCATTAAACTTTATATGGCATTATACTTAAATGCTTAACCGCCTCACTACTTGCTTCGCTGCTTGCCGACCGGCTTGTCTTCCTGCCTAGACTGCCTTTCGGCCAGCACAGCCTATCGTATTTAACCGTAATGTTACAGCAATTACACACAGACAACATAGTAAATTTATATTTACTTCTTCTCGTTTTGCTTTTCAAATGAAAATGAATTTCATTCATTTACTGACCCTTGTCCGTCTGCCTCACAAATACGTCGAGGTAAGCGCATACGTTTATAATATATATATATATATATATATATATATATATATATTGGCAATACAAAGTTGAGGCTTTTATTCTTTCTTTTTTTGCTTTTTTATTTTGATATTGTTGTTGTTCTTATTTTCAGAGTCCCCCCACTTTACTATCTGGCCTGCTTTGCTTTGGTTGCCATTAATTCCCACAGACGCACACATTTTTCTGCTCCAAGTATTTAAAACAAAATTCAATACATATAAAACTTTATCCTTGTTCGATATATTTTCTTTCTTTCTTTTTTTTTATTCGTAACCATTTTGTGTTTCAAACAAATTTTATTGTAAGCTGTAAATGCATCTTGTTGGGCCCTTTTTTTTAAAAATAGATTAACTTGTTCGTTTCAATTGGTCCTCTTTCTCTTTTTGCCGTTAATTTCTGTTAAGTCTTTTTTGTTTTTAATGAAAAAGCTTATGTTGTTGTAATGATTTAAGAGAATATTTCGTTTTTCACTACACTTATTATACACAAATAGGAAAATTATCGAACGAATAGTTTTCATAATACGTTATTGTATGTTATACGTGAATTCGTTTACCTTCTTAAGGGATCATTTCCATTTCGCCACGCAGATGGACGTAAATAATAAGAAAAAAAGTTCAGTTTCTTTACGTCGATTTCTTTTTAATACTCTACGCCAACTTTGATTGGAAAGGATAGGGCTAAGAAGCAATTACTGGATCGTTATGGACACATAACGATCGTATATCATATATCTCATACACCGTACGTTCCCTGTGAGAAAATATCCAATGGCGGTTACCACGCGTGTAAGAGAAGGAAGAAATAAGGATGGAAGGAAGGAAGGAATCCTTACAGGATGGAAGAAATGTATGTAGGGAATAGATTTATTACGGTACGTAGCCGCCAGGGTAATGGTGCAAAAATTTAGTATCTTTGGAAAATATGTTCCGCCAATCCCGATAGCGAAAAACGAAAAAAAAAACACAAAAAACAAATTTGTCTGTTATGCACATCGCAAAACGTATGGCGGCATTTTGCGTAAATAGTTAAAGAAAAAAAAATCACACATAATTTCTTTACAGCTTGTGAGCGGTCCCTTAATCTAATTTTGTCGATTTTCAAAGAAGACGCGTACACTTTATCACAGAAAACTTCAAGTTTATCGATTTTGACGGATGGAAAAATGAAAGATAGGTTTTCTTGTGAACCACCAGCGAACCGAACCCATCGACCGGTTTCGTCAAAATTTCCAACTCGAACTGAGGAAGGCGATGGTAAAGAAAACTGTCATATAAAACTCGCTTTTTTGGGCAACGTTTTTAGTATATGCTGCAATAATAATTGCAGCAAAGGGTCCCTCCACCACCACGATGAACTTGGCTAAGTCGAAATTACTATGCGGGCTGTTTCTCTGTTATTTTTCTTATCAGACCCTACACCACTTGCAGTACATGGGGCATTAAGTTTTTGCGGACATATGCAACAGCCAGAAGAGCTTAAGATAGACGCACCTTTTGTTATACCGATCCATTTACAATCACTTCCTAAAAGCATACAAGTTTGTCTGTCCATCTGTCCGCCTGTCCATTTCTCTAAAGGTGATTCTGAATCGATCTAAGATTGTTTGTCCGTGTGTCCGTGTGTCCGTCTATCCGGTTATTAAAAATGTAATATGACTTTAACGTTGGGCGAGTGGACGCCAGAACATAAAAATTAAGGGGAATCTAGCAGATTAGTGTGACCTCCGGTGGCAAGCAATTATATATTTCTGCAAACAATCTTCAGATCAACATCTACTTTAATCAAAGCCATCTCTTTGCTATTTATTTTAATCTTTCTAACTATGGGAATTCCCTAAAAAAGAAGATTAAAATGATCCCTTTTGGTAGAAATAGGTATACGTCCTCGGCCTCTTGAAAACTGGACGAGGTATAAAAAATGTGGTTATATCTGGAAAACGCTTTTCATACAAACAAAGGTCACTACAATATGTTGCAAAATTATACGCTTTTTAACCATTTGTTTGACGATCAAAAGCATGAAAGGATCAATATGACCTACTCGATAGGTCTATTGCGTGATTCAGGAAAACATGTCGTCTTTTTGGTCAAAGCAAAAGTGGATTTCTTTATATAGGGTATAACTATCTTATCAAGTCAACAGTAGAATTCAGTAGATTTAAATTCTAGATTCAAACAACATTTTTCAAATATATGAAGACAGGACGCCTTGAAAATCAACTTAACTGCGAAAAAATGCAATTAGATCCAGCGTTGGGAATAAAACACGGAAATAACTTTCCGAACAAAAAATATTGAACCCGATTGGTAATGACGACCCATATATTATAAATATTCAAAATTTTATGATCCTCTTCCCTTGAGTTAGGTTAACCAATAGCAACTGCTGTAGCTTGCGGATTTTGGGCTGCATAGCCATGCGAGCCTTTTCAGACATTAGATGTGACGTAACGGTGTACGTGATGAGTACGTGTACGAGACGACTTTGCAACATGATTAAAGGCTTACCATGAAAAGGTTACCATTACATCCCGCAATTATGCGACGAAGTTTCTTATTGCCTTAACATTGAAAACCTGCTTAAAAGTAAGTAAATTTCCGTCTTCGTAAGAAACACCAACTCCTGATGCAAAGTTGCAAAGTCGGCTTTTCTTTCTTCCTGTGCTTTAAGGCGTCCATTGGCGCATACAACATCATCTTTACGGGTTGTTTCAGTACGAGTACACTTTAAAGGGACCTTATGTTTTCCGAGTCAAGTTAACTAAGATTGTCTGCACTTCCCGAAGTATTCTTTGAATAATTCATTGAAATCAAAGACAAGGCAGTGATGTCATTACAAAACAATTCCAATTCAAACATTTTCAATCCCATACTTTCACTCAATGTACAATATACTGTAATTTTAACCTTTAAGCGAAGGGCATCTGCCAGCAGTGCGTTTGAGCTTTTTAAGTAAATACTACACACATCTCTCCATATTATTCAATATCAAAGTTTCCTTAGAAAAAAGTTTCTTATTGCCAGCCATGTCCAGCCAATGCCCAGAATAATAAATTCATCTCAAATTTCTAAAGCTTTCTGTGTTAGCCTTCGGAAAAATTGCATTTTTGAAAATATTTTTTTCGAGTTGCTAAACAGAAATTCTGTAATATTTTAAAGCCTATTTTCCAGTAAACTTAACACACATTTTTCAGTTGATTATCAAATCTAGTTGAAAACATGTTTATAAGCTTACGTAGTATGGGCGACCATTTTAAAGCCAATAAAATCAAATTAAATTATGTATGCAATGCATAAAATACATATACGAAATAAAGACAACAAAAAAGAAAAAGAAGAATATTTTACTGCAACAATTTCACATAAAAAGTTTATAAATTAAACATAACATGTAAGCATTTTTTCAAAACGCCTTTAGGCGAATTTTGGACGCTCACCTTCGTAAACAATGATTTGTAAGTCACTTAGATATCCATTAAATGCAATGGATGACCGTGAGAGGCATACGATTTTGTTTTTTCTTTTTTTATACACCTTAACGCCTGCTAAAGGGTTTAGGATACAACGAACGTAAGCGTTTTATTGCAAGAATTTTTCCAATAAATTTATTCGATCGTTAAACCTAATCGAGTTGAATTTTTATAGTCTAGAAATTTATATGCATCATCTACCCATACCTCCCTATTCGTCAGTCCATCTGTCCGTGCCATTTTTCTTTTCTCCTTTTTGAACTTTGGCGAATAATTGAAATGGAAAGCCAGAGAACTGATTCAAATTGTCTGAAATATAATCGTGAGAAGCGGCAGACATTAGCGAACGTAACCGCGTTAAACGTGGCATTGTAAAACGCTAGTGTGTCAGTTTGTGTATCATAAAATTGCTAAAGTAATATAATTACTTTCGCTTGCAAACGAAATGAAAAACTTTGCATATCTTCGTATAACGATGATGGATATAAAAATTACAGAAATAACAACAACTAGAGCAATGTAAGCAACAAAAATCTCACCAATTTATAACAATACAAAATGGTTAAACTACTGTATATATATATATATGTATATGTATATATATATATATATATATATATAACAAAAACAAAGTACAAAGCAGAAAGAAAAAATATGCAACAAAAATGGTAGAGAGCAAAAAAAAAAAAAAAAAAAAAAAAACGAAAACGAAAACGAGAAGACCGTTCATACAATAACGTTTATACAAATATTGAAACACTCACACGCAGACAATGCAAATTATGAACAATTTAAAAAATATTGACTTGTTCACTTGTATCTACACACACATCTGCAGATTAAAAATGGTCATGATTTTATACGGTACTGATAGAGACATACAGGAAATTGTTCATATGCACGCAAGCAGCCATGTTATATATATATATATATATATATATATATATATATATATATGTACAAGTGCAAGAGAAAACTCTACAGCAGCCCAGGCTTGCCTGGCATCATGTCTGCCATAACAGATGTTGTATGCGGCATTGAACCAAACAATTGTCGCCTTTTAATGCATGCGAACACAAGCGCATATACATGCCTGCATGTATATACATAAACACATACGCATGCCTATGGCTATACTATTGAGTGTCTAGTGTGTGGCTTGACTCTGTCTGTATTGGTATTATTCCCGTTAGGTCAGTTCTAGTGACTAAATGACTTTTTTTGTTATAATTTTTTATGCATATTTTTTTACACATATATGTAAAAAGCTAAAGCTTAATAGCCGGGAATTATAACGTAAAAATTTGTTGGCAAGCAAAGGCCAAGTGTGGCCGAGATTTTTATTTATTATTATTATTATATATATATATATATATATATATATATATAGAATACTTTCCGGAACCACTGGGTAATGGTGTAAGTTGAACTTTTTTCTTTTTTTGTCGTTGTAATATAACGATAACTGTATGAATAAAAACCAGGTGACTTTTGCACTCTCTACCAAAGGCTAAGGATGGACTAAATTTGTCCTTCTGTTTGTAACACACAGAGCTATGCGTGTTAGGGCAGCGATAAAGTAAATTTAATTTTAATTAACAAGAAAGGTCATCGTCGTCTTAGACATATCCGTCTACTCCTTTGACTTTGCAAAAGTCCAGATAGAAAACTAAAACTGAATTTATATATGTTTGGTTGACGATCTTCACATCCGATCAACCCGATGAAATCCTTAGCAGATATTATTTTCAATTTTGCTTTTCTAAGTATTTCACAGAGATCTTTACAAGGGCTCCAATTATTCAGGCCGAGCAAATAGTAAAGTGCTTTCCAAATATTTATATATTGGTGCAAGGTGATGGGTACCGAAAATTCGCCCAAAAGGCGAATTTATTTTCACTTTAATTTTTGTAAAAATCGTTTCTACAGGAAAATAATGTAACAGCTGCTGTACATCCCTCATCGCTAGCCGATACCCCATTTTATATCCTTCTTCGTCTTACATAGGGTGTTTGTTATATACTCCTATTGCCACTCCCTGTGAACAATTTTCACCATTTGCTTGGCCGCCTAGCAGCTAAATACCTGCAGTTATGTGCGTACATATATTTTTTAATGGGTTTTAACTAGCAGTCGGCTTGACAGCCCTTGGCTAAAAATAATTAAACTTAATCGGATTTACAAAAAACAAGATCCATCGATTGTTGGACTTTTTTTTTTTTTTTTTTACAATTTATATTAAAGTTTATTAACAACAGCAACAACAACAACAGCAACAACAACTATAACGCTCGCAATGACAACGACCATGACGATGTAAAAAATTAACTATGATTTTTGTTAAATAATCCCAAGCAGCGAGCGTCAATAATAATTTATGGCATAAATTTATGAAGAACGCAAAACAAAAAAAAAAAAAAAACAAAACAAAAATTTGGTGTAAATTTAACTGAATGTTGAAAAAGTGTAAAAGAAAAAGGAAAAAACAAACAAACAAATGTTACGATAACCAAAACAGTCTTTTATAATATTTCGTAAAAATATCCTAAAAGGCCTGCGAAAAGGTTTTTTAACAAAAAATTTAAATATTTAAAAAAGAGTAAAAGTTAGCATAAATAGAACGAACGAACACTCACTTGCATGCCAACAACACCAAAAAACAGGACTAAGATCATTGGCACCAACAAGCAATACAAAAATATTTATTCAACGGAATCGGCAAATAAACCAAAAATTTGACTGCGAAACACCAGCAATCAAAGGTAAAAATATATTTGACTTTCTCGCTAGGAAAGTTTGAGTGACCGAGAACGCGAAACCAACGACTCCCGTTAAGTTGCATCAGGTCTGATGAGAGTCGGATTATAGAATCATAGAATGGTGCGCTTGTGTATGTACTTAAGTATACCAAGTGTTGTAAATATTTCATTGTGCCTATACATATACATATATATATATATATATCTATATTAGATCTTAAGTTTATTGTTAAAACTATATATATATATATATATATGTGTATATGTATGTGTGTTAAAATTGAAACATACGTCCTCACACATAGGAACAATCAACAAACAAAACAAAATGATACAAAATGATCTTAAGAAAGCCAATTGCGGAAATTAATAACGTTACGCCTAATCTCGACGAATCGTCGAAGAAGAAAACACTTGGTCCCATGGCTAGCAGCTCACGAATCTTTTCTCCGCTCTAGTACCAATTAAGATATACCGTTGAATGGGATCAATTAATGCCTGCAAGTGCTAAGCGGAGCGTAATAGTTTTCCATTCAAAGCGCCTAATAAGAAGTGAATAGGAAACTAGCTTAGCGGTAAAAAGCCGTTCATTTTTTAATTGAAGACAGGCAGGAAAACAAACCTAATATACTACCACGCCGCGGTAGCAAACGTAAATGTGTTAGACGCAATATGTAGGATATAGGATCGTATCGCATATCACAAAATTACGAGACGAAGGCAAGCAATGGAGGGGGCGGAGGAGTAGGGCAGGCTGTAGAATATCCGAGGACATAACATCATTCCGTTCGGTAAGAAAGTTTCGATGGTCCGTCTGTGTCTCCATAAAGATTTCTGCGTATGCATTTTTTGAGCGTAATCGTCTATGGACAGTCAGTCCATTGCACAAAAGGTCACTGATAACAAAACCTTTTGAGAGACTTAAAAGACATGTAAATCGGTTTTCTTCATTTTACTATACCTGCCACCGCTAACCAAAGCAAAAAATCGTGAAAGGCCTCTTGATTGATTGCTGGATTGAAATTTTTATCTTTTCAGCTCGTTACGTTGCGCTTAAGTCAAGTCTAAAGCCAACTTGCGCCTTGAGCAAAGTCTCACTCACAAGCACTCAACAAAGTTATTTTATTTTACATTCTTATATATGGAATTCGACTCAATTTAGCAGTCGAATTCAAATACAACTTAGAATAAATCTTATACTAATTGTTTTAAAGCTAGTATACAATATAAAGAAGCATATGAAAGAAAAAAGAGTAATAAAAACAAAAACAAAAACAAAAAAACTAAAAATAATTATTCATGTATAAGTAAATAAAAAGGAAAAAAAAGCCTGTACACAGGTAGCACAGAAGGACACCCGCAACAAGAACAGATCCAGGTTGCAAGTGAAACCCTAAACCATTGCAAACATGCATAAGCTGGGCAACCGACACATTAACAACATCATATAATTTTCGAAAAAGAAAAAATCTTAAGCAACTATGAAAATTTTCAAGGCGTGATTACTATCTTTACAATAGTAACTACACAGAGGGTCTCAAGTTGCGGCCTGGCACTTTTTTTTTTTTCTGCCAAAATTAGAGATTGAGGATTCAGGGGAACTTCCAAAGTTAGAGATACTCTGATGATCAAGTGAAATATGTTCAAGGAGCTTATCAACGAGGCGGTTTGTCTTCTCGATGTCAAGTGAAAACATATTATTTTCATCAACTGAGGCACATTAACTTAAGATACACTTTCTTTCGATGAACTTTCTTATCACTCTAGAAAAGCTTAAAGCGAGTATCGAGCTTGCTTAGTTTTCTATTCCAAATGTCGTTTTCGAATCGCCAGGTAAAGCAAAAGCCAACTCTGGCAAAACTCTAGATCCACTTTCATGAAAGTGTATTCTCTGGACACACTGTTCCTGTCGAATTGTTGCATTCGCGAAAATTGTACACGCGTACAATTCTTTGAGCAATTAAGAAGACATGGCTTCACAAATGAACATAATGGGCATGAGAGAGAGAGAGAGAGAGAAGCGCATCTAAAACTTACTAAAAAAACTAAAAATGCAAAGAAGCGCAAATTACTCTTTGCTCTCTTTAACAATTGTTGCGGAACTGTTGTGGAAATATTTTCTCAGAACCGTCTATATATTCGAGCCAAAAATGCATTCAACGCAAACGCTTGTAAATTCATCAGTAAAACATAAATGCATTACGTAACAACCATCAGGGGCGAAGTTACATAGGGGTTAATTAATTATGATGCGAGCAAGCGAAACTGCAGTCAACGTGATACGTTAATATACGTTCTCGGTTAAATATTAATTCTTAACCGCGATTATTTAAGATATGGGGAAATTTTTGCTTACCCCGATGTACTAAGAAATGAGAGCTGAACCAACAAATCACATAAAATCTCTCAAAATATAGACACATTGGTGACCGGATCGTAATTTTTCGATATTGCTTCGGTTTGTTTTTTTTTTTAAGGGAATTTAATAAATTGCCAATATTTCGAGGACTAATATTAATTTTTAAGAGAAGAAAATTTTCTTGAAAAATGGGTTCGAAAGTTTAAAAATGTTGCAGAGATACAAAAACAAACTCACTTGCGCAAAAGATAATAAAAATGCTAAGGATAAACATTTATAAACAACGTTTCGAAAGATCGAGCACATCAACAAGCTTGAGTTGATACGAAGCAGTTCCCAATGCGATATATGCGTAGATATCTGCACGATAATCAGGGCTTGAGATAGGCTCCCAACAAATCGAATGTCTTAACACGGTCCACATATGTATGTTATCAATGAAAATAAGGGACATGGCAAGAAGATTGAAAACGTCTCTATGAACTCTTTGTCGCTATTCGGGGGAATTAGGGAAAGCCAACAAACAGGTTAAGACAAAAGGAAAGTATTTATGACTCTGTCTAGTATTTAGGGCACAAGAAAAGTGAGCGGACACTATGTAATGATAATGATTGTGTGAATAAAGAATTCAATATATTATTCAAGTATATGTTACTAGCAAAGAATCCCATTTCCAAAAGACGAGTTTCCTTCAACTGCCAAACGGGATAGTTTCCACGTCACTTCAACCGATGCGAATGCTGATTAAGTTCAATAAAAGATTAATGAAGAAGTTAACTACTTTGGCTGATACGAAATCAAAGCTGAAATCACTATTTCATGTTTTAAGCTATGTGCTGATGGTCACAGTTTGATTATGAACCGGATAACATGTTTTTTGTTTTGTTGTTGGCTATAGTAACCACCAACCAAAGTAAGTTGCCTTAAACTTGGGCTTGGAGAAAAGCTTTCGTTTTAGAAAGACCAGTGATCGAAACAGTGATCCAATCCAAACAAGTTTAAATAGCATCATAAAAACGTTTAAAAAATTTCCATATCTAGGCTGAACAAAAAAATACGTGGACGTCCTTCAAACAGGCAGACGAACAGAAACGCTTAGATTAAAAGGTTGATTTATCTCGAGGTTTCCATGTGCTGTATATAGTCCCAAGAAATTAATGATAATCTTATAATGGTTCCGATTAAAGCAAAATCTTTTCAGTTTTTTAATTGCATGGACCTGAAGGTAGATGGTTTGGACAGAGACCATTCCCTAAGCCAAGCACTGGCTGATTTTTTCCGTTTTAAATTAAAAACGCAAAATTTATATGGTGCATGTGTTGGATTTTATGAGTAAGCAGCAAGAACCGGGGAAAGCAAAAGTGTTCACAGCTTATATTGCACAGTCGTGTGGGCGTTGTAGACGTCGCCTTTGAAATTTTTAAGTGATATTTTCATTATTGTGAACGAGAGAATGTTTACCACACAAACTAGACATTTGCGCATGCGAAGAGACGGGCAAACAAACGCGCGGACGGGCGGACGGGCGGACAGGCATATTTAAATGCATTTCGAATTTGAAATTGACAAAGAAGTTATCAACTTTGTGGCGGTTTTAAAGACTGCTCCTGTGCATTCTGAAGATTTTGAAAATAAAAAATGAAATTGTGACACCCTATAAAATTGAACAGCTACGGCAGATTTTTGCCATTTTGTGTTACAGCACCGTCCATAGAGTATGCGTTCACATTTTTATACTTTTATCTACTGTGGTTTATGAGTAACAGTTATGAGCAAAACACCAATTTTTTTACTCCTTTTGAAAAACGAAGATGACCTCATTTTACGTGGTACTGCAAGCGCGTCCTTCGACGGATTTGGGCCATTTTCAATACCAGGTTGCGTGCAAGAGCTTTCGATGTTTTGCTGCTTCAATCCATTCAGAATTTGATGCCGATCAAGAAGAGCAACATATACGTTGCGGAGTACCGGAGGCTTTCCCTCATCTTCCGGTGGTGCGTATAAAAACATGAGTAGCTTTGTCTGATCAGAATCTTATTTATTATCTTTTTCAGTTACTAACGTTAAAATAACTCCGTCCACAACACATTTCGTTACGAAGATCCATCGGGAAGTATGTACGGACTTATAAAAAAAAAGGTACTGTTGAGAAGCCTGTTGAAGTTGATTGAGAGCACCATTAACGGCTCTTCAACATAACGTTTTAAACGCTTCTGTTTTCTATTGAAATGTTTACGTTCAAAAGCGATTCTCGTTGTTTACATTGAATATCGCAATACAAAATTTCTATTTCGATTCCATTGTATGCCTAAAATGCGCATATAAAAAAGATAAAAACATTTTAAAAGTAAATATATATCGAATACTTCCGGGCACGCTCTAAAACAAATAGTTTTCAAATTGTTTTATTTATATGAACGTGGAAATGTAGTCAAACAATTTTACTCGAAAAAATTCCATGAAATTTTACACTAATAGCCCAACAAGAGATATAGATTCGCGCAAAACAAATTGTTTCGCAATTTGCACGTATTTTTTAGAAATTCAATTTTATCATTTTTACTATTATTTTTATTTTTTTTTTTTTTTTTTTTTTTTTTTTTTTTTTTTTTTTTTTTTTTTTTTTGCTTTCTTCTATTTTTTTGTCAAATATTTTTATTTTCGGAAAAATCGTTATTATATTACAATCCATGCACGTTTTTCGCAAACCATTGTGATTGTATGAACATTCAATATACAGATATTACGCAAGTGTGAGTGTATTGAGTTTTAAATTTTGTCTAACATTTTAATTTGAAATTTAAATACAAATGCGGCAACAACATCATCGTCATCATCATCAAGTAACAATATAGAAAAATTCATTGAACCACTGACTTTTCCAACACATTTTATTTTACACATTTTTTTTTTTTTTTTTTTTTTTTGTCCTGTCTGCCTTCATATTAAACTTCAGGATTTTAGAAAATGCAATTATGTGATCAATGCGGTTATCAAATGTAGGTTTAAATTATATTAAAGCTTCACACTTTTACGTTGTAAAGCCCTTTCGCATCAATAACTGATATGTCATAACATAAACTTGGGTTAAATTAGGCGTAAGTTCGTTTACAAGTTTACGTAATCGAAGATATTATTTAAAGCAAAAAAAAAAAAAAAAACAAGCGTTGCCATAGTTTTCTTTCGATGTATTCTTGTATGGAATAAAAGGAAAGGTGAGGTATGAGAGTCGTCGGCCGTGAGGTCGTTCGAGACTATTTTCGCATCACTTTTTCACAAGATCATGTTTAATGTCTTTGTTATTTTTCTCAATGTTTTCATAGTTACGAAAATTGCTTTAAGTGACTTACTGACTGACTGACTGACTTACTGACTGACTGGCTAACCGGTTATCTGGCTGATAAGCCTGGCTGGTGAGCTAACCGATGCTAATTTCAAATTCTATTTAAGGGATTTTGCTTAAAAGCTCTCTATCTAATTGTTCGATGCTTCGAAACTTCAGTAACAGATTGTTCAGCAGAAGATGTATTGAACGAAAATAGAAATCGATCGGTAGCTCAATCTCAGCTTGCACACAATTATGTATATATGCATTTATCTGGAATTTAAGTAACGATCTTATGTTCTGCAGATTTTTCGATTATAGATTTTAGTATAAGAGAATGGAGAGGTATTGCATACCATCATTGGGCTGGCTAGAGGTATGCTAACATCTTCCTTGTAAAGATGTTTATAACTGGATGTTGTTTCCACAAATAATTCCAAGTTTTTTTTTTTTTTTTTTTGGTTCGCTTATGGGAGAAAATGTATATTCTTTGTCATGGCAAAGTGCTATAAAAATCATTGCATCGTGTAAGATAATAATCGGCTTCTCCGATCTTATTCTAAAAAATTGAGCTTTGCGTGCACTGAAAACTGTACACAGCGCGGAAGGGAAGCTATTAAGACTTCATAATCACGACTAGCTTATTAAAGACTTTAAAAATGTTGTGTCGGTCTGCTGTAAGCAAAAACTATAACAATTAGAAATTTAGAACAATTTCGAAAGAAAATTTATAAAAAGTATTTAAAGATAATTTGAGCAGATATCGTGCGTGGGTGCTTTTTCATCCCCGAACATATTAGTTTGGTCCAGTTGCGAAGAGTGTAAGTAGTACTGTGTGGTACTGAATAAAATTGTGATATCTTTATTTCAAAGTACTATCTTTAAGGTGTACCCTGAAGGCTACATAACATAGCTGCTTGGAGCGTTAGGCATGTGTAGGTCTGTGTCAAAGAACGCCATCTAATGCAATCCCTACTTTTCCTGTTTAATTCGAAGGATAGTTAGTGTCGCTAAACTCTTACGAGTGACGACGAGTAGATGTAGTGTCACGATACCCGAAGCAAAAAAGACCATGATGCAGATTAGCTGAACCGTCAACATCGACGATAAAGCTGAATGTCCATAACGAGTTATTATTTGGTTACTCCAACCAAATGAAACCATCAGCAAACAACGTTACCAACAATAGCTGATGTAGTTGCAATAAAAAATACGGGCATAATACGCCGGAATTCACAATGTCCTGAGTTTTCAGTACGAAAAAATTCGGCCCCGTAGAGGGTAAACTCGCTCGACAAATATTTGCAACCTTTACACGGAATATGATATTTTCTCCGCTATTATCAACAGACGTTGCGCCTTTCAACTGATGGGGATTCCAAGACATTGCTTGTTATTTGTTCGAACAGCGTTTCGCTTTTATTTTTATTTCGAAAGTTGCCTGAGGGATGAGAGATAGTAACGATCGGCGACGGGCAGTACTTTGAGTAATTTGTTCGTTAGTTTCGTTCTGCTTTAAATGCAAACACTTGACCACAAGAGCAACAAAAAGGACCGAACTAATTTATACTCCGAAGACATTAGAAGGATTCGTATCTGACTTTATGGAAAGTTTTTCGCAAAGAATTGTGGCTTCGACCGATACGTTATTATAACTCGCAATAGTTGTGTGTGTAAATTATCGCATTGTTACGTTCATTTTTAAATTGTTAATAGTAATGAAAGCGTACCACACCTTTGTCTCGAATGTTCTTATGTGATGTTGTGAACAATAGCTCCCGCCTAAGTATAATTATATTATGAATAAAATTAATTTCGTTTTTTTTATTTCTGAAGAATCAAAATCGTTCCTAAAGCCATATGAAGCTATACATAAATCGATAATGCTGATGAAGGGAAGATGAGAATCGAAAATGGTTTACCGAAATTTCGCTTTTGCAGAACTGCCTCTGCTAGCGGTCGATTTAATAGAAAAAGATCCAAATAAGCTGAACGGGCGGCTACAGAGAGCGTATGTAGACCTCATTAAGGAGGGCCGACTATTTCCTTTTTCGAGGAAACTTGTAAAATCCAGTTCTTAATAAGAGGGGAACGCATTGTGAGTTTTTCGCAAAGTTAAACTCTTTGTAATGGCCTTAATAGATACTTTGAAGCCGTTCAGCACACGAAAGTTATTTTTTCCTTAAGTTTTCAGACCCCGTTTCTCAAACGCTCCAGAAAGTTTTTCCCTATGAAGTAAATGTCTTCTGGAAAGTTGCAACTGGAAAGTCTTGTCTGTTGATTTTTAGCTTCTCTAATGTTTACTAACAGATGCCCTTAGGAAGTGCATTTGAAAGCATTTCTAGTAAGTCAAACAAGTCAAGTTCAAGCAAGTCAGTCTTTCTGCACAGAATTAGAAATGTGTGACGAAGTCTTTCATGTTTACCATGAGAGTAGCTAATAGCCGTTTCTCCTCCCATCACACAAAACGTAAAATGTAAATCCTGCGATTCTGTCTTTGGTTGATGCAACAAAAGCGACAGACTCGGGCGCATGGACTTCGAGAAACGAGAATGAAGGATGAAGAAGTATTTGAGCAAGTAAAGGCAGTTATGTAATCGGGAAGTGGTGGACGAATGGTACAGAGACATACTACAGCGGTGCAAAACATTTTTTGCATGCTTATTACACCTTTCGAAACTTCGAAATCCTTTTTTCGAAAAACGCCTTTTTAAAGGGCAAACACGGCAACCGCGACAATTATCATTCATTTATTTGAACTTATAAGAATAACCCTAAAGTAACTTTCCAGAGAGAAGTGCGTCGGATGCTTACAATAAATTTTGCTAAACAAAAACTCGCTTTTTTAAGCCGCAAACTGAATTTTTTTTTCATTCAGAAAGCTCGTGATGCGCAGAAAAGTTAGTACTTGCAAAATATCCTCTATTCTCTGAAGGTTTTCCTTAAATTCAAATTTGCAGTTGCGCGAGAAAGTCTTGATTTTCGCATTTTTTAATGTTTTTCGAAAACAAGTTTTTGTTTTTCTTCCATTCCGAACGTAGCGTAGCGCAATACGGCTAGTGCCAGTATGTTGGACAAATCCTACATAAATAAATAGATTTAGATTTCGCTTTTATTTACAGGTACTTGGCAGGATTATCTAACAAATACAGACATACAAACCATAGCTACGAATATAATTTATTTTTTTTCTCCAAAATATTTAGGGAAGCATGGTGGGACAAACAATCCTACAATTTATTGCACTTTTGCTGGGGCGCTACAGTTGAACGCAACTCTTTAAACTACTATTGAAATAAAAGTCGATTTTGAAATTTACGTAAAATTTAGGAAATATTGCCTATGGAAGGATGCCACGTCGATAACGCCTATTAGGAGAAAGGGGGATAGCTTTCCATAATTGCTACGCTAGAACATATAGGTTTTCTGGGTAAAGAAACTGGATATCTGGATCTTCGGATGCGCAAAAAAGGCAAGAAAACATTCCAAGTCGCATTCTACCCTCCAAGTGATACCCAATTGATTATACCGCTAAGAAAAAACGACTTCTTCACGTTGTCCGATCTTCCATATATATTTTGGAACGAACGTGTTTTTGAACAGCTAATTTGTGTTCATGTGAGGAATGTACAGAATAACTCTCAACAATGTGTCTTGTTTATCTTATGAGAAATAAACAGAGAACATCGAGAAAAGTAGGAAAAATCTCTTATACCTTTGAGTAGGCGTGTCCGAATTTCTCCATTTTTGTCCACGTAGAATATATCTGCAAATTTTTCTTATTGTATGTGATGTAGTTGAAAAGTAATGGACAGAAAAGCAAATTGTTTTTGTTTTTGAAAACAGAGTTGATCAGATTATCTTGTGTTGCGGTCGTGTCGTGCGTGTCACCGGTTTTCTCCATTTTCGCTACCAATTTTCATGCATAAATTTCCAATGTTTCTGCCGAATTTGAACCCGATAGATTAATTTTTGCGACCAGGACAGACAGACGGACATGATTAAATTGATTTAGAATTTGATGCTGATCAGAAATATACATGCTGCAAGTGGTCTCTCGAACTTTCCTTTTAGGTGTTACAAACGTTTTGACAAAATGAAGAAGCGAGATCAATAATTAAAGTAATATTCGGCTTGAATTTAGTGTGACTTAGATGTTGTCTTTTAAATGTTTTAAATGTTTTCTTTTGTTTTTTAAATGTCAATTGACAAGAGAAACATTTCTAATGCAATTTGAACGATGACTGTCTAGTTCGCAGAGATGAAGCTCTTTAAAAAACGAAATGCAGAGCATCTATTATCTCTCTAATCTCTATCTAATTTGCTAACAAAATAGAGGAAGTATCCACTAATATATAGCGCGACTACCACATAAATGTACGATCTTTGAGATCATACTTTAAGTGAGTCAATTTAAACGTTAAAGTTATTTTGTAAACATGACACTAAAAATTTTTTGAAACTATTCACGAAACTCCAATCGGAGTTTGAAGAAGAAAATTTTTAGACAAGTGCAAATCTTTTTTTTTAACCGCCTGGATGACCGAGTAGGCAGAGCTCAAATCTCAAGTGCGAGAGAGTTTTAAATAAAGCCGATGATAGCCTTCGGCGTTAGAGATTTAAAACTTTACTCTGAAAACTTATTTCTCTGGCTCTAAGATAGTGTTAATAATTAATAATAATCGCTGGGAATTTCCTTTTAACATCCTTCTTCTTTCCTTGCTCTTATTCCGTCAGATATGAACTTTCCATCGTGAAATATTATTCAAGACATAGCGAACGGAGGTCGATTTTTCGAAAATGTTATGTTTTTTGTTTTCTGTTTTGGTTTTGAAAATGTTAGATTTTGAAAAATTGTATCGATTTTAAACAAAAAAAAGTGCCACGCTTTGGCTTTACAGTTCATTATAGTTAACCGATAAAGAAAATCGTATTCACTACAAAAAAAAAAATAATATGGATTTATAACTGAAAATAAAAATCCATTCAATTAAGTATTGAAAGCGTTAAGAATATGACGGAATTTGAAAACAAAACTATCGAGAAGAACGTGTTTAAGAGATTCTAGTGCAGGTAGCTTCAAGTATTTTCAAGTGATGCTTTACTCGAATCGTCGACTTTCTAAGCCATAATGGCCCATAAAATCTTTTGCATATGATTTCTGGATACTTGAAGGAAAAAAGATAAACAACAAAGAAAAAAATTGTGGAAGAAAAATTTAAAGTCCAACTGGTTTCAAAATCAAAATTTTAATAAAATGAAATTCATGAGGAAACTATAGCGTGCTAAAAATAATCAGAATAAAATAGAATTGATATTTATCGAAGCACTTATGGACAGATAAAGGCAAAAAAATTCGCTTTTCCATTTAAACTCTTTTACGCAGACAAACTCCGAAGAATGGGTTACTGTGAACAACTTCGTCACCAAGGTGTTAAAACGCTTAGAGAGATAGTAAGTGGAGAGAAACAGATGGAGTCTGGTTGCAAGCCTTCGCGAAATAATACCTAGAGGAGATCCCGCGGAGGACAGTGATCTAGGTGATGTGCGGATTGAGAGGGGGAGGGTAGATTTAGCACGTAGGCGCCAAGAATGGTGAAACGTGCATGCTGCTTTTACGGGCCAGCAGTACCTTTTGCAGGTTTCGGCCTTCACATTCACACACGTACACACATATATATATATAACAAACAGATATATACATGCATGCACACACACGCTCAAAGATAGTCAGGCAGATACGAACGCAATTTGTCTCACCGGACAGACAGACGCGGCCATAGTAGTACCGCTATAGCGATATCATTTTATAGAGTTTTTATATTTGTATTTTTATACATTAAAAACGGATGTGAAAATCATTTAATATTTTAATGCACGTTGCGATGAGCATACATACGAAAATGTCTAATTGGAAAACACTATCTAAGCGAAATTTCTTATACACAATGCTACTGGAAATCACTCACCATGAAGCTGTTAATTGTTTGCCTATAATCACAACCATTTAATGAATTAATTAAATTTATGATGACAACAAAAAGAACGAATGTTCAGCGCGCACATTTAAACCATTTTGATATTATCGTTCCGGAAAAAAGTGAAAAGTAAAAGAGAAAAACGAAACAAAACAAAACAAATATTACCTATAATGAATTAAAATATTTAATTAAAAATTATAGGTAAAAAAGATAAGAAAAAAATTAAAGCAAAACAAATCAAAACATTATTATTATTACAATTGTTATTATTACATAATCAATGAAATTGAATTCAATTATAAATGCATTACTTACCCATTATATGCAATGCAGAACAATAAAGGACTCTGCTTAGTCGGAGTTTTCGAACAGCACCAGCATGTATATGATGTGAAAATTTAATTTACTCAGTGATAGAGATGATAATTGAAAAAAGCACGCACTTATACACACTCATGGACAAGAAACATACAAAATGCATACAAAATTAAAAAAAAAATAGAAAACAAAAAAAAAACAAAACTGAGCCCATTAGTCCATAAAAAGTAATACGCGTTAGAAATTTCGCTGCAATGTTGAATATTAGTTAGACGATACACATAAAATGCACACACACACACACACAAATTTATAAAAATCTACGTATTAACGACAAAAGCGATTTCTTTTTTTTTTTTTTTTTACTTTTTAATTTACTGATATTTTTATTTATTTTAATTATTTATTTCTTTTTTTGTGTTTTCAATTACTACGATACAATAGGCATAAAAATAGGAACAACTTACAAGTGTTGTTATGTTAATTACCGAAAGATGTGAAAAAAAAACTTTTTTTTTTACGGACTTAAA
Source organism: Glossina austeni (assembly GCA_000688735.1). Taxonomy (NCBI): domain Eukaryota; kingdom Metazoa; phylum Arthropoda; class Insecta; order Diptera; family Glossinidae; genus Glossina; species Glossina austeni. The sequence goes on along the minus strand of KK502404.1, from coordinate 1,101,736 downwards.
AAAATTTTTCGAGATATAATTTTTTTTTAGTTTTCACAATTTTAATGTAATAAGTAAATAAAGAAAAGTCTAATTTAATTAAGAAAATATTTTTTGATATGTTTTTTTTTTAAGTTTTAATTATTTTTTTTTTTTTTTTATTATTTCGAAAACAACTGAATTTAAATAGTTGTTAAATTAATTATTAATTTTTGTGGAAATCGTTTTCTTCACAACCGTTCAAATTTAAGCGAGCGGATATCTTTGTTTTTTTTTAAATAATTATATATGTTTTCATAGCATACTTGAATATTCTTAAGTTATTACTTATTATTTTTGTTCATTTATTTATACTTAATTTAATTCCATTTAGTTAACACATACACTTAATAAATGATATGAAATTGGAGTATAATCCTTAACACAAAAAAGATTGTAGCATACTTTGAGGGGCTTAACATAAAGTCTTTATTTAATTCGTATCGTTTTTTTTTTTCTTTTTATTTATTTATTTTTTGTGCGTTTTTTTTTTTTAAGTTTCAACTTGAGAGTTATATTTTTTATGGTTCTCTTTTCATCTGAAATGAGAAGAAGAAATTAAAAGCTATTAAAAGAATTGAAATTTAATTATTTAAATTATTCATTAAGAAAACAAAAAAAAAACAAAGTAAAAGAAAAAAGAATTAAGAAAATTTCCAAGCCTTGAAACAGTACTTAAAGTAAAGTACTAATTATTTTATTAATTGTGGGCGTGTCAGTCACTGAAAGGCATCTATATTTTTATGTCAAGATTTTAGATTATTCGGGGAACAATTTGCATTCGATTTCAGATTTATATAACTGCTGCCTGCTATCGCTCAGAAATTTTGCTCTCTTGTGCTGATGTAGCTGAGGTAACTGATCGCTCAGCTTTTTGACATTTCTAATGTGTATTTTCTTTAGGTTTGATGTCATATTTGTTCTTCCTCCATCCGAACGAGTTAAGTATAGACCTCCAATTTCAGCTTTCTACTAAGACTTTTGGAAAGACAATTCTAATGAAAGACAGGATAGGGGCCCGGTCATGTAAATTCACGTAAACTGTTTTCGGGATCTCTGAAGCATACTTCTATAAGCTGCAGCTGATTTGAAGATTGTTTTTTTTCTACGCACAATTTATAAGCAAAGTTTGAAAACATCCATGAACACTACAGTGTCCCGATAGGAGTTCATTATGTAACCACAAAAAGCGCATAACTTATCGATGGTCGAAGATTATAATTTTAGAAAATAGAAGCAAAAGCAAAAGATTACAAATAAAAGAGATATTACGCTTGGCTGGAAGCGGGATTTTAACGCCCATTAATAGACCAGGAGAAATCTTTCATAAATTCTAATCATTATATCATATATGCTATCGTTTATGACCAAGTAGTACTAATACGCGAAATTAGGAATCCGACGATGCGATACCTCACGATTTTTGTATTAATTAACAACTACTTTTAAGAACTCGGTCTTTTTTGTCTATGGCATTGCTCTGCGAGGAGCCTCCCGATTTAATAAAATCTAAAGCTCGGCATAAAATTTTAAGATCTTACTTGAATGAAAAAAAATTATATAGTTTTTCTTGCTTAAAATAATGATTGCGATAAGAAAGCCGTTTGGTTTTGATTCTTTTAAGCAAGTTTTAGAGACATTGAGACGGTTTTAACAGACGGAAAGATTAGGAAACTAATGATTTCGCTGTTTGCTTAAGTTGACCAAAATAGAATTTCCATAAAAGTTGTTTAGCCTTTAATTTGCGTATATTAGATGAGAAGAAAAAAATAGTATTGACATTTATTACTGTCAAATAAATAATAAGAGAAAAAAAACTATTTGCTAATGAAAAGTAATAAAATTCTAATAATAAAACAATATTTCCTATAGGAGCTAAACTAAATGGTATAAAAGACGTAGAAGGGTAAAAGATAGCTAGATAGAAATGGGTCCACCGTTCTATGAGAGTTATTCAAAAACTTTGACAGACAGACAGACAGACAGACATCTTTTACTCATGCTGATTAAAATATTCTACAAAAAATAAATTAATTAACAAAAGTGAAATCAGCAAAGTAAAGAAAAATGAAATTAAGAAATAAAAACAAACTCAAGTTAAACCAAAAATAAGGTAAGAAGACAGGCTAAAGGAACGAATAAAAATGTTTGAAACGACTTTGACAAGTACTTGTGAGAAATTCGATTTGAATAGGTCAGCTGTAGGGTGAGTGGGTTACAATTTTATCACTATTTTACTCGTTTCTCTTGATAGCTTCTATCCTTTTCCACATTGACCATCTAATCAAAATATATGTAAGACAGATTTTCTAGCCATCTATCGTGACTTTGTGACCTTGAATATTTCGAAAATGGGCAGAGACGCAGACCTTGAGATTGTCTTTAAAGATCGCTCAATTTGCGTAGAACTTTAGGCTACAGATCATACAGAGACACACGTCCTGAGAACTTTTCGTAGAGTTTTTCGGAAGCGAAAAAGAGGCAGTTTACTGGGTCAGATCTTCTAAGCTAATAAGCTGTTCTTAAATTTGCATTAGACGGGAAAAAATTAGAAAATTTATAAAAATTATTTTATTTATTTTTTTTAATTTTCCTTCATTCTTGTAAAGAAAAAAGCACAAATTCTTTGCAGTGAAGTCAATCTTAATCAGTCTCAATTCGTCTTTAAAATTCAAGTACAATTTTTTTTTTTTTTTTTGTTTGCTTTCAAAAATATATTTCTCGTCAAATTTTCAGGTTGTTCAGATTTTGCCTATAATAGTGTAAAAAAAATATTCCTTTTATCTTGCTGGCACTGTAACAATTTCAGACCCTAGGGTTTCAGTTCCTCTTTTCTGCGTCATATAAATAAAAACCTAAAAAAGAAAAAACTTGAAATAAAAATTACGTAAATTTATTAAAAAACCGCCCGCCGGTTGTGTTTGACTGCGAAGTAAAGACAAATTTCAAAAATTAAACCAATATAATTTGTCTCTAGTCACACCTAAAATGATGTTAAGATTTTTTGATTTTATACAACTTCCTAAAAGTACACCTCATTTTTCTAAATCTCCCTCTCCTTAGCTTCAAATCTCTGCAATCTCTTTAAAACGAACTGAATCCTTTAAACGTTAACGGATAAATTACAAATAAGAACATTAAGATTAAAACTGTAGATTAAAACTCAAAAACTGTTTTTTTTTTGTTTTTTGAACAATTAATAATTAACCTTTTAATAAGCCATTAGTAAGAATTTTATAATTTTTTATGTTTTTTTTTTTTTATTTCGGATAACACATACGAAATATTTATTTATTTTTTTTTTTTTCTGTATTTAATTATTCAACACCATTTCCGCGTTCAATTTTCGATTAATAACATTTGAAGTGTTTCGCTTGCAAACTTTCTTAAACTTTAGGTTAACCGTTTTGGGTTTGTGACAGGTCAGTTCAAAGTGAATTCAAGAATGTTTACTTTAAGGAAAGTAAGCTTGATATAAAAAGGTTTTTGCTTATTAAGCTTTATTACGCAGTTTTTATTTATTTATTTATTTATTTTTTTTTTTGAATTTTCATTTATTTATCTATTAATAATTTTTTATTTTTTATTTTTTGTTTTTCTTGTTTTGAGTTTACGGTTTTATATTAAGTTTCACAAGTGCGTTTCTTCTTTTTCTTTTCTATTTATTTTGTTTCTAAAGTAAAAATTTCTCTCCTATGTAAATGTTATTATTGTTATTGTGTGTATTGGCATCCGTTCGTAGCCGTTATTCGCGTAAAACTGATCCTTTGAATGCCGAAAAAAGCGCATTGGTCCTTTTTAACTAAGCCATCAAACGAAATGCATTCCAGGCAACACGATGTTGCCAGAGACGAACGATATGCCACAACTTATAATGTAAGCCAACGATTTCGACGACCAAGAACGAACCTAAATATACGAGTTGTCTGTATGGCAATCCAAAGCAAATATTGTACCAATGCCGGCTTCTCTACAAACATACAACATTTGTGTAACTAACTTTGTATATATAAGTAGAACGAATAGTGTTGCTAGCAACGAAATTGCAGACGCAAAGGAAAACAATATATATCCGTTTGTATATAACAATACGTATTAAGCTCACATATATACATACATACATATAAGTATGTGTATTTAGCCGACATCATTGTGACAAGTAAAAGATTACGCAGCAAAATAAAAAGTTTTCAAGTTTCTCGTTTCTTTTCTTATTTCGTTTATATTTATTTATTTATTTATTTATTTATTTATTTATATTTTCTTCTTTTTTCACGTGTAGCATATTACATCGAAACATTGTGCAAACTTTGCAATTAAAACAAAACAATTTATATTTACACCCACCTTAAAATATATTAACTAATTTCCGCAATTACCGAGACGAAGTGCGATAAGAAAGCATAGCGCTGTATACACTCCATACTCTGGAGGAGAGCGTAAATTTAAAAAATTAAAGCATATTTTAAAGGATAACAACGATTTTTTTCCAAGTTTCAATAATATTTTGTGATTATAAAATAAAAAATTTAATCGTAATTAAGTTTTTTTTATATATTAGGTGATGGTATTACAACTAAAACGCAAAAACAAATCAAGATAAATGTGTAAACACGAGCCAACATGTTGTTCTGAATTCGCCGTAAGTTACAATAAAAACATATGACATATGAAATGCAAGAAGAAAAAAAGAAAGAGAACTTAACAAATAAAATATTCTGAAAGTTTAATTTAAATAATTTTTAAATTGAAAAACTGTTAAGTTAAGTGTAAAATGTCGATGTTGTGTCAAATTTTTGTTAAGCAAAACGAAAATAATTTATTTTTCATTCAAATTAAGCGACCGTTATATTCTCGTTCATTCATAATTTTTGTGAAAAGCTTTTGCTTACATTGGCTACGAGCAAAGGAAAGCTTTTGCCAATTCGCCTCAAATTTCCTGGTACGCTCGTATACTATGAACACGAAGTGAGAGCTGCTGAGAAACTTTCCAAATTGCTAAGCAAACAATTTGCTTTGGATTTGCTATCATATGTTTTAGGGCTGAATAAACATACATAAACAATAAACGAACGCAACTGCAATTCTATGACTCACTCGTCGTTACGAATTGGAGAACCGGAAACGATGGAAACTGTCCTCATCCTTTTTCTTTTGAACGAATATACAAAAATTTAAACGTAAGTAAATTAAAAACGAACAACTTTGAATGCGTTCAATGTATGCTTTAAATGTATGTTTCAGTTGAGAAAGTATAGAAATTTCGAGAATTTTTGCCCTTTGTACCAATCACATAACACCCTCGGCAAGAGGGCGAAGAAACAGGAGATTAGTGTATTGTTGTGCAAAATCACGAGCTCAACAATTGCCGGTCGTCATAGTTAAAAATCCTTACCATTTCTATAAGAAGCTTTAGTGCTGAATGTTTAATTCAATAGTTTTGAAGCCGCAGTTGTCTTCACTTCACCATAAAAAGCTTTCACTTTGACTAAAACCAAAAAATGTCTCTATCTGTTTCTATAATAAGAGATATCCTATAACTAAAGCTTCAGGGTTGTATTATAGGCTTTACACTCGAACAGAGTCTAAGCCTACGTTAAACGTATTTTCGAAATTCTCCAACAGCAAAGGCTGTGACTTTTTCCCGATTTCTTTTTGCCATATAGAATTAAATCAATATCTCAAAGTATAATAACACTCTACGATCTAATTCGATCATTGTTATCCCAAATTAAAGCATATGCAGCAATTTGAAATCTGCTGAAATAGTTACACGACAATTGAAAAAACGCTAATTGAAATCACTTCCAGACCAACAACGATTTCTCGACTGGAAATTCTTTTATTCAGTGATCTTTAAAGATCGTTCGAGTAGGTGTGCAAATGTGCATCGACCTGACTATTACTTCAAAGGCGAGTGATGTGCCCGACTCATCTTTGAAGGTAACTTAAACACAATACTTACACTAGCGCTAGTTAAGTTGCTATTTATGTTTGAAATAGTTATGCAATCAGCCAACATGGGTAGCAGCAGGCAAGTAAACAGCAGGAGGAAACATCTACCGCTTATGAGAAAATAAATACGAAAATAGAGAATAACTACTTTTTCTCTTCAGATCGTACAAAAAAGAAAATAGATCGATAAAAGGCTTCGGAAAGAAGAAAGAAAGGAAAATTAAAGAAACAATAAGGAAACGAAAGGTGAGAATAAAGGAAAATAGCATAAAAAAGGACGAAAAAGGGAAATTTTGAGACGAAAGAAACGAGAACAAGAGGAAAGATAAAAAGAGGAAGAGGGAAAGGTAACGCAGAGCAGAAAGAGGCGAGGAAAGTAAAGAAGGGAAGAGAACAGTATAAAAAAGAAGAAAAGCGAGGAGTTAAGAAGAGGAAAAAAATTGGAATGGAAGGGAAAAGAGGAAAAGCGAAGAGAAGGGGAACGAAAAACGAAAAACGAAAAGAGTGTAGAGAATAGAATAAAGAAAAGAGTACAGAAGGAATAAGAAGAAAAAAGTATAGAATAAGAGAGAAAAGAATACAAGAGAACTTTATCCGCTTTGTTCACTTTCCTTTCAAGTTGCTTTACGGATCGTAGAAAATAGGTATAAAATGCTAATCGTAAAAAACAATAGCACAAAAGACGAAAAAGGGAAGTTATCTAAAAAGAAATACTGATAAGATTTGTGTTTGCTTTCTAGATCAACTAATAGACAAGAGGCGACAAAACAAATAGGAAAAAGGATTAGAGCAACTAGTACAGAAGAGGTGAGTGCAAATACGGAGATAGTAACAATTTGAAGAGAAAAAGTGGAGGGGAAACTAATAATTACAAAAAAAAAAGTTCATTAAATGTGGAATGCAACTAACATTTGTTTATAAATAAAATAAGAGGAAGAGTTGAAATTTTTCTTATTTTTTTTTTTTATTATTTTCTCGAAATATTACGAAGATAATGCACAGACGACGAATGAAGTATTACAGTTTGAAGGGAAATAATATCAGGGATTTGATTTTAGTAGCGGTTTCAGGCTGTGTTTAAATGAGTAAGTAAGTAAGTAAGTAAGTAAGTAATTAATTAAAGTTTTTAGCAATTCATTTGAGAATTTAAACAAAAAAAAAAAAAAAAAATTCTTTTTAATTCGTTAACATGCGTTTTCCCTTTTGAAGCAAATATATAAAATGTTTATGAAATCAATGTCAGAAGGAAGTAAAACTGAATTGCAATTCACGCAACATAACATATACATGTGCTCGTATATGTATAAATAAACAAACTTTCCAGGCACCATTTTCTCTCACTCACTCTCATGATAGCGTAATAAATACCAAATACTAAAAATAGCAAAAAGGATAAAAATAAAGCAATGACGGCAACAATCTGAGTCTCTCCAAATCAAACAAAACTAAACAGAAAGATGATGAACACCACCAACAACATGCACGTAGTAAGATGAAAAGAACCCTAAATTATATTTAACTCCGTTGATTGTATATACACTCACATAAACTTTGGCCAACTTTTATGCTTCCAAGTCTTTAGGGAGCACATAAATTTAAAGATAATGCGCTTTGAGAGCAATTTCATATTTAGACTCCTACAGATATGATGTAAACATGCGCAAACGAAGCTCCCTTAAATTAACCGATAACCAATCATATGAATGCAAATTTTCCATACACACTCACGTTTACGACCAATGACATTAAAGCATATTTCCAGTATATGGGAAATGCGAAACAAACCCTAACTGTTCATATTATCCCCTTTGAAAGTGCAAATGCATCATAACTCTTTTACTCTCCCGTAACGACGAGAATTTATGACTCAATGTGTAAAATTTTCGCATTCGAGCCATCTCTTCATGTAAATGAACGTGTGTGAGCGTTTTTCGCAATCCGTATGCAATTCAATGAATTTATTTGGAATCATTTTCCATGACATTCCAGACCAACACCTCGAGAAGTGTAATGCATACATGTCACTACTAAGCAAATGCAGATGAAAATGTTTATGTGCTTGATCATTTACATGTGCTAACGTGTCATTTGAAGTGCGCCGCCCTAGTGCAGAATACGTCGTTGGCATGATTTTCGTATAGGAGCTTCACACAAGCAGTTAGTTACCTTTCACTGACTTTTCTGAGGCCTACTAAAATGACAATTTTTTTCTCTTTTCTTTTTTTTTAATTTTTTTTTTTTTATTTATTATTATGGTTTTTTTTTTTTTCTTTAAATAGAACTGCAAAAGTACAAAAATCACATATGTAGAATAACTTGACAGTAAAGTTTATCCGAATTCCTAAAAGTATGCAATGATTTTTAGTTTATTTTGTATTTATCAAACGACTTATAGTATACACAATGGTTTTCCTTTTCTTTTTTTTTTTTTTTCCTCTTTTTATTGGTTTTTGTTTGTTGTTAGGCATTTTCTCATGTCTGTTATATTCTTACTTTAGGTTCTATATATTCATTACTCCGACAATACGTATGCTGCCTATCACTGTTAGAGTTTTTGTATTATTATGAACTTATCTTTGCATATGTTACGGTGGTGAATATGTCAACTTTCCGGTTGAGATTCATATTAAATTGTAATGCAAATCTCAGGCCATTAATGTATGTCGGATAATTCATTGTAAACGAACAGCAAGTGAAATTTGTATTAATAATTTAGAATGGATTTTATGTGCCTTTTTCGACAGCATATCTAGCTTGGTGTTTAAGAAATTTCTCTTTATGCTATAAAGGAATTATTATCGATCAATGATCTAGACTTTATATATTTTTATTTACAAAGTCTCGTTGTCAAGGTTTTTGATCTTCAACGTGATTATTGCACACAATTTATTAGCAAATAATCGAAAAGAAAAAAAACTGTATCCTGGTAATCTACCTCCAGGCGTTGCCTGACCAACACTATTGCCAGAATTTAGAATGTAAGCACATACAATGGTATCAGAAAGCAAAGGACCGCGGGCAAGGACAAGTTTATGCTGCCATAAGCGCACGCCTTTCTTCAATCACTTGCGAAAGCATTCTTCGTATACCAACGAAATCCTTGTGACTGGAAAAAACAACAAATTGATTTGCCGAAGCGAAAGACCTTTATCGACAGACGAGAGAGCAAAAACGATAGAATTACTTTTAGAGACTGCCAAGGTACAAGTATACAAAGCCGTCAGAAGACATCACAAAAAAGCAGTTAATGTCGCAATAAAGCCAGACGACACTACAAGTTCCAGTCAATTTCAAAAGACCAAGCATCTAAATTTTACGAAACATGATAACAGGTATTCTGTACAAAGTAGAACACAGCACGTAAACAAAACAAAGCTTCGTGTTAAGCGCTCCGTTCAATCGGCCATTTTAACCCATGGAAAAAATGTTCGCTGCACGAAATACACAACTTTAAGAGCCAATGAACTAAACTTCCACAAAGAACACAAGAAACAAACTGGGAAATCTGCGGCGTACTAACTCGAAAGGGGTTCGCTACGAAATTTCGTAGAAGCGAGTATTTTTCCCGTTCGACTATAGAGAATCTAATCGTTCACAAAAAAAAAAACTTAAAAAGTCCCTCGTTTGCTTGACAAGTATTACGTGAGATGAAAGCGGAAGAAAGCACAGAATAAAAATCGACATTAGAAATTCCGATGGAAACCACAATGTGAATACGACACTTGGGAAAATCTTCAAATTATATTTTCCTATTTTCCTTTTCCATAGGAGTGCCCGAAATTAAAATTATGCTGATATTAATTTTGAATAAAAATTTAAGCATGAGAAAGCTGATCACACGTTAGATGCCGTGTTTTTGCATAGCGAAAGGAAAATTCCGAGTCGCAAGTCTATACTATACAAAAATTGCACGAATGGGAGTTTAGTTTGCAACCCCACGCACCGTATGCTCCCCCTCTTAGCTTCAGTGATTATTATTTAGTGTCGATAGAATGTTCCAGGAAAAGAGTTTTGAATTTTCAGGGTCTTTGCATATCCCGACGCGACAGAACCACCCCCGAAGAGGACTACGTAGATTAAAAAAATTGGATTTTTCAAAAGAGAATATTATTGTTTTCTTGCTCATGTCGAAAACTTTTTAGTTCGATAACCTTTGACAGGATCTTCCATAATAAGGAGAAAAAGTTAAATACTTCTTCGACCTAATCTATAAACGTCCACAATCTTGTCTGCTATTCTTGAATATAATAGAGAGAGAGCAAGTATCCGAATAGCCATTCAGTTAACATTAAACGACCCGCTTCTCGGCCGCAGATCCTTCCTGACGTCGCGCGGAATATATATTTTTTATGCTCATTAGATTTAATAAATTTTAGCGAGTAAAGTAACGATTTGCACGTCAGTATTAAATAACAAATGACTGTTCAAAACCATGGCAATCGATAAATTGGCTGCCGGTATGTGAGCGCCAAGGACAAGAGACCGATTAATAAGCTATCGCTTGGTGAGCGGCGGTGGCAAAAAGCCGAGTTTTCGACTGTCGGCGAAAAGGCTCGGGCTCCTTGCATGTCATACCGTAAAGATCATGTCATTATGTGCAATTATTAGGTTGGCAAGGATAAAATTTGCAGTTTACAATCTTGCCAACCTTGGCAGCTCTTTATTTGACATGAATTAATATTTTTCCGTTTAAGAAGTTACACATCTTTCCCGTGCAAGTAAATTATTCCAAACTATATTTTTTTTTGCTAATGGACCGGTTGGAAATTCGTACTACCATGAAGTATAAATTCTTACGTGGTACTACGGCAACGTAGACCGCGCGAAATAATTGCAATGTATTTGGTTCTAGTGTGACTATGCAGCAGATGGCCAATTTTCGCCTTAGTAACTTTGACCTCATAAATTATCCAAGCGGTCGCCCAAAATCAAAGGTCAATAATAACGTACTATAGGTCACCGTTGTGCTTATAATTTATCATTAAAGTTTCGTATTAGAAAAAAAATAATTTTAACTTATTTAGATCGAATCGGAAAAGTGAAAAAGTTGGATAAGTGGGTTTCTCATAAACTGAACGAAGAACAGAAACAAACGCACTTGGAAGCTTGTTTGATGTTGCTTTCTCGTCACAAATCTGAGTCATTTTTGAATCGAGCCATCACTAGTGATCAGAAATGGATTCAATATTGCAATCGCAAACGTTCGGCGCAGTGGTTAGACGAGGATGAACCGCCAAAACGTATTCCAAAGCGTAGTATTCACCAGAATAAACTAGCGCATGTGTGGTTCATCGACTCCTACTTTATTGCAAGATAACGCCAGACCAAATACTGGACAAGCGACAAAAAAACTACAGGAATTGGAGTTGGAAGTTCTTCACCATTCTCCGTACTCACTAGACCTAGCTTCTACTGACTATCACTTATTTCGCTACTTGGACATTGGAAATTTCAATTCCGATAATGTAATTAAACTGGGCTTCCAGAAATTCATAGATTCTGGTCCGCCAGTGTTTCCTACCGCTTAAATGGCAAAAGTGTGCAGACAATACGGGCGCATACTTTAATGAATGAAATAATTCCTTATATCCAAATTTCATCCCCGACGACCCAATATGTATCAATACGATCCTATATTATGCTTGGTAAATAAATCCAATACTTACGTATTCCGCCGTGTTTATACTTGATTATTTAAAAATCGGGGGCCAAGCATTGTTCCGATTTATCTTGGTATGAAAATGTTACTCAAAAGAAAATTCTTCATAACTTAGAATTCGTAATAAGCCAAAACGTTATAAGTGGATCCGATCTGTACTTGCTAAGAGCATTAGCATCAGATTGTGTTTATTCTCTTAGATAAAGCTTTGAGATCGTAATCGAGATCTCAACAGACGGGTGAATAAACCGATAGCCTCTGCGATATTTTCCTGGTCTACTTCTATGTCCAATGAACACATGATGATTTTTATATCTGCTAATCTAACCTAAGCCTAACTACACTTTGCAGTTATCAAGCAGTTATGACAATTTTTTACCATATCAAGGATCATTTTTATGAAATAACTTGTTGCTCCAAGCGTAACTCCAAACATAAACGCGTATTGCGTGAGACGTTCTTTACCGTAACATGACATTAGGGAGATGCATACTTAAAAGAAGACTTTAGAAGAAGATAAAATTTAAATAATATTGAATTTGACTGTATTCAGACAAATGGATCCTATTCTTATTCTTTTGCTTTAATATAATGAAATGAAAAATAGTGCGAAATAAGAGTCCGTTTTTTTTTTTTTTTTGGTGAAAACATTCTCGCGAGCCGAACATTAAGCTCTCAAACTTGTAAATTAAGCCTGGATTTGGTGGAATGGGAATTTGCAGAAAGAACCGTTTAAATTATACACTCAGGGTCGGTTTTTATACCCATCGGCGAGAGACGAGGGTACATTTGCTTCGTCTACAAGGAAGCTTCAACGACCCCATAAAGTATATATTGCGTATTCTTGATCAGCAGCATTAAATTCGAATTCAATTTGAGCACGCATGTAGAAGATTTTCCTTTAGATCCTTTTAGTAAAAGAGTAGACTTTAGTTAACCTAAGACTATTTCACCCCGACTTACGTACAAGCGCCGTTTAATTGCACAGCCTGTTTCTCAGCGGGAGATTATTTAATCTCAGTAATAATTATTTTGATATAGGATTTCTCTTAAAACGAACGATCCTTGTTACAAAAAAGATAAATAAAAGAAGATAATAAAAAAAGTAAACATAAAACAAGTAAAAACTGTGGCACACCACTCTGTACTTATTGATATAACGACTTTTAAAAATAGGTCTTTATATGGGAAGTGATCCGGAAAAATGGACCGATCCAAACCAATTTCAAGCATTTTAGCCCTTGGGTCAAAGCGCGTTACTATACCAAATTTCTTGAAAGTGTAGAATGAACGTCAAAAAACAAAACAGACAGACAGACAAGCTTAAAACGATTCTGAATCAATTGGTATAATAAAAGCTTGAATCTACCTCAAGTCCCTCTGCATGTTGCACATATCCACACAAACTTAATATGCCTTTCTATCACAAGTAGCGTAGGGTATATATATAAAAATAAATGTATATAAAAATAAATATATAATATAAATATAAATATAAAATATATGCATATATATATATAATTATATTGAAAACAATATAAAATATCCTCAATTAATTTCGGCAGAGAAATGAATTCAAAGACTAAAATCTTAAAAGCCCTAGTATGTGAGGCTTTCGGCTTTATTCAAAACTCTACCGCACTTGAGATTTAAACCCTCCACCATTAAGATCTTAGTCGAGCTCATCAGCCTACTTAACCACACAGACGGATATCCTCATATTAGAAATTCAACAATCCAGGAAAAACATTCCAACAGGTCAATAAGGCTCTTTTTAATCGTTTATTTGGAAATGGGAGGAGGAGATGATTGAAAACACGAAAAAACAAACAAAAATTGAAATGCGAAAGCTCTGATCAATTAGCTGAGAGGGATGAAAATAAAGGGCAAGGCCTTCCAGCTGCAAATGCTTATTGCTTGACTTACAACACCACTTAATTCGCGTGGCTATAATCCCTATAATTTTTATTAGAAGTTAACATCTTTGGTTAATGCATTTTTATAAATTTTATGAACAATAACGATAACCTAATAAACACACTATTTGCCTTTCAATAACAAGGAAAATTGTATTCTTAACGAAACTTGGGCAGCTACTAGTTGAATAATCTCGTAGCTGTTTTGTTAATTATGGGCATGCCTATTTCCTTAGCTGCCTCTCTCTTAAGAAGAGCTGTGGACATGTCACATCCATTTTAGTCATTAACCAACCACTAATCGATTACATTGTCTTGTAGTTCCCGTCTTTTTCCCTCCAAATTTCGTTTGCCCAACAAATGTGTTTGTGTGTATATATTTTGACAACAATTTATGGAAAAATACTTATGTTCTTCGACATTAAGACTGTGGAGTAATTTGTTTTCTTATTAAAAATCTAACTACTCTTACCTTACTCAAAATGGCCTCTTTGGCAATTACACCGCGATATACAGTTTTTTACACATACACACTTGCAAAAAAAAACCCGCAGGCCAACTTAAGTGCCCACAACGGTCAAATGCACAGAGGAATAAAAAAACAAACGGAAGGTTATTTCCACTTCTTTTTAAGTGTTCTTCAATACTTATACAGCTACATAACAAAAAAAATTTTTCTTCAAATAAGATTTGTTTCCTTTTTTTTTCAATCGGGAAATTCGTAATTTTTCTTATTTGACTAAAATCTCCATAAACTAGAAAAACGATATATGCATCGATTAGCTTACCGGGAAGCAATGAACAAGAACACTGAGTATGTGTATATGAATGCGTATGCGAGAGTATATTAAATAACATGAAATCCAATAAATCTCTCTCAAAAAGATGAAATGAAACGAACACGAACTCTTTCGTCGTTCGTTAATATTCTTTATTCGTCTTAAGCGATTGACAATCGATAACTGCGATCTCACTGAACCTGTTGGATTTCATTCTCTTATATGCTTTTTCTAATAGTTCTTTTTGTTTTGCAAGTATGTTACTCTTATTTTACAAAAAATTTTTTAGTTCTCCTATAGTTGGGAGCTCAATTAGTGGTTGTCGCGAGTGAGTTAATGTATATATAAAAACAAACCAAATTATTGTTTATAATAAAACGAATTGCATTTTGATTTTTGCCTCCAAATATATACTGAATTTATGATAACAGTGTGAGAAAAACTCAATTGTCTATCACAGAGCCGTTTGCAGAATCTTACTAAAGGGACGTTATAAAAAATAGAATATATCACCCTTTACATGCATACAAAAATCCACACAAAGTCGTATTTGCAATTTCTGCTTAGTGGGGAACAAAAGTAGTGCACTTGTCAACTACTTAAAGTTGCATGTACAAAAGAGAAGATAAGAGATATATGAGGAAGAAATTTATCTATTTTCGAGAACTCACTCTTAATAAGGAGTATTCCTGTTTCGAAGACTATTTTATGCCAAATCATTTCTTTCATTAAATAATTAATTAAAATCTTAGCAAATATCATCTGTCATCTTTCGCAATTTCGCTGAAATTAAAAGAAATTTGTTCTTAAGAAAATTTTAAATTCGCATGGAACGTAATGTGACTTAAGTAAACCTATGCATTTTTTTTCAATAAATAAGAGGAAACAAGCGATCTGTTTCCCTCTCAATCTACGGTGAGGTAGTCAACTTTTAGCATAATCAGAGGCAACGGATATAAGAGAAACTCGAAAACCCGATAACAATCTTCCAGTTTGTATACGTTCAACGTATACGTAGCATAATATCGCCGATCAATTTCTTCAAGATATGTGATTATTAAAAAACCTTAATCTTTCAATCGAAAAATCACGAAGCCGAGCACTATGCGAGGGCTTCCACGTATTGTAGCAAAGTCATATCACAACTGTGCAGTAAAAATTAGTCGAAATATACACTTAAAAATAATGCTTGAATTATGTATAAACCAAGCCTGCAAAGCTTGAAAGAAAAGATATTCAATGAAAAAGTTGGACCATATCTGTTGATTCTTTTTCTAGCTAAGTCTTCGAACTCGTTTAACGCACTTTAGTCACATTGACTTGCTAAACGCCTTACGGAATTCGAATAAGAAACGCAAAGAAATATTCAAATATTCATTTACATACATATATATGGTATTTTTGGTGGTAACCGCTTTGCTGTAGTAAATCTGTTCGTATTATAAATTTGACAAGCACTTCCGACAGACAGTATTCTTCTTGCCATTATGGCGACTCGAACGAAATAATAGTGCCTTCAGTGTAAGCAGGTAAAAGGCAATAGATTTTAAAGTTCATCCTACGGCAATGATTGGGTGCTGTAACCAAGATATGTTCATATTTTTAATTTAATTTGCACTCATCATCTAAGAAGTAAGCTTTGGCAGATTTATAATAATTATACATTTACTCGTCCGCGCCTGCTTGAATCGTTTTATGCCAAATGAAAATATATCGAATAGCAAGTCCATTTGTAAGTGTGCATGTATTTGCAAAACCAATGTGACCGAAGTGAAATTGTATTTGCATTTGTCCGCATCGACGTTCAATTGATGTGTCTATGTTTACGTTATGTTACATTAGAGGCAAAACAATTGCACGTAATTTAGCTTACGTACCCTCTTTTGCAAACGCACTCACACTTCGACGCAAATGTCTAGGTAGATGCACGCATACTTGTAAAATATTTTTTTGCGTTACATTCATGGGAAAAAAAGAATGCATTTGTCAGAGTTTTGCTTTGTTTTTCTTGCTTCTGCTCTGTGTGTCATTTCTATGGGTGAAAATGCATGCATAGGCAGTCAGTCAGGCATTATATGGGGACATGCACATACTATAAAATGGGCATTGTTGGTGAGCCGGTGAAAGTACATTCACATTTACATAAATACAAATACGTTCACAGGCCTAAGGACCATCTTTATGTATGTATGTATGTATGTATGTCGATAAAACGAAATGCAGACATTTGGAGAATCTTGTTTTGTTTGTTTTATTTATTTGTGTTTTTTGTTCCCATTTTCTTCTCTCTATCTCTCTTTCTTTATTACGGTTGTTTCAACAATTGGTATCGTGACTATAAAATGTCTTCTTCTTAATCAAGTTTTTGCGCCTCACGTATACGTAGACAAATACCTTTCAGACTAACGTGCTGGTGTGAATGCGAATGGCTCCAATTCGCCTAATACTAAGTTTTTCTGATTGCTTGTAAATCCTCTGCCTTCGGATTGTAACTGTATGTATGTGCTGCATGCCAAATGTGTGAAACCATTGTAGGGGCCGTTGCACATATCCCTCGCTTCTCTATCCATTATTTCACTTTAATCTCTGATCCTTAAGCATTCATGCCTCTAAATCTGGCTTTATTTTCTCAAACTCTTCTTTTCTCATGCCATGTGTGCGCTTTAAGTCTATAGGCTTTCTGGCTTTTGACTTGCTTTCCCAGGTTCATTCTACATTTTTTGTTTTTTCCTTTTTATATTTCAATTTTTCTGCTCTTGTTCTGCTTCATGCTCGTCTTTTTGTTTGTTTGTTTTTTCTTTTTGCATGCTTTTTTTTTTTTTTTTTTTTTGCATATATTCACATTTTGTCATGCAACACGACACAAGCAAGTTGCAGCCTGCAAGCAAAAGGTATTCACACATATTTACACTTAATGCTACGTGTTCTGGGTTTGCGATAAGCAAATAGAATAGATTTGTCAGTTGTTGGCACTGTGCGTGTGTCTGTGTGTCTGTGTGTGTGTGTGTGCATGAGGGAGAATGTGTGACCGACTCCTGCCTTCTTTCTTTCCGCCCTATGTGGTTTATATGAAAAATTTTAAACCTTTTTTTTTTTAACATTTATTTAATCTTATATGATGTTGTAGTTACTGCTGCAGAATTGCTTTTGAATTTTTGCCTTAAATTGCTCTAAAAATTTACTCTTGCATGCGGCTATGAAAGGGAACGCTCAGATACATGCATGTGCACTCTCACACATACGTCGAACAAAATACTGAATACAAAACTGTATTTAGGTCTTAATTTAATGATGTTGATGTCAGTCAGTCGTATGTATGGCTACACACATTCATACATTTATTCCTAAGCACATAAATATCTCGAGAGAAGCTTTAATTTGACATTCATTAAAAAGGAACACTATAAAAGACATTAAAGCACTGAATAAAATAGGATTAAAATGAAAATGTTGAATGTTCGTATAATTTATTAGAGAAAATTCATAAATTCGTAATGAAAATTAAGCTTTCACTGCCATCCATCCCATTGAGATTATAAACCAATTTCCGTACTTATGAATGCTATGTCGCAGGCGGTTGAGGCTTCGATGTGACGGGCATCAAAAAATAGTGAGCGGCTAACTAAAGAAAATACCATAACAGGAATCAAAGCTTGCCCACATCACTTGCGTTTAAGACTTGCTCTTGATGAAGACACATATATATAGATTTTTTTTTTTCTTGCAATTTCCAATCTCCAATTTGCGTGAAAAATGTTTGCAGAAAAATTAAGATATACGTTACTCCATATGTTTGACACATGTCCTCGCACAGAAGCCAACTCCAAGTTCAGAAAAAAAAGTTATGGAGACTTTTACACGCAATTATTCGTACACTCAATATTAACTGTTTCAGTTAAGTTAACTTGGACATAGCCCCTTTGGGAACTTAGACTATATCCGGATGAAATCACTGGAACTAACTCTTTATGATCTTAATAATAAGGTAAGCGAGCCACTTCCCGCAAGTTTCTTTTTTTTCTGGTTTCTTTCTCAGTTCATTAAAAATTTGCTTACGTAACATTTAACATTCGGAAATAAAATGCTTACTATATGACTGTAGAGCAACTGTCTTAATTTGTACTAAGATCAGCAACGTTAGACTGGAAATCAGTGATATATATATATATATATACTCGTTCGTAGTGTTTTGGCGACAGTCGCATTATTCGAGAGCTTCGTTAAATACTCCAAGTAGTCCATCTTCATACCAAGGCATTTGCCCTTTCTTCCAGGATAGAGAAGTCCGATCTTTCTTCAAAATGCAAAACATTTCAATTTCAATTTATTTATTTATTTCGAAACTAGAAAGCTTATAAAAGCGAAATCCTTACAATTGTGCGAGTACGAAGTTGGTATTCTCAGTGCGTTGGAGGTTACTTTGCTTGTAGCTATAGCGAATGTTCAATGCCACACATCCTAGGCCCACCATCTTCCTAATTCCTTCTCTTTCCTCACTTACTTCCGACCGTCCCGTATAAGACGAGTACAAAATGTCTCCTGAGCGATTGATCGTACTGGGACAAAAAGCTTACAAACGCGTCCCACTCTTCTCATTTCGTTCTCCTTGTGCGTTTACACACTATTTGGGTGACTCGTCCAAAAAATATATACGGATTGTTGTATATATAAAGACACAACTTCCACCGTCAATTGCCGGTCGTAACAATACAGGAGAGACAGAAGCAGTTACTCGAATCTTCTTACATTTTTTATTCTTTTGCAGAAGACTCGGTTATTTCCCTTTCAATACCAAAAGATTTATGTATTATTATGTTTTTATATAGCAAGAGAAATAAATTCTAAGACTAAGTCTTAAAGCACTAGCATCTAACGCATGGAAAAGATTTCTTCCTTTTTCTTTAAATTATTTACTTTTTATTATAGGTTTAAAAATTTTACTTTATTTATATTTATAATAAATTTATTATTTTTAGTGAATTAAATTTAGTATAACGTTAAAGGCTTTATTGAAAAATCTACCGTACTGGAGTTTTGAAGCCATGACTTTGAGTTATCAGTCGAGATCGTTTGCTTACTCAGTCACTCGGCCACTCAGCCACTCAGCCACTCAGCCACTCAGGCGGATTTTATATTTCTCGAAGCTTCCCTAACACGAGCCGAGGGACTTCGATATTTACGCTATGCATTATCACCGATCTACATTTACCAGATATATCAATCATTTCCTATGCCTAGCGCACATTTGTCCCTCCCTTCGCTACACCCAAATATACGTATATGATCCTATATAATACACATAAACACATTTTCGAATACATTGAAAAATTGGTAGGAAAAGTCAAAGTGGACGTCTGTGCACTTTGTTGTCGATTGCTACATTCCAAGTTGGAAGGACCAGCACACGCGAACGAAATAGGCAAAGAACTGCGATTTGGCCATGAACTGACCTAATCTATCTACTGGGGGGTGTCTTCGATTAAAAGAAAAATATTTTTAGAATTTTTACTTAGTTGAGCTATCAAAAAAAGTGCCAGAGATTTATCTAAAAGTACATAAAACTTTCTTGTTTGTTCGTTGTTGTTAAAAACGCTCAGAATTTTGGAAAAAATTTCAATGTTGTATGAGTGCACATGCCACACATTTTCGCTGTAGTTTACCTTGAGCGATGTAACCGGCGTGAAGTAAAATCAGTCGTAATATTACGCAAGCGGATATACGCATAAGTGTAAAGGAAAATTTTTATTTCCCTACTACAGCTCATTTAAATTCTCTGACCTAAAAATTCATCAGATTTAGCCAAGAGAGAATATGCCTTTTTAGCGCATCTCATATAACCAATAAAATCCGATTTAATTTTTATTTTTGTTTTTTCTACCACTAAAAGCTCTTTCGCAAAAGAGTGCGTCTATGGAAAACCGATATCTGCCACGATTAATTTTACGCTTCAGTGTGTCAAGGCATTCAGTGGATGTGAAAACAAAACCATACCACACAAGCTGTAGAGGCTAACACCACCCACCAAGGAAATGTAAAGCAATTCCCTTTTATTGCTTTTGTTTTAAGGTTTAACAAAAAAAAAAAAAAAAAAGGAAAAGAATTGGTTTAATTTAAAAAAAAAAAATGAAGGAAAACAAACATAAAACGACAAAAATGCCTTAAAATGAAGCAAGTGAAGTCAAATCGTGTAAAACGTTGTATGACCAGATATTCATATAACAAAAACACCAGCAATATGTTGATGTTACTGCTGCTGTAGGCTAAACGAATTCATTTAGTAAATGCTATTTTTCTGGGTTTTTGTTTTTATATATTTATTTTTTTTTTATTTTTTACTTTTTCTGAGAGAGGCGAAAATTACAACATCAATAATAATAGCAGCAACAAGAACAACATGAGGCATAACATTTTAGGCCACAAAATGGTCAAAACACATTTCCTATTACCAAGGAAAGAAGTGCAAGGAACAAATACTATCGACACTTTTACAAACTTTGAAATGTAACACGCATGCACATACCGATGCACACAAATACGCGCTCATATATATAAATACATGCATGCTTATGCAAAGAGATAGACAAACGTATACATATGCATGAGTAGAATTTAATAAAAAAGTGCATGCATATGAACTTGTGCATTTGTGTGGTACGTGTGTGCGTGTATGTTCGCTTTCGTTTAAACATTTCACAAAAGTGTTGTGTTGGCATTTTATGGCCACTCGTTGGCTTCGCTCTTACATATTATCATCTATATATGTACATACATATGAGAATGAGCATAAATGAATGAATGAATGAATGAATGAATGGATGAACGAACGAATGACCGAATGAACGGACGAATGAACGAATGTATGATTGTGTTATATATAGCGTCTGATTTAATAGCTAAATTACGTATAACACATATGTAACATTCTGCTGTGGTAGCACCTTTTTGTCCACGCTTGGCTGATCAGTTGTGCATATGTTTGTCTCAGTGTATTCATGAAGGCAACCTAGTATCTATATCGTTGCTTTTTGTATTAAACAAAGCCTGTAAGGTTACCCATGTTCCGGGTAATGCATGTATTATTGGTCATTCATATGCTTCGTTTGCCTATCTGTCCTACTATCAGTCCGTTTTAGTTGACCAAACGGCTGTATTTATATATATATATCTACATATATATATATACGATATACATATACATGTGTATAAGACTTTGTGTATATGCATGTGTATATGCTTGCGTATATAACTCTCATTCAATGACTGATTACATTGTGAATTTCTGCATATGCAGCAGAATTTCACAGGCGTGCAACATTAATAATCATGACACACACACACACACACACAAACGTACATACCACAACAACGCATTCACATACATATACACAAACACACAAACACACACAAACACACACACACACAGAGAAGCCTTTGATTTTATAATTGCATTACAAAGCCAAATAATAATTAAGCTTTAACAGAGCCAAGCACTGCTGAACTCGGCAAAAAACATTTTTCCCACACGCACATGTATACTTGTGTGCATGTAGGAACATGCATGCATGCATGCTTTGAAAAGCACACATGTATAATTTCCCATAAAGAGCGAGAAAGTATGAAAAGGGCTTTTAATGAATTTTGATTGATTTTTTTAGTAAAAAAGTTTTGTTTTTTCATGTTCGAAGCACGAAAAAGGGGGAAACATTCAAAAATTTTCAACTTTTTATATATAGAAAATCACATAACATCATGGAAACTGAAACAGTGACGATAGGCTAAATTTAAGGGGCATTAAAGATATTTTATGCTATTATTATATTTAAATCCATCTGATGTGAACGAAGCTGCATTCATTTCGTCTTCACTCCTGCAACACCGTGAATATATTTCGGAAAAACTGCCACCTTAAAGTTCGCCAGGGCCATCTGCATATTCCAACACCCGTTACTCACATGTCGAAAGAAGAAACTGAAACAGCCTTCGAAAAGTGGGAGAATTTTTTTTAAATTTTCTTCTATAACTTCTGATCCCGTGAATATATTTCGGAAATCCTATAATCATAGTTTTACGCTCATCTATACGTTCTTCTGCTTCCTTATTACTTGTCGCGGCGGTTGTTTCCAAAAATACTATTTTTTTTTTTTGTTTTTTCCATATTCACATTTATTTGACATGTATTTTAAAATGATGAGCAAATGGGCCAATTTTAAGTCTACATTGGCCTTATTCTCCATTGGGGTTGAAACTTTATAAGTTGTACACTTATTTTTACATACACATGGAACTTATTTTAATCTTACCTCGAACATGGTGCCTTTCAGTTTATTTGTCTTTTCACTATCGTCTAAAAAGCTTATTGCTAACAAGTCGAAGTGATGGCAAAGCCGATCGAGATATCGACAACTGAAATTGACAGTTTCTTCTTCTTCTGTAGAAATGTCTAAATCCTTACGAATATATTTTGTCGTTATAAACTATGGAGCTTCTGTGATTAATCTTAACGTCTCGGATGGGTAGCATTGAAGAATTTCAATTCTGAAGCTGCTCGCAGTACCCCAAAGTTGTGTGCCTCATGTCCGAGTGGGTTTCAGGAATTCATTTTCCATATTTAACTTTGATTTTTGACCAATCAGCCGATATAGACGTTTTGTTTTTATTTCCAAGTGCGTTTTTCTTCCTCTTATTTGGCTTATATGTCCACGTCTGCTGTCTAGCTGCTTGCCTTGGTTCAATTCAAGAATTGAGACGCCATTAAGAGGAATAGCGGGGCAATCGCCGGTTTTTAATGCAAATGTGACGTGCGTAGATTTCTCAGCATTGGCGCATATGTTCCCTTTCTTTAACCCTATAGAGACCTTATTAACGCGCGTTTGAACACGAGTTGAAACTTCGGTTTTACGTTCGTTGCATGCAATTAATACCGCAGGTCGTCCGCATTTCCAGTGGCGCATTTGATGTTTCCTTCGTAGTGTAGAGTGCAGGGTCTACCTACCCTACCCTGTGAAATGTTCGCAGCAGAAAAAGAAACGCTGGCTTCCCATCCAAGAAGACTGCTAAACAGTGGTCATTATTTTCTAATGCATTGCGTACTTCTTTCACGATTCGATAACATTTTCCAGCCATGCGATGCTTATGACGTTCAGGCGCTATATTGTTATCGTCTAACATTGGCTGCAATCTTCTTAGGAGCATTTTATCAAAGATTTGTCAAAAAGGCAGATAAAAGACTTCTTGGGCTGTAAGAGCCCAATGCTGATGTCATTCTCTGATTTAGCAGCTTGAGGCATCATCAATATTTCAGCGCATAGCGATTGATTTGGGTAACGATTCAATATCAGAACGGAATTGTGAAGCAAAGTCGAGGCCTTAATGCTTTAGCATTAATTTTGTCCTAGCCCAGAGCTTTCTTCTTGTTCAAAAGGGGTATTTCGCGCTCTACTTCCTTAAAGAACGTATATCTTATGAGTAAAGCGACTTGGCAGGAACTATCAAGAAACGCTGTAATTTCTCTGTCATCTATGGATTCTTAGTGTTTTACTTTGACAGTTCAGTTTTAAACAGCGGACTATTAAGTCGAGGTTATTAAGTTGAGACAGCAATTTTCCTAAATAAATGGGTTTATAAGGTCTTGACTCGAATGGATTAGATGTGAGAGAGCTTTTAAAACAATTTGTTGATAGCACATATGTTAAAGTCGTTATAACGACACTAAAACTAACAATTTGCAGTCATGCACGAGGTACTGCTGTGATCTTGCATTTCAAGCCTAATCTGTAAAACTGAACCATTGTTCAGTTCCAAAGTAATCCAGATATGCAATTGAAGTTCATGGCATTAATTCGTTGAAATTCAACAAGTGAAAAGATTATGGTCGGCCATGGCCTACCAATAAACACCCTACGCTACTTGGCTATATACTATACGGCTCTTCGTTATATTCGTCGTTTTGCGTTCTATGGGAAGTGGCCGACAAAGTGATTCAATGCATACTATGTTTATGTAGCATCCGCCCTTGGGCCAAAAGCTATATTTGTATCAAATTTCTTCAAAATGTCTCAAAACTTTCAACCTATAGGTTGTACGCAAAAGAACAAAACCGACAGATGGACAGACAAAATCGGGTTGATCTCAAGTCCTTCTAAATGTTACATACACCCGCACAAAATTAATATACCTTTGTACCTTTGCTATTTGTTGGTTTCGAAGAAGAGGAGAATGATCCTGAAAACCTTTGGATTCCATTGTATCCAAAAATTCGGAATAAACTAATTTTGCTTGACGTAGGGAAAAACATTGGTTTTTATCAAGGCAAGGCACAAGATCGCACAAAGATTATATTGAAGCAAAAAATGCTTAAATGCTTTATCAATTTACTACGGATTTCGTATTTTCGAAATTCCACTCGTTCCCACGTTCTTACATTAAATAACGTATTTATAGCAGACGTAGATTGATATGCTTCAGTCTGTGATCTACTAACGACCGGTGATGTCGAACAAATCGGGAATACTTAGATAAGTAGTTGACGAACTAACCTCAATACTGACCAGTCAGCTGTTTCGATGAGTTTATAAAAGAGCTCACGATGTTCAGCAGACTTGGCGTTTTAAAGGGTAATATCTGTTCATTAGCCCTAAAAAAAAAACATATTTGTGAGCATTTTTGTTGAATGCACGAGAAGGCGGCAAAATAATAGTACTGACGATAGTGAAAATATCAAAAAAAAACGAGAACATTCGTGCCACAATCGCGAGACTGAAGCTGGTCCAATTGATTCATTAATCCAAGTATTGATAGTTAGAAAAGTACGCAGGGGGGTGAAGGGGAGGGGAGGGGAGGGGAGGGGAATAATTTAGAAAATATAAATGTCTATGCGATTGGCGAGTAACTGGCTGAAAATATTAAATTTTAAATTAAAAAAAATGTCAATTTTTCGGGAGTAATTGGCCCTTAAATTACTTTGTATTTCCCCCTCAGGACGAATGATGAAAAGTTCATTTTCCAGCAAAATATTCCGGTAAAGTGATTGTTTTTTTGTTTTATAAAATGAATCAGGAGGTGTCCCACTTTCCTATAATACCGTGATGGTGGGAAAGAAGTGAGGAAAGCGGAAGAGATAGTGAAACGAACGCAACCTAGGGGTTGTGTGCACAATCGATGAGTGTTGTGACTTCACCGATTGATCGCATTTGAACATAACTGCGATCAAAGGAAAGTCTATGGCATTGAGATGCGAACCCGCAAACACAGACTTGGTAAAGTGATAATCAAAGGGCGGGGACTGAAAGCTGCATTATACCCGAACCAATTAGCGGCGGCGAGCAATCGTTCGCTACTACTTGGAACAGTAACTGACTCGTCTTTTTACATATGCCATAATTGGCCGAATTGCAGTGCATAGCCGATCGGCAGCAAAGAAACTTGCACATCTGCCTCACTAGGTGACGCGTAGCTTTCAGGGCTCAAATAAAAAAAAAGTTGCTTTATTACCATAAAAGGTGCGCATTATGAAAGGAAGACAATTAGTCGAGTGAAGCAACGGCAGGCACTAAGTCTTTAAGCAGAATTAAAAGCAATTTCTCGCTAAATAGTATTTTATGTTTTCGTCATAGATCTGAGCATAAAAGCAATAGCAAATAAAAATTCGTATTCTATTTTTGCCATTCTACTCTACGCTATCCCGTTCTAATGTATTCCACTCTATGATAATTTTTTGTATGAAAAACCTGGTCGTTTACTCATTTCTGTACTGTTCGATTCGAAATACCATAAATTTTTATTATAAAAGGATTTTCACTATGCAACCGTAATTTTTCAACGTCCAATTGAGTTTAACTCTCTTTAAGTTTTAAAAACTTTTCAACACAAGTTCATTAATATTTATGGCAAATTCAAAATTCTATACATATATCTATTCTTTTTTTCTCTTTTATATTTTGTTGTTGTCGGCAGTAAAACGGAACATAGAAAAAGAAACAAAAATAAATGAATGTACAGATGGAACTTCGAGAAAATAGGAAATTCGGTGTAAGCTGCACTAGACCAGAACAAAAGGCTCAAATTAATTTATCACCCGTCGAATGGAAATAAAAAGCGAAAAAAAAGTGAACCACAGCAGCCAAATTGTTGTTATTGGATGTAATTGTTCTTGCAGCCAGGCGATGGTTAGATGAATGTATGAACGATTGGCTAAAAAGTGAAAAAAAGAGAAAAACTATTGCAAAAATACAGAAAATTTGCTTAAAGAAAAAGGAAATCACAGGACGAAAAATAAATGCGAGAACAAGATCAAAGAGTACAATTGTTTTTATGAAGAAGGACAATGCATAGGAGAGGACAACCACGATCCCCTAACTTTGAACATTATTGCCATACATGATTGATTTCATTTTAGTTACAATTTTCCAATTAAACGTTTCTTGTTTTTTCTTTTATTATAAAACCGAAAATCAGCAAAAATCCGAACACGTTCTTCGCACAAAAAAAACCAAAAAAAAAACAAAAAAAAGCTCCTGAACTCTAAGAATGAGGCAAGCGTTGGTTACAAAAAAATTCTGCCTAATTGCCGATATGTGTTGTATATGAAAATGTACGACATGCTACTTTTATGCCCAGCATAAGTGCAGTGTGTATTAAGCTTGTTGTTCTTTTTAATACTAACAAAAAAAAAAAAAAAAAAAAAAGAATAGGATTGAAGAGGGCTTCAGATTTACTTTCCTATCGGGTTTGATTCTTTGGCTGGCTATGTTTTTTTTCTTCGCTTTTTTTTTGTCCGAAAATCCAAAAGTTAATCGCATTTTTTAGGATGCTCCTGGAGCGAGGACAACCGAAAGTTCGCACTTAAAGCAAAATGCCTTTCTTCAAGCTTGCACTAAACTTGATATTTTATATCGAAACGGATATACGCCAGGATCCTTTACATCGTTTCACTTTCTCATTCGATTTCGTCCCATCCATCGTGGAGCAATCAATTTAATAATAGTTATGTCTGGCAATGCCTTGTACATTACTGCATAGATCCTTGCCAGGTCATTGTCCCGGCAAAAAATAACAAAAGTACTTTCCTTCTGCTTCTTTACTTAGCACTGTGAATCACTTGTTTTTGACTTACTGGACTCCAGAAGAAGAAGAACAAGAAGCATATTAGAATAGAATCTATCATAAGTTAATCTTTTAAGTTAAACTACACATAAAGTGTATAGACAGTGCGGTAATGGAACGATGGTCGCCGCAACAAAACTTACGAATTTTAGACCCACGTCAATAAATCTCCGAGACCCCATACACGTTTAAGGGTGCTGCTTGCAAATATTGAACAGCAAAATTGTAAAAAGCGAATAGAAAATTTGCGAATGTCGAAGAAAGTGTTAACGGAACCAACGTTAAATAATAACTAATACAGATCTCTTGATTGATGCGTAATCAAGCACAAGACCATAGCTATTGAACTCATATTCGAAATAACGTCCTAAAGTCTTTGATCTAGACAAGGCAGGAAGGACTACACAAGTCCATCTTAGCAGCGCTCTTTTCCAACTGTGATTTCGTCAACTAGCCCTCGAGTTTTGTTTAGCAAAAGTGCACGATTCGACAACGTCGCTACGATGATTTTGAATAGAAAAACTGCCTTCGATTATGTCACATATCGGCAATTTCCAATAATTCCACAGAAAACTTGATTATATTTAATTTTCAGATATATAATATAAAATATGCCTGTTTCCCTGTTTCATGTCCACTCATCTGAATCGAATGCATAGTGGGTTCCCTGCTCATATGAACCAAGTGGACAATGAATTCACTATTTTAGACCCACTCATGCAAGTCGAATGGGTAACGGGTTCAGTGTTTCATATCCACTCATCTAAATCGAGTGGCTTCCCTGTTCTTTATCCACTTCTATGAGTCAAGTGAACAATGGATTCACTTTTTCACACTCGCTCGTGTTGATTGAAATTTGTATTCAAAGTTCTCTCTATTTTCACTCGTTCCGTACATCATCATCATAAGTACGTTCGAAGATTGTGCAATTTTTGATATCCAACCTAGGATAGCGAGTCAAATAAAATGCCGAAACCAATTGTCTCTAATATTGCTACACGAACTCATATTACACTACTATAGGGTATCTGATGATTGACTTCGATTGGCAATAAGAGATATATTTAATTTTTTTTTTTTTTTTTTTTTTGTATATATATTATATAGATATTATTCCATTCATTACTGGGCCTTTAGCGCGGTAACGAGTAGAAATGAGCTCAGCAGGAGGGAATATAAGCATAAAAAAAAGGCAATTAGTGTCTGCAAGTATATAAGTCTTGTACTGTTGTAAATCACGATTAATGAACATTAACAAGCAAAGAAGAGCTCGAATAAGAAGATTGCGAACAATACAAATTGAAGGCCTGGCGTACAACTGCCTTTTTTCTACAGAGTTTTTCTTTCGTTCTTTCTTTCCTTTTTTCTTTTGTTTTTTTTTTTTTTTCTTGCTTTTCTTTCCTCTTCAGTCCTCTAGAAAAGTTTTTAAAAATTGCAACACAAATCCTCTAACTGACCATATACATGAATGACGAAGGGATTATAAAACTTTTCGGTTCATTTGTGTTCTCTCTGGTGTAATTAAGAAATTTATATGCGGATATTTTATTTTTTCCCTCTATACCCTCAGAGATGTACTTAAATATATACTTCGCTCAATTTGATTTTTATTTTTTTCGCATTTGTTTTTGTTGTTTTTTTTTTTTTTCGAATAAACCATAAATTTTGCACAAGATACCGGAAAATTCCTTTCATATCAAACATTTTCGCATACATTTTAACGAAAATTTATAACAAACCATAAATATTTTTTTGGTGTTAGTTGGCATAACATGCATTTTGACACTTTTTTTTTTTTTTTGTCATCTAGGCAAAGCAATATCTAAACTTTTTACAATATTCCAGAAAAAAAAAAAAAAGGAGAAAATTGTCACTCATATCAGTGTTGGTTAGTTGTTTTTTCTTGTTTTTGTTTTTTTTTTTGTTTTTTTTCTCTCCTTTTTTATTATTGTTATTATTCAGTAACTTGGGGAAGGGAGAGCAAACAGGCAATAGAGTGAGAGTGAGAGCGAAAGAGAGGATAGAGGTGACGTTTCCCTTTTTACTATTTTTTTTCCTTTTTCTATTTTTAACCGAGGATATATTGCCTACATTGCAAAAATTCTAAAGTACTATAAATTCATCATGTGTGCAATGTTGCATACAGCAAACAAGCTGTTGCAGTTCTTTCGGTTTTCTGCACCCTCTTGCCACCCCAGCACTGCAGTCAGCCATACAGCCCACGATTTCCATTCGCCCACTCTTTACCATGATTGTGTTTTCAGAAATGCTATAAATTGCTATTTCGTGTGTGTTCTTTTCGGTTGTGTTTTTAGTCTTTATTTTTATTTATTTATTTATTTTTTCTTTTTTTTTTATGCATATTTACTGTTATCGCTCGTTATGGTTGTACAATCAAGTGTTTTGATATGTTGCCTCGTATGTGTATTGCAATTTTTTTAAAATTTTTTATTTTATTTTCTTTTCTTATCTTTTTTTTTTTTTTGAATAAAATGACAAAAAAAACTTGTAAGCAGTCAGAAGCCTCTCTGAAAATTTTATACACAACAAAATAAAGCATGTAATAAACAAAACGAATTTTACAAAAATTGCTCTAACAAAGGTAACGAACAAGCTTCACACAGCATCTGAATTAAGTTTTAAGTAAATTTCGGAAGAGCTTCCGAAACAAATAAGAATGTTGATTAATTAGTTTTGTCCCATGGTGTCAAATGTTGTTGTATCCAGATCAGCAACCTGCTGATAAAAACAAAAGGTTTCAATATCCGTCACTTTTAACCCAATCTAGAAAAACGCGCACAAATATTTCCACATTCCAAGAATTTCCAAGAATGTCAAAGACTGAAGGATTCATTAGAGCGAGGAGGAGTGAAAAGATTGTTGATTGAGTTGTGGGCCTCTACCCACCTTACACCACATTACAGTTATTCATGCGACGACTTTTCAAAATAAGGCTTTATATGGGTCGTACTCCTACCCAAACCATGCCCAACAACGTTCATCGAAGTGTCGAAGTATCTCAAAAATTGCGGTCCTCAGGTTGAGCACAAAGCAACAAAGCAACAGGCAAACGGATAGATAACCTTAGATCGATTCAAAAAGTGATTCTAATTTAAACGGTATAAAGAAAGTTTAATCCATCTCAAGTCGTTCCAGATGTTGGATACATCCGCACAAGTTTAATATACTCTTGTACCACAAGTGGTCTACAGTATAAAATGGCTGATAACCTTTTCCTGAAAAATATGTTCAGCTGTCACCTGTCGCTGTAAGCGAAGCATTGAGCTAAAAAGTATCGTAAAAGGTCCCAAATTCGACTGCAACTAACATTGCAGGCTAACATTGGCCGGCAAACAAAACACTCGTTACGATGTTGAGTATCTACGGTCAGGCAATAATAAGACTCCTCGTACGCGTCGATCTGAAAAATTGAAATTACATTTAGTAAATATATGTCAGTGTGTAGTCATGAATAATTTTACGAACAAATAAAAAATTTCTGATATCGAAGCCGGTGAATTCAAACCGAAAGGTCTTGAATTCACGATTTGAAACCTTGGGTAGCATACAAAAACGTATTATTATTAATTTAGGCAGAGAAGTAAATTCAAAAATTTGCATCTGAGGCTAACGGCTTACCTTACAAAACATAATAAAAGGAATGGCGGCCACACATTTAATATTCAATTGGAAAAAACGACGGCGCGAGCCAAGGTTCACGTAAAATAGTAAGATGATCATTTACGGTCATCCAGCATTATGTTTAAAACCGCCGTTTGGTGCCATTCGTTATCGCAGCTCGCCAATGAGATGAATGATAAGAAACGCGGCTAAAACTTCATGGGTGTATGGGTGCTATTCGTTCTAAAGCCACGATCTAAGTCGTCATTGATGCAATGAACTAAATCGTCTAAGAGTTCTCGCAGGCGCGAAAAATATATTTGTCCATTTGTGGCAAATCATTTATCAAATTCGTGAACAAAATCGCCCACACTTCATATATAAAGCAATGCAGAATGCACGGGGAATTTTCGACAAGTTGGTTAAGACGAGCGCACACAACTTGCAACATGTGATACCAACAGACTTACTAAACTACTTTTCAAACTTATATCGTTTCCGGAATTCTATAATTTGTAGTTTTTTGTTTTCATTCCGAGTAACGTCACAGAGAAGTCACAAGTCACAAGATTTTTTTTTCTTTGTGGTTTCCGTGGCTTAACAAAATGGTTTTGTAAAGAAATCGCTACTAAAGAATTTTATTTTGCCTATTGATTCAGAATACCCGGTCTTATACGACTTTATAGAAACTTACGACTTGTGGCCGATCGCAAAGCCAGAATAAGTTTGTCCATCGATGATGGCCTTTTGACTTCGTCGCGATTTTGCGTCCCTCAATCTTTCCAATTCTGAAAACTCACTGCCCAGGGGGGCGGGGCATATTTACAATGCTTAACACAGTCCCTTTTCTCTAGTAAATTTTGAAACATGACAATAGTCACATATCGACAATATCCACTTCATAGAAGTTATCCAACAGCCACATCTATCGAGATCTAGAGACAATTATTACTTTTTTTTTTTTTTTTGAGACGAAAGAAACATTTTATATAGGTTTCGCTTTGATCAAATATATCATCATATGATCAAATATATATATAAGTATATGCATATAGAACACTTCTACCGAAGCTTATAATTGTGCACAAAAGCGGATCTGCTTGATGAGTCTTATGCCTATATTCCTCATTTCGAAGGGTTATTCTGTTGTTTTTCTCTTTTGTATGACCGTTCATCTCTTTCTAGCGAAGTCATGAATATCAAAATGTACTGTAACAAATTTGTTTTGAAAGTTTATTAAAAAGAAGAGAAAAAAAAGTAATCCATGTGTATATAAAGTTTGCAGAGTTTGTCGTACGTTAGTTAAAATTCAACCTCGGGGTTATAAAACACCTCATTATCGTTGTGAGAAGCGAATGAAAATTTCTTTTTTTTAATTTTTTTTTTTTTGCTATATATAATCAACATTAACAGTTAAGAGGTAAACGCACGCACACGTCCACATCCACGTGAACAATATATTATACTTAAATCAACTTATATAGCTATGGAGATGCATAGACACATAAAAGTTACGGTAATTTTCTAAAATTAACCTTTACATAGTATCCTCAGGTCATTTGGCAAATTGTTCATGCAAACACAAACAAATACACACGCGCGCTCAAATACGAATGCATATTAAGAGAGAAAGTTGGTTGCTTGACTATGTATTAAGTAGAGAATGGAATAAATTTTCAACACCACGACCAGAACACCCACATATGTAAAAATACAAATGTATATGTGTATGTAAATTATTAAAGCACAACGAGACATACCATAAACTAAACATCTATGATGTGAATGCTGGGACTGATTGCAGATTTGACTTGCTTTACGGGAGCTGAAAGGGTCTGAGGTATCTAATGATGCCTTAAATTGAATCTAATCATCATTAGCAATTATGTATATATGTATGTATGTATGTAGGTGTGCTTACTTGTGCATGGTTATGTACCAAGGGAGCCAAGTTAAATATATAGGTACGTGTGTATACGTACGCATTGATGATTATCCCAAGTCAGGAAAGGGGGAAGTGTTGCTTTTAGACCTTTACCACCTTCTTGCACGCCTCGTCATCCTATTCTCCTTTTCAAAATGCACACGCACACATATGATATGGATGTTTTGTGGTTGCTGGCGTTATCATACTTTGAGCTCTCTCTTCACGGTCTGGTCATAAAGTCAAATCATATGCAAATAATTAAGCGCATTGACTTCGGAATTGAGCCCTAGCATGTGGTTGACTGGTTGGCTGCCTGGTTAGCATTATGCAGAAAAATTTTTTTCCTAGCCTACTTTAATAACTATATATATATATATTTATATATATATATATAAATATATGTACATATACATAGACATTTACAAATATATATATATATATATGATGAAATATTTCCCTTAAGTCCCATCACGTAGTTGTCGCCAATTCGTTGTTCTTTGTAATCTCAGTGAAAATTGTCTACGTAATGAACTCAAAAGCACTAAAACTCTCACACATACGAAGCAAAAAAATTTTACATACTCTACATATATACATATATACATATATACACACGTTCAACCGTACATCGGCCAGCACGTGTATCTTTCACATGCACTACGTACGACACAGTAATGCATGCATCGAGTTCAGAGGTGGCTAATAAATTTGAATATTAATTGTCTGCCATTGCGTGTGTGTTTGTACGTGTGCGTGTATATGTAATTGACAGTGCACACGTCGATCCGTCCGTCTATCTATACGTCCGACATACTCATGCCGCATCAGCAATAGCAGTATTTTCATGTGTACACGTATAGGTGAGAGTACATGCGTGTAGATATATATATATATATATGTGTACGTATGTGTATCTGTGTGCATACGAATGTGTTTAAGGCCGATTAAAACTGCATCACATTGTTGTATGAATACCTTCGGAATTCCCTGTACATTGTCTGAACAAACATAATTATGGTTTGTGTCCGTTTTTTTCTTTTTTTTTACTTTTCTGTTTATTTCTTTGGCTCTTTCTTTCTTGCTCTCGCTCTTTCTTTTATATGATCTCTCTTGTATCGTTTGCTTCCAGGCACTTATTGAAGCCATATTTTAAGGATTCCACTTTTTTATATTACCGCATTTAAGGCAACCGAAGATCCACTTTTCCTACATATTTACATTTTCCGTATATTCAATAAGAAATTATTTCCTGCGCTTATAGAGCATTTTATAGTATTTGCGCAAAGTATTGGCGGTTAATAATAGCGACTCAATAAAAAAGAGAGATTTTATAACTTTAAAGGGCACATACAATATGAAAAACATCTGGACGTAACTTAATGGAAATTCAATGCCGATAATATAAAGTTTAAGAGGAAACGATATTGCAGTGAGAAAATAAATAATAAAAAAAACAACATTTTGATTAACTTGACAAATATTAAACATCAGTTATTTAGACTACACAGCATCCTTAACGTTTTGCTTAAAGAAAAGAAAGCAAAAAAAACAACTGATAACATTATAGTGGGCCACAGTGAGCCATTAAAAGCCCTGTTTACCACTTAACAATTATTCGAAGAAATGATCCGATGCGAACCATTTTCAATAATATTCCCCTTTGGGGTGAAACACATCAGTGTGCCAAACTTGGTCGAAATATATTGAAAATCGATACTTATACATACAAGAATACAAGACGGACAGACGGACAGACAACCACAAATTCATGAAGATAACGATTCTTAATCGATGGGTCGACAATCAAGGGTGGCTATCTCTCACGTCTTTCTGGGTATTGTATACGTCTCCAGAAACCTAATTCATCCTGTATCATGAGTGGTGAAGGGTATGAAAAGCGTTCAAAGCGAAGGTATTTCGCTCTTCGTATTTCAATCTTTTTTAAAGATATTTAAGGCGAAATGTCGAAAGTGGAAAACATTCTAAAAGCGTAAAGACAAGTCTGCACATAATGACTACGATTAATGGAGACATGGGTAGGGAGTCTATTTTTAATTTTATCAATCCGCCTTGAACATTAAATAAATTTCCCACGTAAATTGTCTTCGACAACTTGGAATGTGGTCGATTTCTTTAATCATCAAATGCCGACCCAAGTGGATTAACAGACTTGACCAGAACGAGAACGAACAAAAGATACGATTCTTCTCACCTTTCTCTTCCCTTCTTCTATTCCCTTTTTGCTAAAAAAATTAAATCTCATATATTAAGTCCGAGGTATAAATTTCAGTTTTCCTTCGGGAGGAGTAATACTTACCCTATTTGCCGTTTATTTTTTGCTAGCACTGAACTCTACTCTATTTGCACTTTAGCGAAATAACATAAACGATTGCATGAAGCTTAACTCGTACCCTTGCACCTTGGCACCTGGAGAAGAGACAATTTCAAAAATGTTCGCAAACACAGTGATGTAGTATCTCTTCGAAAAAGCGGAAATAATTTATTTATAATATATATATATATATACCTTTCGTCTTTGACGATAACAGAATGTTCAAACTAAGGCGCATTTACAGATGGTCATCAGACAAAGGTCTACTAGCCATAGTTTATAGAACTTATACCTACTACTACTTATACCATCCTACCTATGTCTTGTATCTATGTATCCATGCTTTTGGATACTGGAATGGAAAATTCCATTTAACTTAGTGCCTACCTATAATAAAAAAAAGTCGAAGACAGATTTTCGAAATCAAGAGTAAACGTAATAGGTTGACTAATTTTTTTCCACATTTTGAAAATCTCTTAATAAATAATTCAAAGGCAACCAAGTTGACTAAGTAGATATTAAAGTATCCATTACGATTAGTGTTATAGTGAGTATAATCATATATATATACGGTAACTATATAAAAGTCTACCAATTAAATATGGAATGCTTCAGCAAACATAAAAGTAACAACACATCCTTTAGCACAAGTTCTGTGGAAGACGAAGTGTTGCAATTAACGGCGATGCCACGTAAATTAAAAACAACTCATCTCCCATGACAGACGCAATATATATAAACTTAAGTCACGTAGTTAAAACGTACCATAAAGTGAACATAACGAACGTATTATTGTGATATGTTGAATGAAAGAATGCAACAAGTTTTCTAAATAAGAAATGTCCTTTTTGCAGAAGGCGCTTCTGGCACGGTGCAAACGAACACCGTGTGATAAATTTAATTTAATACGAAATTGTTTAAATCGTTCACCAGGATATAATCACACATCCACCTACATGCAAACACATCTGCATACATATACACAATACATACGTACGTATGACGACAAAGCGCAAATGTTTTGCACCCAGGTGAGCTGAAAATTACATTTAAGTTGTATCTCTACTAACGAGCTTGCAAGAAAACGGAGGCGAAAGAAAGTTGATTTTTTTCTTCTTTTTTATTTCTTTGTCGTTGTAAAAAGGTGGATATGTTTTTATGTACAAATTACACTTGTTATTGTTGTTGTTGTTGTTGTTATTGTTACCTTCAATTACTGACTGTTTTCAAGAATTTCATTTAAAATCATTGAGAAATCTATTGCGCCGTCAAACCGCATTTATCTAACTTTAATGTTTGTGTTTGCTCAGATGGAATTCGCTCTTAACATTGTACGTTTTCACATTTCATACATATGGCGATGTTATGTATGTGTTCATACAATTTCCATCATCTCAGCAACGAAAGAAATTATCCCTCGTATTTCGTAGCCATCTTTAACAACAATGGTCCCGTACTTCAATAGTTTTCAAAAACGAACTCAAAGGTAATCATAGATTTCTTTCTTTCTTTCTTTCTTTCTTTCTTTCTTCTCATAGACAGGGACCAATTACGATCCCAGGTTACGGTCTTGAAACATTGCTTACAATTAACAAATCGATGCCAAAAGCATTTTCAGGGAAACAATATTTTATTCTTATATATATTTTTTTAATGAGACCACCTGCTGCTAGATAATACCACAAACTTGTTGAATGCAAACTTTTCCGAAACTCGACACAACCCAGTTAAGGTCTTTAAAATTTAGTGATAAAATAATCAGTAAGTTAATAGGCTATTATCTCAGCAGGATATTGAACAAATTATTATTAAGTTTTGTACATAACCTGAGTGTATGGGAATAATTTTTGCAGGTACATAAAATGTTATGGGCTACTTCATGAACGCAAAAAAAAGGAAAATAATTTAGCATTGATTTTATAAGAAGTCATATGAAAAGATTACGTTGCGGGTACATTTCACTGATGAGGTTAACCCATTCCAAGGCATGGCTGCGTATTCGACAAAGCAATGGACGAAGAATTTTTAAAAAACATCTTTATCAGATCTCGCGTAACTCTTCAGTCCGTTAATCTTTCTCTAAACTCTACTACTAGTTTTTGATAACTTACCTTCAAGCTTTTCTTCTTCTTTTTTGTTCATATATAAAACACTTTATTAAAGAACACAAGTAAGTAATTTTGTCAAGTCAAACAAACCTCGCACATTTCACTTAAAGCTTAAAGGGCCCTAACAAAGATCGCCGTCGCAATTTATCCATACGTCCACAAATTATTAGACTCTCGGTGGGTAATTAGTTTGCATTCAGAACTTCGGATAACTAAATTCTTTCAACTTTTCAATATTTGCACATTATTTCATACCGAAATTTAAGGTGCAGAGCTTTTCCGATATGAGTCTGAAATCGAAATTAGCGAAAGTCTTTCACTAACATTTATTGCGATTGACTGTGCGAACTGACGAGAACCTTAAAGATGCAAATCTCTGCCTCGTCCAACTCATAGTTTGTGGCATTGTAATCATCCGCCATGCATGCCTTTTCGCACATCTGTTTACACAATTTGGACAAAGCTTACGTCCAATCTCTGTATACTGAAAGCAAGAATCGTTTTAATGATCAAGATCGCTGGGACGTAACCTCGCATACGTTTTCTTTCTATATACAGCACTGAACTCTTTGTGAGTGTTTGTCCCCTCGATTTCGTCTTTTGAGCAGTAAAAAACGACACCCTGCAATGATAACGCGCACTTCTTCTTCAAAAAGAAAGGAATCTTTTCAACTGCTGCCAATTCGTTGAAGTACTGCTCACGAGTAAGCGAATTAAAGCAAACTATCGATTAAAAGTTACCCGATCGTGCCAACCGATTATGCATTTCCCGAGCACAACAGTAGACGATGTCTCTTCGATTGCCAAAAAAATATTATTGAATGTTGGAGAGAAAGGCTCGGCTCAGCCGTAATGAAAGAAATTTTCGTTATCGGGATTTTTTCAAAAAACGTTCTTTGTGGAAAGATTATAATTTGTTCATAAAAGAGTGGGAATGAAATCCAAGGAAAGACGGTACAATTTCTTTGAACAAAGGAAAGAAAAACTCTAGGAATAATTTTTCTTTAGCTTACCTGATTTTGGCTACAAATGTAGACCCAAATGCTTTATTAATGTTGTTATTGTATTCTCAACGCTTACGCAACGTACTACGCAGTAGTGTGTAGTACACACTATTATTATACCATTTAAGTGTTTCGGATAGACTTGACAATAACTTTTTTAAATTGGAAAAACTCAAAGTGTTCTTCTTCTTCTGCGAGTGAGCAGCTCAAGTTAACAAAAGATGCTATAGTGAATTGAGTAATAAAGGCTCAATAAGAACACAAACTTCTCGGTTTGAACCTTAATGAAAATCGAAGTGATCCGTTCGCAATGTTAAAAAAAAAAAGAAGCTTTTTATATGTGTATATAATTTATAGAAAAGCCTATGCGATGTCTTGGAACGATATTCTAGCTGTGCATAAACCCTACAATCTAAATACTTACTCATTAATCGCTATTAACCTTAAACACTCTCTTTTAACGTCACAGAAAACATTGAACGGGTTACACGATGTTCCCAGTGCAATCTTGCTAAGGTACTCACTCTTTCCTTTCCATAAAAAGGTGTGCATCTCCCCCTCAGAGATCATTATCTTCAATTCAGATCAAGTGTAGATTGTTTTGAAGATTGCCTTAAATTTATAACTTAGTTGAGCAGATCTAACGAGAGTCCCCCCCTTGTCATGCCTCTACGATCGATAACGATCTCCTTTGGTGAAAGTTCATTGCCAATTCATTCGTTACGCTGCGCTCGTGTTCTGAAACAATCTCCCACCAAATTTTATAGTTGTTCAAGCAAAGGTTAATCGCGTTGAATATTATGCCATTTCCAAAAGTTTCCATTGATCCGTCCAAAAAACAGACCAATCGAAATTTTCTTCGACCCAACGAAATGGAAAACTCAAATCAACATTGAACAGTCTCTCCACAAAGCTTGCACGTTGTAGTAACGTATGGTTCCTAACAACAATTGTGTAAAATATCTCAGGTTAGGTATTAAGCAAAGGCGGACGCGGAAATACATTCCATACCTAAGCACCAGTTATTCATGTTTGAAGACGAGAAAATGCTGTTGTCGGATTCAGTTGGAATCTAAAGATGAGCTATGGGATACTATAGTGGGGAATGGATGAAATGCTATTAAAACAAGAACGTGTCACTCATAATCTCCTTGCTAGCATCCCATAATTGATTCGCAACTACACTATCGAGGATATGGGATTTTCAAATTCTGCATGTTATAAAAGTTAAGTGCAACGCTTTCATTCAAAGTATCTACGCAGACGAAGTAATGACGTAAGTCCTTTAGCTATATTTCTTGTAGATGGATTCAGTAAAATAAAAAGACTGAAAAAATTCCAAATACTGAACTAAAATCATTTTTATGCCTTTGGTTAGTTAAGTGATTCTCTGCATTGTTATGTTTTTTTCGATCGGAAGCCTATAACCTCCTTTGTTTATTACATAAGATAGTTTACAAGTATGTATAAAATTTAACTGGAGCAGTTGTGGTTCCTTCATCCACAGTCATAACTCTTCAAAGTGCTGTATATGCGTGAGACTGCAATCGGATTCACAAAACGATGGCATGACTTCCACTTACGAAGTACGAAGAAGAGGAATTTTTTCTATATATAGTCTTCTCATATTCATCATATAGGTGCTGCGTTCGATTCCCAAAATGTTCGTAGTACAGTCCGTCTAAAAGCTATTTATTATTAAGTAAGTAAGTAAGTGCAACAATCGGCTTTCAAACTGCGTCTCTGTCTTTTGTCGAATCTCTTTGAGTTTCGAGAGTCGTTAATATCGAACCGAAGATGCGATCACACAAAAAGAATTATAAAAAAAAATCTTCTGTAAGCTAAATCGGAGTATCGGAATAGGAAGATAACACAGTGCTGCCAAATTGTATTAGCATATGATTTGAATTGTATGCGCTATACGAAATGTGCAGGAGGATACACGAAGCTTTAAAAAATTTCTTAATGTTGTCCAAAGTGCATGGGATGACCCATATGCTACAAGAATATAGGAAACAATTAACATTTTCCTTATTAGACTCAAAAGAAGCTGTCGTTTTCTTTTCTTTTCTTTTCCTTTTTTTTTTTTTTTTCAAGGAAATAACTGAAAAAATATAAAACGAAATTGTGACAATAAAAGTTTCATAGCAGTTGAGAAAATATGTGAGAGAAAATCTTTGAAAGAAAGGAAAAGAGAAGAATTGAAGCCAACATTTTACTGCATGAGACATTTGGTAAAAGTTTACTGCAACATCAAGGCAACATCCTCATCAGCATCGCAACCAGCAGCAGCACGTGTAATCATCGTGTAAATTGAATTCTTCCTTTCTTTTCTTTTTTTTGCGTCGCACATCCTCATACTCCCCACATATAGTCGCAGCTCTTCATTTACTTCTGCTAGTTCTGCACAGCTTGCTACTTATACTTTAGCGTTTGTGTAACGATAACTGCATTGCATTCTGTGAGCAATTGGAAACCTATAAACGGATATTATTATATTTCACGTATAAAGCAACAAAAAAACTTGAAAAAAGCAAAAAAATAAGGATAAGGGGAAGAAACCATCGTAAGCATCGGAATACTTGAGACAAATGCATTTAAACGAAAACAACGACGACGACGACGAGAAACACATGATATCTAACGTTTACAAGTTTTTCAATTGAATGACGGCAAAAAAAATCTCAAATAGTTTACACTACACAAATATATATATATATGTGTGTGTGTGTGTGTGTATGCGTTTGTGTAAGTATGACTGGATGGATATACATAGTGAGTACAAACGTGCATTCATTCGTTCTATCATCGGTCTGCCCTTTCACTTATTTTAATACAAGTGCGTGCGTCGCGCTGGAATGATAATACTGTTGCTGCAATTGATTGCAGGAAGTGTCAACATTATCGATAATATTGTTGTTATCCTTCTTGATATTGCTTTTGCTCTGTTGCGTATTATCATACTGCACTACGTTCTATAACACTTTTCAATGGATGTTGACATTGATAATCGCAAGGATGTCGATGATAATATCGAATGGAATGTGTTACTCGATGTCATCAGGCAGTCTAAAGTTTTTCCTTATGACGCTACAACATAGTAGAGCCATCATGGTTTCCTTTAATCACTGATGTTTTACTCATTTTAGAATATTTTTTTTCCCCCTTTTTTTGCTTTATTTTTAGTATATAAATATCCACTCTATATACATATATATATATATATATATATATATCAGGAAGCATTTTTGTGTTTCACCATCAGGTTG
Source organism: Glossina austeni (assembly GCA_000688735.1). Taxonomy (NCBI): domain Eukaryota; kingdom Metazoa; phylum Arthropoda; class Insecta; order Diptera; family Glossinidae; genus Glossina; species Glossina austeni. Next base: position 1,060,047 of record KK502404.1, on the reverse strand, counting down.
TGTGTCTGGAATTTCCAAAATTTGTATTCTTAGATTTTTACGAAATTTTTGTTAAGATTTTGATATACAAAGTGAAGCGAGACTTTTTACAAAAATGCCTTGAGGAGAAAAAATGTCATAAAAGTTAAGTTTTTTCTAAAAGACATTGAAAGGACAGCAAGTAGAATATGTATTAAACGCTATATTCTACAATTTAGAGATACGATGACGACAAAATTATTGAATTGATAATCGACCATAATCGCAACAGCCTTAGTGCGAAATTAGAACGGAAGATGTTACAAGACAGAACGGATTACGCATAAGGAATAATGGACAATAGATAGTAGAGAGTAGATAAAATTTTTTTCTATAATCCTTTCTCTCGAATAGTTAGACAAAATGCAGCGGATAACAGTGAACGGATAATTACTACTATGTAATAAAGAACTAAGTAGATAATTGACAAATAAAAGCAATAATAATAAATTTTCTTCTTTTTCTGCTTCTTCTTCTTCTTCTTCTTCTTTGAATATTCTGAAAATAAGTTTTAGCCGCAATTAAATATCACGGGTATAAACTAAGGAATGATGGACAGTAAATACCTAAAATCTCTCCTTGAAATCTCTCCTTTAATATTTTTCCTCAAACACCCTGACAAAAAAGTGTATTTGTTTCTCTTCTTATTGTGCTATTAACTACTTCCTTCTCTTTGCCGCTTTGCTGCTTTGGCTTCTTTGAAATTTACAACATTAACAAAATGAAACACATAATGATGGCAATTTCCTTAATACATCGCGTATACATATATATATCTATATATATATATATTATCTTTGATTTTATTATCGTTTGCCATCTCGGATGACAGTACCGCCACATATTGATTTCATTGTCTTTATCGCCAACCAAACTCCTTTGTCGTCGCAGTAGGATAAGTTTTCGAAATCGTTTATTTATTTCAGATTCATTGCATTTGGTTTTCAATGTGATTTTGAAATTATTTCTCGTACATATAGAATGAACAAAGTTTTTTCCTAAGTAAATAAAAAAAAAAAAAACTTTCTGAAGTGTTGAGTATATAACAACAACACCAACAACAAAAGCAACGATAACAACAACTTTTCATATACGTACAGTGTCGGTTGACATCTTTATTCAGTGTGCAATTACGTTAATGTACAAGATTATGCTGTTATTTTACGACAAATGAAAACAATTGAAAGAAAAGGTCGACAAAAGGAAGGAAAAAAATATAAAAAAAACTCGAGAAGAGCCAATGAATACATATTAACTCTTAAGAGATGAAAATATGTCTTAGGAAATAATACAAAAATGTTAGTTCAAAAAGTATGTGCCCCGTGTTTAATTTGTTTAATAAGAAATTTATAAAATTTGAAAAGTTATTAAACAGAAATATTCGATGCATGTAAATAGTATTAAGTTAGAATACGAATTGTCATCTGTTCCATGCGAATATATTTGAAAGAAATATCTTTCCTTTTCTAAGGCTGTCTAAGGCTATCGGCTCTATTCGAAACTTCGCACTCTATCGCACTAGGGATTTGAGCCCACAACCATTGAGTGGTTAGTCGAGATCCCTTGTCTACTTGGCAAAACCTTAATCGGTTATAAGTTTGTATGCGTGTGGCCCATTTTTTCCCTTTATTTGCGCGAATAACAAAATCTTCCTCAGAGAAAATGTAGAAAATTTCAGCTTTCTATTTATGAATAATAGGCAAAAAAACGCCGCACACAGATATATGTCGAGTTTGCGCTTTACTGTGGCCGTGTGCTTTAACCAATTCGTCCTGTCTTCAATACGAACTTGTGCGCAAGAACTTTAAATATTTCTGCCAAATTTTGTTAATTTTTGCGATCAACACAATGTTTACCACAGACAGAGAGACGAACGCCTAAGTAGACGCGCTGAAGTCGGTTCAAAGTTTGAGGCTAATCAAGAACATATATACTTTCCGAGGTCTGTCGAGCTTCCTTCGGGTGTTGCAAATGCTTTGACAGTATGAATATACTCCTCATCCTTTCGTGAAGGGTATAAAAGTTAAATGAACGGATCACAGTAAATGGTTGTATGACTTGATTGTATGACTTAGACATTAAAGTTACTTTCGAAAGATAAAATGTCGTTCAAATATGCGCCAGTGCTTTGAAAACACTGATGCACACGTTATCTCTAATTATTAATTAATTAATCAGCTTGTAAATCGTCCTAAGGTCGCAGCTTGTAAGGATAGATCTGCGCTCTGGTGTAGCTCCAAACAACAAAAACGATAGGTGTTCAATTACACCAATGGAGACAACAAGGAATGCGCATCCACAACTGATCTATCACTTTGGTAAAATTCTTTAACAATTTCTAGACGCTCAAGAATAACGGGTCGCTGCATGATGAGACTGCAAACTGTACTGAATATCTTCACACCAGAAAGGACATAAAACAATATATTAAATATGGGGACTAAGATTCTAAGAAGAAGTATCGCTCTTAGTGAAAAATCGTTTAGATTGTGAAGATCGTTGTGTGAGCGACCTGGACGACATGAGTGAAGTTACTCAATTTCATGAATATATACAAATATACCGCAAGCGGTGAATGCATTAAACTTTTAAAATTAGTGAATGAAACTTTGTAGTTGGAAAAGCGAAACTAAGAGCAAGTTGTTAATAAGTTAGTGAGTCAATGCAGAATTGCATAAAACAAATGTACGATAACGGAAATCAAGCTTTTTCTCCTACTGTTCGGCTTTACTTGTGCACTTGAGTGTAGTTTTGCGGTTATACAGTTTAGTGCTTTTTAACTAAGAATCAAGAGTCTTGACTGCAGTGATTTAGTATGTGTGACTGTGTGTATAAACGTGACCTAACCTAATTGCCTCTTATCCCGAATAATCCTCTGCGCTATGATAAGCGAAATTCAAATCGTTTATAATTAACCTCAAGTCCAACTGCTTTTACTATTATTTTGAACCTATCCAACCTAATTTCTTCTTTCACTTAATTGCTGGGATAAGCTAAGCTTGATCAAATACGTTTCCTTCGTCACACACACATTTGGCGGCTTTTATTAACTCGGCTAGCGTGTATTTCCATCGGAAAACGTTTTCAAATATTTCGAAATAGTTAACTGGTGAGATGCTATGGTTATAACCGATCCCTGCAGTTATGACCATTAAGTAGTCCATCTTGTTAGTTGCTGATCTATTTTAAAGTTCAATAAGTTCCGAACAAAAAATAATTAATTAACGCTTAGTTTAGAATCAATTACCGCAATCGCCGGCAGACAGTTGGCTGGGATTCAATAGTCATTAGTATTTATCATCAAAGTGAAGGCAGAAATATCTTGAACATTAAAATTCTCACAAACGACTTCCGACCGACATGTTTTTTTTACAATGTATTTCGGGCAACATTCATGTTCAGATTAAGTCCGATGTCCGTAGTCATCAAATAATGATCTCAGAAGACCGCAACAATGACGAATCATCGAGAGAATAAACGTTTTCCTCGTTATGTTTATTAAGATCTTTGCATATTACGGACTTTAAGAAAGACTTACCCAAACAGCTTGCGCAACTTAGTTCTCACAGTAAAACATTCTATCTACAGTTTAATTTAAACGGTTCTAAAAAAGGGGATCTACTGTGATTTGTTTTTTATTTTCATACCCTACAGCAGTTGTGGTAGAGGAGGATGTTAGATTTTTGCGAATGTACACGACGCACAGAAGGGGTTGCGATGGACCCACCTTTCATTATACTGCACGGCTCAGAATCACCATTTGGATCGTCTGTCTTGTTTCGTTGATCGACTCAGAATCACTTTCTCAATCGATTTAAGCTTGTCTGGTCATTTTGTTTTCTTGATCGATTCAGGATCGTTTTCGGGATCGACTTAAGCCTGTCTGTCTGTTTCGTTTTCGTGATCGATTCCAAATTACTTCCGTGATCGACTTACGCTTGTCTGTCCATCTTGTTTTCTCGATCGATTCAGAATCAACTTCTGGACGGAATTAAATTTGTCTGTCCATCTGTCCGTCTTAGTTTTTTGTATGCAGCCAAAAGGTCGCAAATTTTTGGGATATTGTAATGAAATTTAATATACAGAAGTGTCTTTGTCCAAGGACGAATGCCTTCCCATGTCACGCCTTGTCTTGAAAAATCGTTATATAAGTAAATGTATTAGGTGAAATGGTGTAGGGCATTTATTAATGGGCGTGGCCAACAGTATGTCTAATGGGAAAAAACGTAATCTTACATCACCTGTTTAAAAACTTTTAACTTTAAATCTGAAGCTCATTCCCTGAGTATTTTTTTCTTTTTTTTTTTTTTTTTTTTGGGTATGTATAGAATATTTGAGGATAAATTTTGAAAGGGCTCTTGCATTTTTTTCTTCCTTTTGAAATGCTAGAAAAAATTCCAATTTTCTGTTTTTATATTGAGCCTTTTAAAATATATTTTTTTTTTTGCTCAGTTCGAGCGCATGCAGACAGTGTTTCATTTTAATGCAATTTTTGTAAATATCCGAAAAACTTTTTTATTTCAATATCTTTTCTTTTTTTGGGTTGACTCTAACGCACTTTTCGGCAGCATTTTATTAAAAACTTTAAATTGCTGTCAATACGTTAAGATTACCATACAGACTCTCTCGCACACAGAGATATGGTAAACATTCACTTTAACAACGCTTGGTGTACACGCGTATATATATAGATGTATATATATATATATATATATATATATATAGATGTATATATATATTGTTATTTGTTTTTCTGAAAGTTTATTTTATGTTTTGTCTTTAGAGTGTATTTGAGCCGCTTTACAGAGTAAGCGCAAAAAAAAAAAACAAATAAGAAAATTAACTTCGGTCGGAACCGAATCTTTTGTACCCATCACCGCTTACCCCAAAAAAAGACAAAAAAAGCAAAGGAACAAAATTTTCATGCCCTATAAATTGGAGTGGGCGCAGCTGATTTTTTCTATTTCAAAATAAAAGTTTTTGTCATATAGGCATGTGGGCGTTGTAGGCGTGTCCTTTGAAAAGTGCACATCAATTCCAAACTCTTTCGCACATTTGTAGGCGATATTGTCATTTTCGCTAACGGGAGAATGTTTACCACAAATACTACGAAGATGCGCAAACAGACCGCTGGACAGACGAATAGGCGGATGTGTTTAGGTGCCCCCCAAAATTGAAACTGGCCAACAATTTATATACTTTATAGGGGTTTTGAAACTTGTTTCTGCGTCGTCGTTATAAAGGTATTAAAAAACAATTCAATTTTGATACACTATAATATTGGGCGGGCGTGGTCAATTTTTTTCGTTTTTGTACACAAATGCTACAGCATCGTCCATACAATATCTGTTCCAATGTTTCTGCATTTATTTGCTATAGTTTATGAGTAATGAGTAAAAAGCAAATTTTTCATTCGATTTGGAAAACAGAGGTGTTCTTAGTTTAGGTGGTACTGTGGGCGTCTACTTCGTCCGATTTAGCCTATTTTCAATACCAACCTGCGCACAAGCACTACTAATGTGTCTGCCAAATTTGACGTCGATAGCTTAACTCTTGCAGCCCAGAGAAGGTTCACAACAGACATTATATAAACGGACAGACCGACGGACGGACATGCTTAAATCGACTTAAAATTTGATACTGATCAATAATATATATACACTGATGCTTCCTTCTGGGCGTTACGAACGTTTTGGCAAAGTGAATATACCGCTCATCCTTCGGTGATGGGTATAAAAAGAAAGAGAAACAGATATTCCGCCACATTCAAGTAGTTGTGATAATATTTGTTGGCAAACGTTGGCGCGTGTATTTACATTTGGAATGTTTAGGGAAAAATGCGCTATGTATAAAATAAAAATAAAAATAAAAATAAAAACAAAGCGAACATCTCGCATCATCGACAGTTTAGAAAAATTACGCAAGTAAAATAAACTTTTGTTTACACCAAATAAGAAAAGTTTTATGTTTTTTTAACAGAGTGTTCTTTTGTTTCTCAATGGAAGAAAACTGCGCGACCGCCTGAGGTAGAGAGGGCAGGCATTTTTCATTTACTAGAGTACATTTGAATATGGTGCAACCGTTGCAGCAAAAGGAAAAAAAAATGCTGTCATCTTATTACTTTTCTGCTTAATCATGAAATTCGTATAAATTAGTTTTTTTTTCTTCCTCTCTTTTTGCCTTCATACGCTTGTCACCTACACGTGCTGACAGAATAGCATTTTGCCTACGTGTGTATAATTTTATAATTTTAAATACATTAAAACTTAACTGCTAACGCACGCACTTTATTTTGCAGCTTTGCAGCTAATCATAAATCTCACATGATTAATATTAAATCACAGTGAAAATGTCTTTTTTTTAAACTTTTCCTCACATTTACGTAATTATTAGTAGTAGTAGTAAAATGACAGCACAGTACATGTCTTTCAAAAAATATAACTAACTCAACACAACACCGATCAGTTTCGTTATGAAATTTTATTATGGCATTTAAACGTAAATGCATTTAAACGTTTGCAGGACATTTAGAGAAGTTGAAAGCTTATTACATCCATCGGGAACGTCTTGTGAGGACTTGTTAAAGCACTAAGAAAATATATTTATTAAACCCCACAGCACTTGTGCTGCAAGTGTGCATTAAGTTTGTGCTGTCGCATGCAGAAGAACTTGAGATAGACTTTCCGAATCAATCTAATCTTGTCTCTCCCTATGTCCCTCTGTCAGTCTTGGTTTTTTTGGTGTTTTCAACCTGCAGGTCGGAAATTTCTAAAATATTTTGACGAACATATATTTATCGAATGGCGAAAGCTATTGGAAATGGTTTGGATCGGATCACGTTTCCGAGCATTTCCCACATACGAACCTTACTTTAAAAAAGTCTTTATATGAATCACTATATTTAGCGAAGTTGTGTAGCGTATTTAATGGTCGGCCTTGCCAGGTTATCGTGTTCTTACCTGTTTATTAATAGAAAAGATCCTCTTTTTGGGTCAAGAAATGAACGGACTCCTTCAAATACTCGCCAATCATATAGGAACCAAAACCGCTGAAAAGTCCTACATCTTCCTAATCTTCAGACATAGACGGGTGAATTAAAGATATTTCTTTTTCCTTCTGTAGATTCAAATTTGTATCAGCTAACTTATGGTCCGCAGAGATCACTAACTTCAAGGTACTTCCCGAGAAATGCTGCAACGTTGCTATTCTTTAATACTTTTTAAAAGAAAGTTGGGACGTTTTCGCCCTTAATAATAAATAATTCAGACTTATAAAGTTTAGAGCTGTTCCTTCTCTTTCTATCGCAAGAGAACATTTTTATTTCGATATGAAGAAAGTATTTAAGGAGATCGAATTATATTGCGCGACAAGCCTGTGTGATAACCAAGACGAAGGAAGGTGTCCCGGTATAGAAAAAGGTGCTGTGAGACTTTATTGGGGGCACGGGTTGGATAAAGCGAAAGACAGCCACATTTTTACAGTCTTTAAGTTAAAGTTCCTAAACAAATAAATTGAAACACGTACAAGTTCACATTTTAATTTTTTTTAATTTATTGTTCACCCCGCCCATTTCACAGTTCTTTCTAGTTCCCATATTTTGGTTCTTCCACAATCTCTTTCATTCCTATCGTTTTTTTGTATCGTTTCTTGCAAATTAATTATTATCCATTCGCTCGTTCATTTCTCTGCTTTTGCATAAACCTCTTCATACACAATATGATGGAAGTTCGAAATACGTTGAAAAATACAGCGATTCAAGGTTTCATTATTAACGAGATTAATACGCTGTTATACGGTCTATAAAAGAGACATAACAGCACAAACACTCATTGACTTTTATATATTACTATTAAGCAAGAGCAATATATGTTCAACAACAAACAAATTGCACATAACATTTGATGACCTTTGACTTGCCATTTAACTTTGAAACAATGATAATAAATATCGACAAGAGTGCCAGGCTTTTCTGTAAACGTGCGCATATACATGAACATATACACAGGGATATCTATATACATATTTGTATGTGTCAGGTGTATAAATATGCAAAGCGGAATTTTTATATATAGAAAGAGATCACAAATGTTCCATTCAAAGCATAGCCAGCCCATCAATGTCTACGCATTCTATTCACTTATCTTACAATTTTTGAACATAGCGTTTTTAAATATTTTTTCCCATGTAATAATCGAAAAGACTAACGTTTGGTAAGTAAGTGACACGGTCTAGCACTTCACTATTATATATACGGATAGATGGACGGATGTCATGTAGAACTAATGATCTCATACTGCTTTCTACGATATTGCGCTCATTTTATGAACGGTTCATTCATTCATTTTATGAATGGTTCAAATTGTTATTGGTAGCTCTTGGTGTTAATCGTTCCACCACCACCAGATGGCAACAGCTAACAACAGGCGACATTCTTTTGGTCCTATTAATCACATAAAATCGTCTTTTTCCATCCCAAGCCAAGCAGTCTCGCAGTCAACATGGATAGTATGCCTAAATCCAGCCGGGATTTTCAAAACAGATCTACTTTCTTCCCGCAGTTAAGATAGGGCACAAAAAAGGTTTTTTTTTTTGTGTAGGCAAAGAGGCAAGAGGCAGAGAACAAGTGCTGTCCACAAATGCTTTTTTTAATTGGGCACAAAACTCGACATTCCCGTTGTAAGGCAAAGTATTTCTCCGTTGCAGTATGTTTTAGTATTACGACGCCTTATCGTTTGCCAAATGCCCAAGCTGAACAAAACACAACAAAACTTCATATCTTTATGTCCTTTACATGTAACGTTAGGGCCGTCTATGAGAAAATTCCGATTTCATATTTACACCCCGACACACCTACAATATATATGCGTATACGCATCTACGTATGGCTTTATATGTATAGGTTTATGTGTGAATGTATAGCTAAGGAAGCAAGGGGCGGCCGTAAAAGCTACTGAATACTACGTTTCTAGACAATAGAGAAACGATCCACAAACGATAGCTTTGCATCTTTCCAAACTAGTCTGATATGAGCATGATTTGTGAAAACACAAAAATTGTCTTCTCTGTCTCCTGAATTTCACTTGCAATTTACTATGTAATTAACTGTGATTGTATTCCAAGGTAAGTGATCCCTTTGGCCATCATCGCCACTACTTAAGATAATCAAATTAATATTTAATGAAAGATACATTTTTCTTTTTCCACCTTTTCGTTTTTTTAACTTAATTATTATTGCCAAAAGAAAGTAAATAAGCGAGAAGCTGTACATGCTTACCGTAAAAGGAATATTGTATGCTCACTACAAGCTAATCAATATACAAAACTCGTAAAGCGTTCTGTTTGCTACAGTCTCCATGTGCTTGCATTATACTCGTAAAAAGCGTTCATGAGTATTTTCACTTCGGCTCGAATATATATAACGGATAACTTGCAAGTTATTGAAATTTCCAAGTTGCCTTTGATTATCTTCTGAACTATTTTAGCATTTATATTAAAAGCATATTTCTCAAATTTCTAAAAACTATTCATTCAACCTTGGAACGTATGAGCACACATTGAATATCCTACTTCAATTTTTATAGCTTTGAAAATCCTTTTCAGTGATGCACAGGCAGACGCTTGATTTTCTGGGATCTTTGATAGAAGGACAGACGGACACTTGTGATTAATTTGATTGTGAATCTTTCATTCGCTGATCAAGAGTACATAGGATTTTCGGAATCCTTGATAGATGTTTCGCATATTCTATTAAGAGACGGACAGACGGACCCTTGTGATTAATTTGACTGCGAACCTTTCATTCGCTGATCAAGAGCACATAGGATTTTTGGAATTCTTGTTAGATGTTTCGCATATTCTATTAAAAGAAGGACAGACGGACACTTGTGATTAATTTGACTGCGAACCTTTCATTCGCTGATCAAGAGCACATAGGATTTTTGGAATTCTTGTTAGATGTTTCGCAGATTCTATTAAGAGAAGGACAAACGGACACTTGTGATTAATTTGACTGTGAATCTCTCATTCGCTGATCAAGAGCACATAGGATTTTTGGAATCCTTGATAGATGTTTCGCAGACTCTATTAAGAGAAGGACAAACGGACACTTGTGATTAATTTGACTGCGAACCTTTCATTCGCTGATCAAGAGCACATAGAATTTTTGGAATTATTGTTAGATGTTTCGCATATTCTGTTAAGAGGAGGACAGACGGACACTTGGGATTAATTTGACTGTGAGTCTTTCATTCGCTGATCAAGAGCACATAGAATTTTTGGAATTATTGTTAGATGTTTCGCATATTCTGTTAAGAGGAGGACAGACGGACACTTGGGATTAATTTGACTGTGAATCTCTCATTCGCTGATTAAGAAACCATAAACTTTCCGGAATTTTCGATATGCGTTTCGTAATGTTGGTTGTGAGATGATAAATTCAATATACTGACGTATTTTGATAATAAGTGGCATAAGAATGAAATGCTTAAAAAGCAGCATTCATATAAAAAATGATAAATGAGTGAGAAAATGCGAATAAAGAGATACAAGAGAAAAAAATTGAAGTTGAAAAACTCCTGAAGTGCTGCTAGTAATCATTTGTGAAAACTTGCAGAATTTTCCTAACAAGCAACAATAATAGAAAAAGCTGCAACAGTAGCAACAACAGCAACAACATATTGCCACGTGTTGCAAAATTATGCAATCAAAAAAAAAAAAAAAAAAAAAAGAAGGGAAACTATGTTCGGCTTGAAGCGACTTTTGGATACTCGCAATGCAAGGAAAATATATTGTGAACACATACAATAGAACTATTTACGTTGCTGATAAAATTGGATTTTTCATAGTCTTGTACAGCCGTGGAACGCCTCCAAAGTCCGTAAGCTAACTTTTCGTAATAATTTCGCTTACGCTTTAACTTGTCGCTTCCAGTTCTATATGCCATGCAGAAAATCCCCTTTTATACTAAAACAATTCTCAATAATTTATCCAAAATTTTTTTATAAGGCTCAGGATTTACTTAATGGATAAATACAAGTGAGCTAATAGTGAACGACAAATGTGAGGGAATAAAGAAATTCAAGAAAGAAAACTTTCTTTATTAAGAAAATCGCGATCTTTGCGAAAGACCTCGTAAAGATGTTTTATTTACTTTTATTTTGGAATTAAAGAAATCGTGTGTTTTGGAAGAGTGAAAACCGATTGAAAGCGTTAGTTGCGTGTGTATGCATTCTATAGCATTTTTGTCAAATTTTTTTATGTAATTCTGTACGCAACCAAGAAAAAACTACTAATATTTGTCTGACTGCGTGCTTGACATCAGGTTTTTTTCTTGTTATCACGCAGGTAAAGTGTACCTAAATCACTTAAAGCTTTCCCACGAATACTGAGATGATAGATAATAAAATTTTCCCCTATTTTTACACTCTACACAGGTGCAGTTGTGGTAAGCATGTAATAAAGTTTTATGGACGTATCTAACACCTAGAGGAAGTTTAGTTGGAGCCACATTTTGTTACGGAAATCAGTTTGCAAAAATTGTCCTCATTGATTTAGGCATGTCTGACCATCTGTCCTTGTGATTACAGCAACCTACAGATCGTAATTTTCGAAACAATTTCATAATATTTTCTACGAAATTTTGAAAATTTTTTTCAAGTAACGACTATTCACAATAGGGTGTTATATGCGGACCGATCCGACACATTTTCTTGGACCAAAATTTTGTTACGGAAATCAGTTTGCAAAAATTGTCCTCATTGATTTAGGCATGTCTGACCATCTGTCCTTGTGATTCATAATATTTTCTACGAAATTTTGAAAATTTTTCCCAAATAACGACTATTCACAATAGGATGTTATATGCGGACCGATCCGAGACATTTTCTTGGACCAAAATTTTGTTACGGAAATCAGTTTGCAAAAATTGTCCTCATTGATTTAGGCATGTCTGACCATCTGTCCTTGTGATTACAGCAACCTACAGATGGTAATTTTCGAAACAATTTCATAATATTTTCTACGAAATTTTGAAAATTTTTTCCAAATAACGACTATTCACAATAGGATGTTATATGCGGACCGATCCGAGCCATTTTCTTGGACCAAAACACGTCAGTGTACCAAATTTCATACAAAAAATATCTCAAAAATTGCGACGGGTAAACACAAAAAACATTGACAGACAAACTTATCGATCGATCGACCTAATAAAATTTGGATCTTTCTTAAGCACTTGTGGATGTTACATACACAAAATTAATATATCTTGTATCAGATGTGGCGTAGGGTATAATTATGTATAATTTAACAAGTCTTCGATTTTTAGTACCAGGTTATTGCAAACGATTAAAGGAAATTACTATATATTCCCATACATCGCTAATGTATATGAAAAATAGTGCAGGAAGAGTGAAAAATGTAAATTTAAACATACAACAATTGCTTCCATTTTTCGCGTGTGGTATGTGTGTGTGTGTGCGTGTTTATATGTATGTGTATGTGTATGTGTCGTTTGCTCAAGAGAGTTGAAGCAAACCAAAATCTTAATTATAAATCTAAAAGGAAACACTTTATGCCGCTGAAGCCAAGCAAAGGCTAAGGAGGAAAAATGCTGGAAATAAAAAATGGCCACGAATGCAGATGATTTAATAGATGAAGAGAACTACTGAAAGAGAAATGGGAGAGGAGTGCGTGTAGAATTGTATGGGAGGAGGCTTCTGCCAGCAAACGCTTATGTACACAAATGACTTCTAAAAATTAAGTCCTGCACTACTGGACACGATACACGATACACACGATGTATGTACAAAAAAAGGCAACAACTTTTGCTGACTTAGCAACACTTGCCCTGCAAAATAAAAAAGTACAGGCTAACAACTTGGCCGCACACTTACATACGTACTTTAAGATACAAGGCGCAAGTGAAACATGTAGAAAAAGCATAAGAGCATCTCTACCAAATTGATATAAACCTGTTTTTTTATGAAAACTTATGAAAAAATATTAAACAATAGAAACGGCAACAAAAACCAATTATGTGATATTAAAGTTCTCTTGGTCTTGGGACAGTTCAATCTTTCGATTCTCGTATGAAAGGGGAGAACTCGTCGAAAAGTATGTCGATTGTATACGAAAATTGATGGGGTAGATGTGTTGCCTAAATTTATAATTTCATATTTTAAATGTTAATTATTGCCGTTATTGCTGTTGTTGCTTACGTCTCTCGTACTTTTTCACTTTTAATCTTTTTAATCTGCACAATAGTTAAAAATTAGCTATAAATTATCTCTGAGGCTTTTTCTTTTCCATTTAAACGCTTTTCTTTCTCGTATAATGCATTTATTTATAATGCTTTTCTCTACCGGTTTTCTTTCTGCATTGTTTGACAATTACAATTATAAAGTTTTTTGTTTCTTGTCACTTTTTGCTTGTTTTTTTTTTTTTTCTTTCGCTTTTTGTTCTACGCCTTCTGCTATATTTATTATCGAAACGTGTCAAACTGTAAAAATTACCATTTGCTTACTATACAGAAAAGTTTTTTTTACTACATAAAGATTTATGATATTACGTAGCTCTAACACGCTTGAAATGCAGATAAAAAAGTTCGCTCTATAGAAGCAATTTGAAAGTAATTTATAGTAAAGGAAATAAATGACAAAACTCTACATTGAAAGTGCAGCGGGTAGAGAATTGCTTACATATTGTGGGACAAGAAGCTCTATACGGAAACTTGCATCGAACTGCAATGCGTTTCGGCGACGACGAGATGCGATTTCTATTGTAAACGAAATGAATTCGTAATTATTTCGAGCGTTAAATAAATTCCTACATAAAAATGTTTCATAACAATGTTTGATTAACAAATCAATGTTCAGATTATATCCGATTATCATTTCAAGTTTTTGTAAGATCATCACCATCATCATTATCAAAAAATCTTTTAATACCAACTTTAGAACGAACGTTTAAGTTAAAATACACGTCGTCTTGTAGTATACTTTTCTCGTTCCACTTCCCTCCGTCTCTATATTCGTGATTCTCAATTCCTGGCCATACTTTCTTTGTCTTTGAAGTTTTTAAAGTTAAAAAATTTCTATTAAAGAAGCGGTTCTTTCATGTCGAGCATTCTCAAAGCACAAAATTCATAAAACGCTTTGTTAGCAACAAGTTTTAAATGGCTCAGAAGGGTGAGCTGCTGAATCGCAATGATTTGGATTCTCCACCTCAACTATGTCCCACGGATAATGACAGTCTCTTACTTTTTAACCATCCGCTTTCTCCACAATGATTATTGCACCCACTGCAGTTGCTTCGGAGCCATCGGCATTATATTCTACCTTCGATGGAAGATCGTAAATATTGATTTTATAGAAAGCGGACCATCTGCTTTGACTATGGCGGCCACCCGATCAGCCACCAGTACAATGAGTTCAAATTCTAAAATTGTCTGATTGGGTGGACTGGCAAAGCGGTTATTGTCCGCTTTCTATAACAAATTTCTATACGTTGCTAATTGCTATTCTCAGACTTAATGCGGTGCTCGATTATCTCGCTCCATTTCGCGAAATTCCCTTTCATTTGTATAACTGCACTCTAAATTATTTGAAGGGTTATTTTCAAATGCGTTCGAAATTGGCCACGCGGCACGCTAAAACTATGACCACCGAGTGAAAACATGGCCGACTTAAAAATGTCCGAATTTTTTCATAAAGTTGTTAGATTGCTCCATGGCAAAAAATATTACTTTCTTACACGAGACTTAATTTCCGAAGAAAGCACTGAATAAAGAAGAAAATCGAGTTTACTAAGTAGTGTTTTTGGCGAAATCTATATTGAATTCGAATAAAAAATTTGGAAAGACCTATGTAGAATTCATACAAAATTGACATTTCTGATTCGGCTTCACATGGCGGTGGTCAGTCGTTCCTTATCTTTCTACAGCTACAGGTACTATAGGTGCAAATTTTTAAAGGTTTGTTTGCTGCAGTTTGTAGGGAATGAGCAAGAAAACCACTTTTCCCGTTTTGGAGGACGTTCGTACGGCACCATAAGCGTGTCCTTCGACCAATTTGGCCCACTTTCAAAGGCAATCTACGTGCAAGAAGTTCGAATATTTCACATCAGATTAAACAGACGGACAAACAAATAGGCTTAGGTCCATTCAGAATTTGATGCTGATCAAGAATATGTACTTTATTTGGGTCTATGAAGTTTGCTTCTGGGCGTTGCAAATGTTTTAACAAAATGATTATACCCTTCATCCTCCGGTGTTTGGTATAATGTAATAATCCGTGACATCATTGGAAAGGTCATTGATGAAAGAACTTGGAACAGATTTTCAAAGTCACTTAAAACGTTTTTCCGAGCACAACTGAACGTAATCTGCACATCATTGCAAACCTTATCGATCGAGGACTCATCCACTACAAGCTTTGCTCATAGCACTTAGATCAAGTCCAGCAGCACATCAAGTCCTAACTGATTAATATAAGGAAAGGAAAAAAGGTTTCAAAAAAATTGTGGAATAGTTCTATTTTAACTATGTTTTGATTTAAATCCTCCTTAGGTTTCGTTTAACAGAAGTCTGTTCAAATTTTTGCTTTTTGCTTTTTGCCTTTGCTCCTCCTCCGCATTTATTGGCAGCTCTGTCGTTAATTTCTGTCAGACATGCTTTCTTTTATAGGAAATGTCATATTCGATATCGGAATAACGTTCGACTTTCTACGATATCGCAAGCACGAATTCGGCCCCTGATTTTCGCTACGAATTTTTGAGTTCCCTTTTCAAAACTATGCACAATAGATGCAACAACGTAATCAGTACAGCATTTGACATGTAAATGTAAATTATTATTGATCTCCAACGCTATACCCTGGGCTGGAGTTTGTAATATGTTTGTCGTTAGCAAAAATAATTTTACAATAACATGCAATTGTAAGTTTGTCATGCAATTTTGAAATGAATTATTTATAAAATTTTTTTTATTGCTAATTTTAAATAATTTTAACGAAAGTAAGAAAATGCAGTAAATAAAAAAAAAAAAAAAAAAAAAAACAAATTATTATAATATATATGTAGATTACATATGTAAATATGAACAAAAAACAGACAAAAAACAAAAAAAGCA
>KK502404.1:1028612-1043279 GCA_000688735.1 Glossina austeni | reverse complement strand
GAAAGACAGTAAAGCTAGGCTTTCTTTTTGCGGTTAAGGACTACTACTATTCTCTGTGAAATTCCCACATATTCAGATGATTGTATTGAGAAGAAGAAGAAGACGAATGAAAGACAGTAAAGCTAGGCTTTCTTTTTGCGGTTAAGGACTACTACTATTCTCTGTGAAATTCCCACATATTCAGATGATTGTATTGAGAAGAAGAAGAAGAA
The DNA here is from genome assembly GCA_000688735.1 of Glossina austeni. NCBI lineage: Eukaryota > Metazoa > Arthropoda > Insecta > Diptera > Glossinidae > Glossina > Glossina austeni. The sequence goes on along the minus strand of KK502404.1, from coordinate 1,043,067 downwards.
TGAAAGACAGTAAAGCTAGGCTTTCTTTTTGCGGTTAAGGACTACTACTATTCTCTATGAAATTCCCACATATTCAGATGATTGCATTGAGAAGAAGAAGAAGAAGAATGAAAGACAGTAAAGCTAGGCTTTCTTTTTGCGGTTAAGGACTACTACTATTCTCTATGAAATGCCCACATATTCAGATGATTGTATTGAGAATGATGTAAAATTTCGAAGCACTTGATTCGTCACTGCTGGGATAATGACGCACTTGCGTACTTGTCACATCTCGACAGGAGCTAATTAAAGCCTTGAGTAGCGACTAAAACAACATGAGCGAGGAATTTTTTTGTGGGCTTAAATCCCGGCAACATAATTTCACATTTCACTTTCAATACATGTTTTCGTTTATTCTCTTTAATCCTCAAAAGTAAAACATATAAAAGCATCGAAAATATGTATTTTTTTCTATCCTGTACAGTGATCGCGATGAAGTCTTTCTTGAACTGTTAGCACAAATTTCAGTTTTAATGTAATGTTCGGCAAAAGATAAGGCGGCCAAGTGCAGGCGCGAATATTTATGATCAAGAACGATTACACTTAGCGGCGTCTATGCAATTTACTTTGAGATGGTTAACAAGAAGTTAGGGAAGTTGCCCCCGTGGAGGGTACAATAATTATGAAATGGTTAAAATACTCAACTAAGCGACTTAAAAAACTAACCCTTAGTTTGAAAACACACGAAACCAAAAAAAAAAAAAAAAAATTCAAACAGATTGTAGGAAACGAGCAACTTTTCTTAACTCATGCTGACATTTCTTCACACCCTTTTACATACATACGTCACTTGTTCTGTGTGTGTTAGGAGCTTTTTTAAACCACCAAGCTGTCGCCTAACAGCAAAAATTACAAGTCTTGGTAAAAAAGTTTTGTCTCTTCTTCTATATCTTTTTCTTTTATTTTTTATTTTTATTTTCATTTTCATTTTTTTTTTTCATTTTATTTCAACAATATAATCACGGCGTCATAATCATTATCTTCATTCATGTTCGTGATAATGATCATAGATATAAAAATTTCCATTTCACACTTTTATCGTAGTTTAAAGCGGATTCAGGCACTAATACTACACCTACATACATATACGCCTTGTTTCCGATTTATATGTCTGCACGTAACAATCATGTCTCAGATAAAGAGCTTTTCTGAATAAGTTATACAGAGTAACGAGGAATCGTAAGTAGACTTTTTCTTATTTTGATATGAGAGAGAGATTGAAAATGTACTAACAAAGTTGGACTTAATTGAGAAGGCCACCCCCCGGGCTTGCATAAAAGTAAAAGTAAGAAAGCAAGTACAAACTGAGACTTCCAACTGAGACTTTACTTTACTTGGATTGGCCATCCAGTCACCGTGCACATTAATGTAAAGTAACGCATCGTATTCTACGCGAAACTTGAAATTTCTCCCAATCAACGAACAAATTGCTAAGCCAATCTCAGGCTATAAGGCAAGTTTAACCATATTTTGAGATTTTCCGAAACAAAAGCTTTGTGAAAAATTCACTACGAAGCAAATACTATGTACAAAAAGTGCGTGAGTGGTTCTCGGTCTAGTTAATCAGCACTTTGCCTTCTCCGATTATCATTTGTTCGCGGTAAAGATCCAAAATAATCTTGGCATGGATAGATAACCTATGGCGGAGCATTTGCAGCAGTTTTCGAAAATATGCTCGACTCTTGTTGTGATTGCTTATGTAAAAGTCTTCAAAGCATCAAATATAGGTAAAACTATTGTCTGAGATGCCTTTAAAATGTAGTTTTTTTGCAATTCGGGATAATTTTCGGCAGACGAAGAAAGGAAGGCAACTCTATGACTGATATGTATATATATAAAAAAAAAAAAAAATAAATAAAAAGAGATTGTTGTGCGTTCTTTCTAATCCAAATTATCTAATGCATGATGATCTCTGTATAGAGGACTTCACAAATATTCTCTCGCTGAAGCTATGTAAATGCCTTACGTATTTTCCTGGAACCGTAATCACAATTCAACATCATTATCATCATCATTGTAATGACTTTCCCCACTCCATCCACCACATCCGGTCTTTTAGCACTATATTCTCTATTAGTTTTTCCTTTTTTTTCTTTCTCTCTCTCTCTCTCTCTCTCTCTTTTTCGTTTTCTCTTCCTTTTTCCCTTTTCTATTTTGGCACGCAAAAAGTTCTACTTTAGAAAAATAAAGAAAACTAACAGAAAATTGTAACAAATGTTACAACAGAAAACTTTTATGAATTAATATGAGATAATATTGAGAATGTTTTCCTACAATTTTTTCCACTTTTTTTTTTTCTTTCCTATGCCTTTTTGGATTTAATGAACTCTTGCGAAGAACAAATGAAAAAATAGTAGAGAAAAGAGTGAGAAAAGTTTGGGTTTTCTAATTAACTTCATTTCAATAATATATGGAAACGTCTAAAATATTTTTTAAATCCAAGCAGCTGCTAAAGTGTTGAAAAAATAAATAACCTCCTTAATATTAATAAACACTAGTAGATCTACCCAATTTTCCTTACTTAGTACTTATCTTAGCTTAAAAAAACAAAATCATATTCACTTTGCCTACAATGCACTCTTTAATGAAATGATGAAAATGACGGATGAAAGTCCAGAAAATTAATGAATAAATTATTTAATCATTTTTTTAAAACTTAACACTCGAAATAATCTACGTACGAACTTGAACATCTGTGTGTCCAGCATATTGAATGTGACCTTAAATTCGTTCGCCTTACTCTCGCGAGGATTAAGTGTAAGCCTCTGCCAAATTGGCGCGTAACGCAGAACAATTCAAGAATGACAGTCAAAACTGTTGACGTCATATTATCTTATAGCAAAAAGGTAGATTCATTGCCAGTTAGAATATTGCTCTATTAATACCAATATGCGACATGTTGCTTTACTAAGAATGTATGTAAAGTTTAAAACGTCTATAAAAATAACTCTGGCAAGAAGCATTGCATTGCCCATCACCATAGCATAAGGGGTGTATGCATTTGGTCAAAACGTTTGCGACCCATAGGGTAAATCAAACTCTGAGTGGATTTAAGAATGTCCATCTATCCGACTGCCAAACTGCGCAGTGTGTGTGGTAAATGTTCTTCCGCTCAGGAAGAAGAAGACACCGTCTACAACGGCACGCGTCTGTACAACCAAAAGTGAGAATATCTTTCCTTTCCGTGTCCTATGCTTGTCGCTCATAAGCTACAAATAAATTTTCACAAAATTATTCCACAATAAAATCGACAATCAGCCACATCCACCCAAATGTATATTTTTCCCTCTCTTCTATCAGCGATGGGTATAAATGCTTTGATCACAAACGAATATAATTTTCTCACTTCTTTAGCCTTTTTCAGGATAACGGTGATGGATACGAAATCTTGGGTCACGACCGAATATAATTTTCTTCCTTATTTTCTTTTTATTCACATACATTGAAAAAATCACTTCAATCATTATAATGAACGAGCTTTTTAAAATACTGCGACAACAACGTTTACTCCGATAAAGCGTCTCGTAACATTTCAAGGCCGTTAAACCAATACAGTCAGAATAATACGCTATGATAGTCTATTATTAACAGCCAAACAACACAGACTCGTAAGCTTTCTCAAGGCTAAATGAGGTCGCGGGGCCAAATGAAGGTAAGCGGTTAAACGGCATTAAGAGTCAAGTGTTTTGATAGTTGGAATTGTACGTTGCCTCACAAATATATCTTTGCTACTCAGATCATCCGAAAAGTTTGTAAAGTGACATATAGATAACCTTACGGATGATAGAAACATATCCTGTTATTGTTAACCTGCACCCCATATGCGAAAATGTGTGTAAATGAAATTATTGTACAAGTTATTATATAAATACTATAACTTTCGGCGGGAAACAAACACATCATCGGTTAGAACTAAAAATTGGACAAGTCTAGTTTACTTACCGAAACACACACCGAAATTTAGTTCACCCCTTCAGGGGCGCGGCAAGAAAATGTTGACTTCTTTTATCTGATTTTTTATACGAAAAGCAAGAGCTGTGGCCACACAAAAACAGCACACGAATGAATCATAAAAAAAAAGTGCTCGTCTAATCTGCATTTGGGAACGAACGAAAATAAATATTTTATGAGAGGATTCGCATGAATATCTAGAAAGTAACATAACATCAATAAAACTTAACTTTAACTTCATTTACACACACAACTTAGTGATCTTCAAACTGCAGGCCCCTGGCTTCCCTTTCTACTTAGTGGAATGGATAAGCTCTTATCCGCATAACAGATCATTCAGGGTTCTGTTTAACTTGATCACCTCGGATGAATTTCCCGTGACGTCTGGCATCCCTCAAAGCTGCCACTTAGGGCACCTTTTATTTAATCTACACATTAATGGTCTTCCCACGGTGATTAAGTCCAAAAGTACACTGACGATGTTCAACTGTTTTCTTCCTTCTCCGTGGAATCGTAATCGTATGACTTAAATAATTTGGTTGCATGGTATGAGCTTGGAAAACGTTGATTCGTTCAGCGATTTTGGGATTCGATTTGACCGAAGATTACGTTTTAATTTGCACATTGAGCTCTCTTTAAGTCAACCTAAGGTCGCGCTAGCTGTCCTTGAGAGATGATCCAAAGAGCTTGCTGCTGCTATCTTTACCTTCACTTGACAAACGTACATTTATTCTTGGTATTCTTCCTTCTCAACTAAGTTAAAGGGAAAGGGTGCTATCGATTCGTCCACATTACTTGGTGAGATAAGCTTCAGTGTCCGTAATCGCTTCTCTTTTCTCATGGACCTTAGTCCATGTATATATAATTTTTAGCTATTTAATCCGTTTAGAGTTGTTTAGGGAAACCCAAGTGATGTTTACCGCTTAATCGCAGTATCGGACGCTTGAAAGTCTATCAAAACAAATGTCCTTAACACTCGCAGCTTGCCTATGTCGTATTTGAAGTAACTTGCAACCTTAATATCTCACTATGATACTGCTATCGGTTACCAGGCTTTTGCACGTTAGCGATGGCTTGGATTTGTACTGGTTGTGGGTGTGCCTCTGTGCTAGATGTGTACATGCTTTTCTTCCTTTTTCTCTTTCCCATTTACTTACACATGAATTATTATTTTTTTTATTTTCTTTTTTTTCTCTACTACTCCCTATATATTTTGCATTAGTTTTTAATATTAATTAGTGTAAGGTATACTTCTAAGAGTCAATTGAATTCGGCTGTTAATTTATTTTACTTGAGTTTCATGTGTCAGCAAATAAATAAATAAATGAAACGGATAGGATTGGGATAAATAAATAGATTGTTACGTAAGATGCCGTTCGCGGTTTTATGTTTCTATCCAGATCCTTTTGAAGGTTAAGTTCGCTTTACTGAGTTGTGAATACGGGTTTTATTTAGAATTCATAGGAGATGTACTTACAAATTATTTACAGCAACTTATATTTTCAGCATGTTAATGCTTCTTCCGGTCTTGTCCAGATGCATATTACAATTCAATTCCCTTGGCCCGACTGGCTTTACCTTCCGCAAATACTAAGGTATATAAGCACCCTTTATAAGCATGCTAATCCTTCTTGCCTGCGAAATGTACTGCAAATTGTTGTCTATCTTTCCGATTTTGTTTTTTTAGAAAATCGGACAGTTTTCATGCAGACTTATTTTACGACTTGTGACATTTTCCTGACAATCTTTTCTAGAGTCTTTTAAGCTTCCTTCTGTTCCATTCTCTGCATTCTGTAGCATTCAGTGACAGGTATTATTAAAAACAAGTAAACAAAAAAGGACTAAAACTGGACGGATATAAGACAAAATCTATTTAGACTTCCACTATGACCGCGAGTACATTACATCTTTACTTCTGGGGGAGATAAAAGTAACAATCGTTCGAAAAAACTCTTAAATGTTTCTATGACACATGTAGTAGTTATTGTAAGAAAAATTTCTTTTCCGCGCCTTAAGCTTATTACTGTAAATACCATCAATGTTATTGTTCAACTAAAAAAAGAATAGCTAAGACTTGAAGAAAGTACCCTAAAAGAAAAAAAACCAAAACCCGTATATGGAAAAACAAGTAAAAACTTTTTGATGGTCTTTTCTCAGAAAAGTGAAAACTTTTTTTTTTTGATATTTACATAATAACTTGAATAAATTGTTCATATTCTCTCTAATAAAATTATTTTAGAAATTGCTTATGAAGCTAACATTTAGTGCTAGTGAACTCTACATAAAGAAAATCAAACAATGCAGCACTTTTCCACCCACTCTGCCAACAACTCACAATGTGCTCTAAAGCTGTGCTCTCTAACAGCATCAAATTAATCAGTTGATGTGAAATTCACTAGCGCTTAATATTTATATGACCCTTATATATATATACATATATATATATATATATATATATATATATGTAATGTAGAAACATAAAAGATCCTTAAATTCACTTAAACATGAAATATCGAAACACTTGAAATGTATAGAGACACATGCTAATACATATATATATGTGCGCATATACATATGAATAACTTTCTAATAAGTGTTGTATTCGAAAAAAAAAAAAAAAAACATCAAATACATGCATATGCAAGTAAGTAAGTAAGTTACAAGTAATAAGTACATACGAACATATTTCCTCTTTAATATAAAACTTGTTCGCTGTACACACTGCTGCACTGAATTGCACTTAAGTTTTGTATACGCTTGCGTGTGTCTGCGTGCTTACGATAGCTAACACAACATTCGTGTTTTAGTTTTTGTTATTCCTCTCCAATAATACCTGCCATTATATATTGTAAGTAAATGTTTGACCAGATGTGTTGAGTAGAATGCACATAGACATCATATAAGAGCTGAGAGGTGCACACTTTTGTATTGCGTTTATGCATAAATTAATAACAAAAATTGAATAAAAAACAAAAAAAAAAAAATAAACTTTACAAACATAGCGTTTCATCGAACCTTTTTCTGGCCCACTCGGTGAATCATCTCTTGTTTATTTGCTGACTAGCAGAAAAAGAAGAAGACATTCTATCAATCTTTGTAGGCTTTAAAAACAGACGTTACCCGATTCATTTCTCAATTTGATCACCTTTGCTTATATAACAAATTGTCGACGCGGGAGAAAAATATCTCTGCAAAGAAATTCCAAGTAAACAACTTGCCTACACACTTTCCCTTACGGCCATCACTTCGCGTAGGGAGGAGATCTTTGTATACGTTTACTTAACAAAAAACACCCCAATTCATCGAAAGCATACGTTTTCCGGCTATAGCGAAGGCTTGTCTAACGTAGAAAGTTCAATGAATAATTTCTTGATGTGTCGGAGCATAGTTGAGCTTTAACTTCGCTTAGCAATTATGCATGCACGCATTGAAATTTGCGTTGTTAGTCGAATGGATAAATTGGTAGAGAGAATTTCGTTTTCCTTACAATTGGGGTCGCAGTACATTTGATGAATCTTCGTCCGCTTTTTTAAAAATTCTACCTACTCCCTAAACAACAACAAAATTGAAGAGTACTCTTGACTCCTTATAACGTATAACTTATAACGTATAAATTCTGAATGACTTGATGTTTGATTGGATTTGATTGCAATTGTACCTGCGTGTGTTCACTTACTTCTCTGCTTTAGCATATAAGCTGGCAACTCTCGCTATTAAAATATTCAGTTCGAAATAATCTTCTCACTCTATGACGTAGTAATCGAGTTCAATATTTTATAAAAAAAAAACATGCATTTTCATGTCTTTATGATGCGGTTCGATAAACCCGACTCGAATATTTGAACTAAAAAGTCTTTTCAATATTCACTCCTAAAAAACAAATTTGAGGGCAAACTAAAGCAAGGATCCATTCAGTTAACACCTAGATGTAGCACTGTGGCAGCAATTTCTCGTTTCATTTTGAACTGAACAACTTTTTTCAGATTCTTCTCTTCGACAGGTCTACAAAATTGTCCATATCTGGAATTGATGCGTTTTCAATTACGTCGCTTAAGTTTACATGACAACCGAAATCAAAGGCTTTCCTTTAATGCAGAACAAGCACAACAAAGTTCACATTGCGCTCACCGGTTCTATGCTGCATCCCCATCTTAAAGCTGCCGTGTAGCATATTCCTGGGCAAATCCAAAAAGCTTTGGTCAAATATGAACCCATTGAGAACGTTTTCTCTCTTTTATACTGAACCTCCGGCGTGTTCCGCCAAATTTTTTTTCTGCACTCAACTTTAATGAAAAATTTTTCTATTGCGAAGCTAAATATGACCCCAAAAAGGATGAGAAAAATTCGTCTATTTTTGATGTGCATACACATGAGCATCGGCATGAGTCTATAGACTATGGAAATTCCCTTCGAAAACACAAAAGTTAAAGGAAACTTGAACTTGAAACTTGAATTAATTCAATTCTTTAGGAATGTCATCTCAATTTAACCACAGAGATAACCAAATGCCTCAGAGCTGAGCTGAGCACAAATCCATTCTTAATGCATACAGTGTTCCTATTTTTGATGATCTTTCGCATATCGTGGAAACGGGTCGGTACGAATCCGTAACACACAGTGCGTAAAGACGCTACGATACTTTCTAATTTAATGGTTTATTCAAAAACACCTTCCAACATATCTTAACTACACAAGTGTACGCAAAGGAATGCTTCATTTTAGATTTGCAATTAGATTCGATAATATTTGCGAGATCTTTTTTCGAAGATCCGAATATAAATTTTTATTGTAAATACAAAACTGGCGTGCATTCGAGCGGTTACTGCTTTTATGACGCGATTTTCTTTTACAAGCCGAGAATTTTGTTTTATATAAGCACCCTATGCTTACCGTGCATAGTCTTCTGATCAGTCTTCACTTTATTATTGCATAGTTTTGACCGAAGTGGAAAGTACAATAAAAGGCGTTGAAAAATGTCTCCTCTTGACACTTTAAAATACATAATAGAATTTAAAAAATATTTATAGGAAAATTGATTGAAATCATAAATTGGAAAATATTAACAACCAGATGAACCGATTTGATAAAATAGCTGATGCTAAAGTGAAAAGTGAAAGCTTGCGTACATTTTCCTCTTCGATTTCTAGATACGTTGCCTGTGGGATTCAATCAAATTTGTTCACAGTCTGCTCCATTAAAAGTTATTTTCCGGGAAGCCCGCAGTTTCTTATGTAGGTGATAATACGCTTTTTTTCTAGATATACATAAATCTGCATATGCTAGACTCACAACAAGGTGAACATATTGCGATGCAAGCTCGAAAGTAATGTCATTTCTGGTAATTATATATAAGTAACATAAGCATTCTTATTAGCAATGCAATCTTGTCTATTCTCTAGACATCAAGCAATGCCAACAAAATCATTTATGCTGCAGAAGGTTTGCATATTTCTCATGTACACAACTATATGCAAGCAAATGCTTTGTTCCGCGAAAGACTTCATAATCATTATCATCCAAAACAAAATTATATTTATTTGAACTGAGTCTATTAATAGCTCTGCTAGCTTGTGTGGAATATCTGAATACAAGGTAGCAGAAGAACTATTCATATCATATCTTAATCGTTTATCGTATCGTTCATCCACCGCTTGTAATATTAATCTGCGTTGACAATCTTCGCGAACTACAACTAGAAGAAATTGATAAAAAATATTATTTGATTTTGCAAAGCTAACAATAAAATACGATTGAGTTTACGGGGCGGTCCGAGTCATCCTTCTTCTTTTTTCTTGTCTCTTACTGGTATTCCCTAATGAGCTCCGCTGCTTGACAGAACACGCTATCTACTTGTCTGCAGACGGCAGCATCTTCCTTTAGTAAGAGGCCGTGCAGCAATGAGATACACGCGAACAAACGCTGCATGATGAATGACCCACTAAATCGGGACCTCATAAAAATGCCTGAATGGAGCCTGGCTAATAGGGCAAGCTTCCACGCCGCCAAAACCCAAAGGCATCTCTGTCTAAGGTAGAGAAAAAATGATAAAGAACCCTTTTGGTGGTGTCAGTGTAGAAGATTCGGTAAACCTTGATGTTGTGGACATGAGAATACAAAAGGATTGCCATTGGATAGAGCATTTCGAATATATTGAAGTGCCGAAAGACGCATCCAAGGGCATTGGTTTTTTTAAAACGGTGCAAAAATCATTTCATTATGATCGACATCCGTACAACGGTACGCCACCTTCATCCAATCAAAGTTAGAGTATCAATCAAATGTGCGGGTGAAACCATCCAAACCTTGCTTGGAGCCCTTCCAGCCTACCTAAGAAAAGGCTCAAAACTCTCGATATCCACGAGAACCGGCCTAATGTGGACTGCACGGCTTTCGCCAGTCTTTGGAACAATTTACCAGCAGCGGTCTTTTTACCGTATGTCACGTCTCCACTTTCAAGTCGAACGTTCACAAATACTACTCCCTCCCTTCCTACGATTGTTCCTGCTTAACACCGTGCCCAGAAGTATAGGCGAGTTCGCCCAAGTGGCTGATCTTGGAAAAAAAAAACAATATCTTATCTGGAGCAGTATTTTACTTATGAGTTATTGGCAAAATGTCTCCCATACTTTTCAATATCGCATTAAAAACATGTCTCTTATGTTAATATATACTGATAACTAGGATTAGTAATTACCACTCTAAACCAGTTTTACGACTTTAAAATAAAGATGTTATTAGGTCAAAATTCCGGAAGGCTTTCAGATTACTTGGCAGCAGGAAAAGTGTGTGTTGTGTTCAAGAGAAGAAGAGATTTGATTTGAATGAAAAGGAATTTATTTCTCATCCAAACCATGTAATGGCTAAGCACTGCATAAACTACTTTAATCGAGCAAGGAAATCGTTGGTGCATTCATCGCATTTACTGGATTTGGCTGCCGATGGCTTACCATCAGCAAATTGAAAAAAATTTTACATATGAAGAGTTTGTTCGATTTTCTTTATCAGAGATTCCTTCGTATCGATCACTGTTTTACGCAATATTTTTTTCTGCTGTGATAAGTCAGACAACCTCTGATTGAGACATGAATAAAACAACACGCTTGAAAGTCGGCGAATTTGTATAGTAAAGGCTGCAAAACTGTTGCAAAATTCATTAAAGCACATATATACGCACAATATTTAACGGCTTTCTTCGCAATAGGGAATGTTTTAAATTCTCGAGCGAGGAAAATTACTTTTCGGAAACTTTCTTGCGGCTTTCAACGTACAAAAACAATTTCATTCAAAGAATAGTTGCTGTAGAAAAATAATGCACCTTTTCGGCACTTAAAAAACTTACTTACTAACCGTAGTTTATCATTTCTTTCTTTGCATTTATTTGTGTTTGAATATTTCTTAGTCGCGTTTTCTTCACAATTTTTATCTGGCGGAGAACAAAAAAAACAAAAAAAAAATACGAAAGAAAAGTAAATACAATTTTTTCTCAGATATTGTTAATTTCATACTTGAATGGCTGCTGTACGCCCGCTATGCTGAAAGATGTTGAATTTTTTTTCCCCTCGCATGATTTCAATGTAATCAGACTGTATCTCCGTATACATAAACATACATAGACAAGAACGCTCTCTTATGTCTCTATGTAGAGTTTTTAATGAAGTTTTTATTTAATATTTGGCTCATACATAATTTTGTGCTAAAGTACACATATTTTGGCATTTTGCCCAAATCAGCAGCAAAAGAAAAACAAGTACAAAAATTCAACTCATCAAGTAACGCATTTTCAACACCTTATATTTCAAGTGAATGAGTTAAAAAAAAGTCCCCTAAGTTTTAAATTTAGTTCATACGCCGATCATTTGGCAGCTGGTATGCATAGGCTTCTTGTAATGAACATTGCATTGCCTTACAAATTCCAAAATCTCAAATAGGTGAAGATAACCGGTTACTCAACATTGAAGTTACGTTGCACGTTTATGGCCAGCTATCGATTAAAACCAGTGTTAAGAGTTATGAAATTCCACACTTGGCCATGGGGCGACTCCTTCCCAGGCAAAAAGAGGAACGATGAGCTTTTCAAGTTTTGTAATTTTAAAGATAGAAATTTGCCGATAAAGGGAAAAAGGACATAATTAAATTATCTAAATCACTACACAATCTTATATCCCACTCTCTCTGAGTCACATTTGTCGCTGTTGTGAACTTTGCGATGGTATTAATATATTTCCGTTTTTTGGTAGCATGTATAAAAAAAAGAAAAGAAAAAATTAACTTCACATGTAGTCGCCCCTTTTTTTAAGAAGTTTCCATGCGTTTATGGTTTTATAAAGGAAAATATATTTGGTTTTGCTTGTCTTTTAAGCCGACTGTCGACTGCCGAAGTATGATTAGGTAGGTGATGGTGACCATTTTCAATGATTTTATTTTTGAAAAAAGTTATATGACGTGCTTTTAAGTTGGTTTTGCATGTGAGCATGTCTTCCAATAATTTTATTTGCTCTTGCATATGAAAGAAGAAAACTAAGTTCATTATATTTAATAAGATTGCTTGGTTGCAAGACCAATTCGTTGAAAAGTTAATAAAAAAAAAAAAAAAAAACAAAAAACTTTCATCTCTTAAGGAAAAAAAAATTCCAATAATAAATTTAAAATTACATTCAAACACAAATTTATGAAAAAAAAAAACCGAATTTGAAATTGAAAAAACGCGCTTGTTTAAAAATTATCGTATTACGATCGAGTTCAATAAATCAAAAGTTAACTTAATAACATTTGATAAAAGCACTAAATGGCACTCACGCCAACACTTGTAGATTCTATGGCAAAAAGAGACATAAATTTCAAACTAAACAGAGCAAAAGAGTAACATATTAAAAGTCTGTCTTTCTGTCTATTTTTCGAAAGAGTTACAATATCACGATGTACGTACGTGTACGTGTAATGAAATAATTTTCATTGTTCTCTCAAATGATAACAATTTATCAAGTAGACACTTTTACTAAACAACAACTACTAAACGACACTATAACAACAAAAGCAAAAAACAAAAAATATAAAAAAATAATAATAATAATAATAATAATAATAATAATAATAATAATGTTGTGCACTCACACATCGCATACGCATACATACCTAGACGATATGCTGCGAATTTTTGCTTAATTTAAAGCCTAAATGTAGATACTAGAGAGAAGTACATGGCATGGAAATAAAAAAAAAGGCCTGAAATCATTACAAAGTACAACAAGAAACAATAGAGTAAAGCTACAATAACACAAAAAGATAAAAGACTAGAATTCATTATATGGTACAAAGAGCGTAAAAAATACACGCAATACCTACCTATCTGGCTTTCTCACTCTCTGCCTTTTCTATCTATCTATCTATCTATCTTTTTCTTTCGCATTCCCGTTGGCTTTCCCTACTTACCATCTCTAAGTAACTAACTCCATAGGAATGTAATTGTATGTATGAAGGAAGCATAATATTAACGATTGCAAAAATCCAATTTGTTATTATAAGGATAGGATGCTAGTGTACACATTACAAAATATTTCAATACACACAAGCACATGCACACGCATCCATATATAAAAAACATACATGCATACATATTTATAAACGAGCGTTCACACACGTACAGAGTACGTAACATTAACGACTTTATATGGTAGGAAGTATTTATGCAAGCTATGATGCGTATGTATGTATGTATGTATGTATGTATGTATATGTATGTAGCTGGCATTAGAAAATGTGAAATTTCACGCTTGTTGGTTCTATCGTTGTTTATTGTCACTGTTGTAACTCAAACTATGTTGTATGCAATACACACACATATATATATATATATATATATGTATATGTATATGTATAGCTACAAATATATAGCAATCTATATAAGTGTATTGTGGCTGCTAGTTCCGCATTAATACAGTCACTCAGCCTCATGTTGCTGTACTGTACTGATGATGACAATGATATGTACTGACTTAACTGCTTGCTTGCTCGCTCGCCTCTAACTATGCCTTCGTTGAAATTGTTGTTGCTATTGTTGTCGCAATAAGCGCCAAGTTTATTGTTATTGTCACTGAAATAACGATGATAAAGCTGTTTGTTGTCGTTGTTAATAATACTCTTGTAGTATTTGTTTATTATCATTTCTATGTTTGTATTCGAATTGATGTCACTGCACGAATATTGTTATTGTTGGAGTACATTCTTCTTTTTTTTTTTCAGTTGCTATATTTCATTTAATTGACTTCTTATAGGCAAAACGCGGGTTAATAATTCGAAATAAACCACTTTTTGTTCAAGTAATGAATTACATCGTTTTTATCGTGCAATTTTTTCTTAAAGAAATCCTTATATTTATAGTAAAAATTTCTTACGATTTTCACATATATGCGTACACATTATATATATATATATATATATATATATATATATATATATATATATATAT